>OX578144.1:140570864-141170864 GCA_951213105.1 Amaurobius ferox | reverse complement strand
ATCTTGAATCGGTCTGCTCCTTCTGCTGCTTCAAAGTCTATTGAAAAAGATAGGAAATGTAAAAGGGCAGGCTTTACAATTCAATTCTATATTTTTTATTTTCCTAGTATATAGAAAAGTTCGGATTATCTGAAAATATTTATTTAGAATTTTGGACAACTGCATTTTCTTATTTTAACACGAATCTATTGTTGGACTATCTAACTGAAATCAGAGCATTACAAAAAATGTGACACTTGGACACTTATATATCCAAGCCTAATAAATGAAAATATAAAAAAGTATATTAGTTTTGTCATAAATACGGAAATGCAAAAATCATTTTAATATTTTAAACAATTTTTTTTTATGTTGCTTCACTTTGCTTATTTTCATTCGAAACATTTTCTAAATTATAAAATATAAATATAAACAACAAGCGTAAAAAATATTCAGTAAGAAACACAGTTTTTAAATCCATCATTTGTTTTTACAAAAATTATTGTTTTGAGAATTTTTTTTTTTTGTCAATTTGAAGGTTGAAAATTTTTCATTTTTACTTTTTCATAATATATAATATAGTATAGAGAAAGTATTCCTTTTACAAAAAAATTTCGAATTCAATATATGTTTTAAGACCTCCTGGACACATTTTGACTATTTTTGGATGTCAATTTCTTGTATACATAATAGCGGCAATAAATATTAATGGATTTTTATATCCAGTTTTGTTATCGAAAAATCTAGAACAAGATACAATTTTTTGAAATTTTATATTTTTTTAACATGGTTGCATAGGACAAAATTGAACAGAATCGTGCATAAAAAGGGCTATTTGTGGCTCGGTGATCATGAGACTTAATAGTATGTATCAACCATTATTGCGAAAAATAGGTGTGATATAATTTTTTGTTCCTGGTGTCATTAGCCACCCCCTTAGGGGGGGGGGGGGTACATTGTCAAGTATGATATCAATTGAAAGATCTTTTCAAGCGCTTTAGTTCGCTAAAATTGTAATCATTTCGACCCACAAAACCGATTTTTCAAAAAATTTCTTGTAAAATTTAGGGAAAAAAGCTACTGAAAATGGATTCTGGTATGAGAAGGTCGAGTTGAGCCACACTACAGTTAATTAAATTTTTAATGCGGATATCACAAGAACTCAAAGTTCTAGCTATAAAAGATGAACAAGTCATTCATAGCCCTTTAGAAACCCTCAAGGACATATAATTGTATTTCGGATCAGGTTCTTTGTTTTCGAAGTACAGCGGTTATAAAATCCTGTAAAATCTACTATGAGTGGTTAAACTTGTATAGACATGATGTACGCTCATAAAAGATATTGTTTTGATTATATATACCTTGAGTTACATATTATCTGTTGTAAAAGAAACAAATGAGACTGAAAATAACAAACAAACTTATCTAACTTTATCTGAGTTTTATTTTACAACACGTTATTCACGAAAATTCATTTCGGCTCCACCGGACTGGAACCACCGGCATTGTATTAATAATATGTCTATGTGCATTTCTTTAAAGTGGGAGATACGATAATGCAAGAGCAAGTATAAATTTATTTTTACAATTTGAAAAATGTTTCTTTAAAAAGACCCGGCTCTGCAATCTTTGGGTCTTGACGTACTCATACTAACTGAACTATCAAAGTCATTTGTAGTATAGAAGTGTTTTGCTTAGAGAAGAACTTGAATAGGTTGATCTTTATTTCCACACAAGTACTCAACCAAATAAGCTGTCCAACTACGAGAGTGTCCCACAAGCTTCCTGGTCAACCAAATTTTACATTCTCTACCTACATATACTACATCACTCAATAAGTCTCCGATCTAAGAAAAACATTTTTTTTTTTTAGAAATTCGACTTAATTCATCAAAATACTCTCCATCAAGAGTGATACATTCATTCCAACGCTCCTCTAACTTTTCGATGCCTTTTTTGTAGAACGATTTGTCTTTGCTCTCAAAATAGGCCTCAGTTTCGGCAATCACTTCTTCATTTGAGCCAAATTTCTTTCTCTGGAGCATCTTTTTGATGTCTGCAAAAAGCCAGTAGTCGCTGGGGGCCAGATTTGGAGAGTACGATGGGTGAGGAAGCAATTCGAAGCTTTATTCATATAATTTAACCATCGTTTTCGTCGACTTGTGACACGGGGCATTGTCTTGGTGGAACAGCACTTTTTTCTTTTGCATGTGAGGCCGTTTTTTCTTGATTTCTACACTCAATCGATCCAATAATGCCATGTAATATTCGCTATTGATAGTTTTACCTTTAAGATAGTCGATGAACAAAATACCATGCCGTCCCAAAATACGGATGCCATAACCTTGCCAGCTGACTTTTGGGTTTTGGGTCGCTTTGGAAGACTTTCACCGGCTGCTGTCCACTCAGCTGACGATCTTTTTGATTCAGGTGTGTAGTAATGGATCCATGTTTCATCCATTGTCACATACCGATGCAAGAAATCCTTCTTATCTCGCTTGAACAACTCCAAACAGCGCTCTGAATCGTCGACGCGTCGTTGTTTTTGGTCCGGTGTGAGCAAACGCGGCACCCACTTCAGCAACTTACGCATGCTCAAATTTTTATGTGAAATTGTAAACACACTACCTTCTGATATCTTTAAGGTGTCAGCTATCTCACGCAACTTCACTTTACGGTCTTTCAAAACTATTTTGTTGTTGTTGTTGAGACCCAGACCGTCGGACCTACCAGAAAGGTGTAAAGTAACCGTTTGGACTGCCGGAAAGTGTCACCCAGTTTAGACCGCAACCCAGTGTGGGAGGCATCCACAGGGACTGTACCCTCCTTCCCCTACCACCAACCTCTCGGGAGGACTTACAGACCCACATGTTTAACGTGATCGTACTCCGCATGAACACAGCAGCAGTTGTGGCACCGCGCAAGTCACCGGGCTACCGCGCCCGAAATGTGCCAACAGCACAAAACTATTTTTGGACTTTTTTTATGTTTTCCGGAACAACTGCCGATTTTGGGCAACCAGAGCGTTCAGCATCATCGGTGTTTGTACGACCGCGTTTAAATTCAGCATACCAGTCAATAATAGTTGATTTCCCTGGTGCAGAGTCTCCATAACGCTTATCAAGCCACTGTTTGGCTGCAACAGTATTTTTCCCCATCAAAAAACAATGTTTAATCAACACACGAAATTATTTTTTATCCATTGTTTTGAAAATTACAAAACTGGGGTCACTAAAACCACTGTAACCTATAAACTAATTGTCAGAATGTCATAAAATTTTGACACGTGTCGTTTGAAGGTTGGTACTATCCTGAAATCATATGGGTCTGTCAACAGTGTTGCCATATATGTGTCAGACCGGAGACTTATTGAGTGAAGTGTTAGCATAATGTATAGGGGAAATATCGTGACGGAGCTGAAAATTTGAGTTTTCAACAGCAGAGCGCATCTTAAGCATCTCTGAACTGGAATCAAACATTTTTGAAGTAATTTCAGAGAGTGTGTGTATGTGTCTGCGTTATTGTGTGTATCCGAGAGACTGTGGATGTGATATTTCACGAATGAGTGCAGTTTTTCAAAATCAGTAGAAAAAAATCAGCACTTTAATGATAAAGGAATAATTATTTAAGATGTAATTTTTCCTTTTAAATCGAATGATACAAACTTTAGAACGCTAGTACGAACCGTTTTTTAATTATATTGCAGGATTTTCGAATAAACATTTCAATAATCTAAGAAATGAGGACTTTGAATACCGTTAAATAAATTATCATTTGACACGTCATTTTTCATTAGAAAACGATTTATACAAATTTAGAACACTAGCATGAACCCTTCTCAAAATAGTGAACATTTTTCAAGTAAATGTATAAAGAAATATGTAAGATTAGCAATCAGTATCATTCACAATACATTCATTTCCATATGTGCAACATCATTCTCGCGAATCTAGGTAATTCCATTTACGGGAAAAGATACTTTTTGTAATTATTTTGTATTTTGACACCCAAGAATTCGGCAATCATTTATTTCACGCAATTGATATTAATTAAATACTAATAATTTTTTGATGAAATTTTTGCACTTAACTATGAGAAAGTTGTTCGTTTGGACTCGTAAGATGCCAGAAGCACCCAATTTCTAATTATGTGGTGATAATTCAATGCAAAAGTCACTTCTGTGGATCTTGCGTGCCATTTCGTTGTAAAAGAAGAAGTTATCGCATTATGTAGAGAAATCACAAGCTGTCCGCATCAGATTTTTTAAAATTTGTAACCTTGGTAAAAATATATTGTTACGGTCTATCTTCTTAAATTGTGGGTGTAATCTCAGGATATAGAGATGAGCCCAAATTTCCGAATAACTAGCATTTTATTTAACAACACTAATAAGGGTAAACAGAAACAACATAGCTACAAGACCACTCAACAAATGTCAGTAACAATAAAACCAACTAAATGCTCAGCCAATTCACAAAATAGAAGATGCTATTTATTCTCAAAATACTAACATATTTCACAATTCCTTGATTTTGTAATAATTTCATTACCTGTGTATGAGTTGTACGCATATTTAATTTCAATAAAAACAGTCACTTTCTTCATGGTGCTTCCTGTTTTTTTTTTTTTTTTTTTTTTTGTTGTTTTTTCAAAAGAGTATATTTCACTTTTTCAACAAGGAATCAATCCAAATTATTCATTTACATTCCCATGTGTTCCACAGACCGTCTCAACAACATACTATAATTTCATTTTAATACATTTTTACGGTAATGCGAACGGACAGAATGAACAAAGTCATAAACACTTTTCAACTATATTGTAAAATGTTAAAAAAAAGACGACATACTAAATTTCATAATGAATGAAACCTGGGGAACTCAAAAATCTCCCCCACCACCACCACCACTAATAAAACTCAAAATTCAAAACCAGCAAAAACTGCCGAAACTAATAAAGTAAATGAATTTAATGAATTAATCATTGGTATGCTCTTATCTTCTCAAAGTCATTTCAGCCCAAAACACGTATACGAATCTTTTTCTAAAGTCATCCCCTAAATGAAAGTTGAAGCCCACGACCTAGATAAAATTCAAATTTTATACGGCAGTCTTAGCGGACTCCCTGTATAAATTTGAAACCCTGTAATTGGCCAGCTCAGATGAGCCCAGAATCCCCGCGTTTTATAAAAATGCAGCATTCATTGTTTCAAGGCCGGTGCTCCACGATCTCCTTGGTTTATTCAAAACGAGGTCATACATCATGGTCTTAAAAGTCTCTGACATTGAAGAGCATGTTAGATTAATCACCCAAAATTTCTACATTAAAAACTTTGAAAAACCTTGTATGGCAGATACTGATCTCAACTACAATCTTAAACCAGCTAGCAGAAAACGCAGACCCAGGTACATCATCTCTGACCCAAGAAGAACTTACGAGCCCAGAACTAAAAGAGTTCGGCTGCCTGACTTGCCTGCACTGCCAACTACTATGTAACTCAAAGTTTTTGACCTTGAGACGATAATGTTGTTTACATTTATCGTCTCACCTTTGACCTCGTGACCACTGAATTGAAACTGACTACGATGAGTCCCGCGACATTCACTTGGATCCCATCTTCTTTCAGAGAACCTGTTTTCTCTCTGTTTACTCTCCTTTTCAAATTTAGTTTGTCTACCTCTCAAGATTGGTGGTCCATTTTCCAAGGTATTTTTGATCACAGTCTAAGCCACCATGACTGTCAATCTTTTCAAGCATCCGCCCAGAAAAGGAATGCTTCACATCAAATTTCAATTACAAAACTATTCTAAGAACTTATATTTCCGATGTGGGGATACGTGAGTTTTCTCACAGGTGCCCCGAAGAGAAAAAGCCTTGGATCCTTGTGTGCTCCACGGAGCACAGCTAGACCCCTCCCACTTTTTCCTTTACTTCTCGAGGAAAATTGTTCCTCTTACCAAGTACCAAGTATTGAAAGAGCAAAGGAGTACCTGACACAATTTGAAATTGTGTTTTAACCTTCTGGTCATAAGAAGGGCCAAAGGAAAATAGGGATCGGGGGCCAGCCAATGGAAAATGCAGAGAGAGGCTGGCCGAAAAGCCAACGAAGAGGGGGAGGGATGGGTTTATACTTGACTGTGGAGAATCACAATACTCTCGTACATCTAGTATATCCTATCGACATCATTTTCAGAGTCCCTAATTTTTGGGAGGGCGTTTTTGAAAGCTTTTAAAATTAAAACTATGTCGTAGTTTTCTTCCATTTTGAGGAGGTAGGCTTGAAAGTCTAAAAGGGGGGTTTACCGGTCTCGGAGGCATGGCCAAGATGCACCGGTTCTTTGGTGGGGAGGGCAGGAATTGGTCTAATGAGTTTTTGTTGGAAGGTTTTAGAGTTGTGTTCTTTTAGCTAGGATTTGGGGAATTTAGGGCATTTGCTGTAGTTGGCCGTGTGGTCATCTTCACAATTTGCACAAGTGCACTTTGTTTCATAGGGTTTTGTGCAGTCCCTCGAAAGGATGGGGACCTGCACATTTGACACATCTAGGGGGCATAAAGTAAGCCGAGCTAGAATGATGCCATTTCTGACACGAAAAACATTGGCTGGGGCCTTTTTACCCTCTGTACCTCTCAATTTTGAGGCTGACACCAAGGAGATTACAAATTTGATAAATCTTTTCAGATTCCGGGGTTTTGGGGAGCTGGATATAGTACAGGGGCATTAAGACTTTATTAGTTTTGGGGCCACGAGCAAGTTCAGCCACGCTAATGATATTGAGTTTATCGCCCTCGAGATCGGCTTTAATCAGGCCGGGGTCAGTCATAACTGGAAGTTCCCGAATGACTACCTTTAGAGGTTTAAACTTGTCCATGAAAAAGGTTCTAAAGTTAACTTTCTCATCCATGAGCTTTTTTTGGATGTCCCGGTACTCATCCGTCGTTTTCACATCGACTTTAAGGAATTCTCCTCTTAATTCTCCATGGAGAGAGGGGGGCAATGGTTTTCAGGTTAGCGACAAATGTCACCCAGTCCTTTCTAGGCAGAATGTAGAACGGAAGGTGGGAGGGGGAGGTTTAACAGTAGTGCTAGAGCCCATCGCGTTGTCAGAACTAGGAAGTTCAATGTCGATATCTAGTACAGGTTTAGAGACAGAAATAGGGGGGGGCACTAGTAAAATTACTAGCCCTAGCAGTTTTAGTAGGCTTCTGAGAGCCTTCCTCGTCGGTCTCAATCCTCTTTCTGCTCCTTCTGAGAACGATGCTGGACCGATTGGAATTGCATTCGAAAGCACTCGGAGGCAAGGTAACCCTATCAGAAATAGAGGAAAACCCATGAGGAGAAATGGGGGACTCACCTGTCTTCTTTTCCTGCTCCTTCCCAGGGGCGAGTTCCAAACGGGCAAGTTTTGCCCTTTGCTTGTAGAAATATTCCACCTCCATATGTGGAGGGGGGGGGGGCGGAGATGCTCTTCCGAACTTCACCGATCTCCGCTTTCAACCTATCTATTATGCTACTCTGATTATCAACTTTCATGCTCTCGGGAATGACCGGAGACTTCGCCCGATCAGTTGTAGAAACAGGGATTTCCTTCCCTTGTCCCATTTGAAAAGCAGTGGAGACCTCTAGTCCAGGAATTATTGGAACGATCGCCTGGCCAGTCGTAGCTTGTCTCACAGGTTCAGAAATAACATCCAGCCGAACACCACGTGGTAAGTCAGCATTGCTAACATTACCCGCAGAGCCAGACCTGAAAGCACTATTCTGAGGACCGTACTTCTCAAAAAGCTGAGTAGGATTCATCCATTTGGCGTCCTCCATAAACGCATCAATATCAGTAGGCGGGCAGAACATCGCGAAGCAAAACGAGAGCACGTCGCAAACACAACACGACCTACTCCCACGGCGGCGTCCGGCAATTGTTCCTCTTATTCCAAATTCTGCGACTCGACAGATCTCGATTGTGATTCGTCACAATCGAGATCGAAGAGCATCGCCCGGTTTCTTTTTGAAACTTCTTTTCCTTAAACTACCTTTTTTTACTATTTCCCAGCCGACCCTTAAGATTGGAGTTTGTAGGCGTGGGTACTCCGTTAATTGGTTAGTCCTTGAAACCTTGAGGAACTCAAAAATTTGACTCACACTGACAAAGAAACACAAGATCAAGCTAAATAAAAAGGTTGTAATAAAAATCATAAGCAAATAAAGTAGACTGACCTCTGGCCAAGCTGAACTTGTTCCTGATACCCCACCATCCTGCCATCATGGGCATCACAGGATTCTCGCTGTCCGTATGCTGTCTGTGAACAAAAATGGCCCCCAAACATCCAGCTCCACAGTTCATGTACTACTTGTCAACAAAAATAGAATCATCAATATTCTTGTTAAAAAACACTGTTCAACCTTGAATAAATTTCAATAGTGCACTAAATGTAATACGTATAAAACATACACATATATGTTGCAAATTTTTCAGATATATTGCTCGTCACTAAGAAAAGTATTACAACCATGTCCCAAATATAGTACAATAAAACCTCCTTTAACGGACATATCCGAAGAACGAAATTTTCTGGATAATTACTATATATATCAAGAGCCGAAAAGAATCCCTTTCATAGGAAAAGCATCGTGCTTAACCTTCGTATAACGGAGCCTCTTGACAACATACACTTTTTTACGGTCCCATGCGTGTCCAATATGGATTATTTTTTATGTTTTATACTTAAATGCTTTAACTCGTATATTCTCAGATGTCATATATGATATACAGTAACGTCTAATATAATATTCCCACACATGATACACAGTAAAATTCTCGGGCGCGGTAGCCCATTGGTTAGCGCGCTGGAGTTGCACTCGGTAGGCCCGGGTTCGATTCCAGCCACTGCCAA
Organism: Amaurobius ferox; assembly: GCA_951213105.1. Lineage (NCBI taxonomy): Eukaryota > Metazoa > Arthropoda > Arachnida > Araneae > Amaurobiidae > Amaurobius > Amaurobius ferox. The sequence goes on along the minus strand of OX578144.1, from coordinate 141,161,996 downwards.
AACTGCCGCCGTGTTCACGCGGAGTACGATCACGTTAAACATGTGGGTCCGTAAGTTCTTCCGAGAGGTTGGTGGTAGGGGAAGGAGGGTACGATCCCTGTGGATGCCTCCCCCACTGGGTTCCGGTCTAAATTGGGTGGCACTTCCCGGCCGTCCAAACAGTTACCTTACACCTTTCTGGTAGGTCGGACGGTCTGGGTCTCAACAACAACAGTAAAATTCTCATTCAGTATGATAAACAGCAACCCATGAAAACCATTTTATAGAAAAATGGAAATTATTAAAAAATATAAAAAATTATAAAGGAGATTGCTTCATAATTGTACATATCCTAGCCTTTCTCTGAGCAAATTTATCTATAACATCAGAAAAGTCAACCTTCTTAGCTAGATCACTTTTAGTGGCTAAAATAGCTAGGTGGTTTAATCTCTCTTGGCTTGCTGTGCTTCTCTGCCAGATTTTCAGTGAATTGGCCAGCATGCTAAATAACCTCTCAGCTGAAGAAACAGTCACTGGTATAGTACAAAAAAGTCGAATCGCAAGACAGAAATTAGCAAACATACCCTGAACGTTTTTGTCATAAACAGAGTTCAGAAACCTTAATGGATTTTTCTCAAATTCAAAGAAAGTGGCGTAAATGCTTTCACATGCAAAATTTCTTCTAAAAGGTCTTCTGACAAGTCGTTTATGAATTGATCCACATGGGACTTCACTTTCACTATTAATTGATCATTGTCCATGTCTGTAAAATTTGAGACTGGAGAGAATGTTTCTCAAATGGACTCAGAAGCCTCAAATAGTGACTTTAAATCAAACATTATAAAATCTAATACAGGGAAAACCACAGTAGTTTTGAATTCTCTATCTGGTTCGAGTGCTTCAGTTTCAGTATCAGTACTTGTACTCGAGGACATACCTAATGGTTTTCTCTTCTTGGGAAAGTCAGATGATATTCCTACGGCTTCAGTGACCAGTTTTGCCTCTTGATGAATTTCTTCCCATGAGTCGCGAAAGTGCTGCATCTCCTTTACCAAGTCTCTTACAAGAGCAGTTTCCACGTTGAGTGATATTCCCTTACTTTGTATAATGACATTTTTCCGGTCAATACTTGACAATATTTTATGCCAAATCGACGTCGTTAGCAGGCCCTTAAAGGATTTGAAGTATTTCTTCAGTCCTTTGATGGTGTTGTGTGCTGATGGAGTCAAGTCTGTAGCCATTTCCTCGAGAATGACATCTAAGACTTTCAATACTCCTGGATAATGCTTGACGATGGGGCGCACAGCTTGGATTCTTTCACTCCACTTTATTTGTGGCAGACTTTGAAGAGATAACCGAACATGTTTTTTAAGAACTTCCCAGCGCTCAGGGCTGTGAGAGAAAAAGGCATAGAAACTCTCAACGTTCCCAAAAAATGTTAAAACATCCGCGTTCATTTTTGCAGCATTCACTCCGACCCGATTTAATAATGTGCTCCGCAAGGAAAAAAGAGAGTATTTTTTTCCAAGATTCTGGTCTTGACACCATTTATTGGTCCACGCATATTTGCGCCATCTGTCATAACCTTGAGAACGGCAGTCTTCAAGAGGTATGTTATGTGCTTCTAGAGTTGAAAGTAATTTTCTCTGTAATTTTCTTTCCCGTTTTACCACTGAAGTTCATGAACTTAACAAAACGCACGCATACTTTAAATTTGCTGGTCTCTGGGTTCCAAGAAACATACCGAAGGATCAAAACATTTTGTTTTTCGTGAGAAATGTCCGGTGTTGCATCTAAGTGCGTAAAAATTTGCTTCTTGTCTTTGATCCAGAACTGTTCTGAGAAAAAAAAATCATGTTACAGTTGTTATTTTTCAAATTTCTCAAAGTCACTAAAAAAAAAACCTGAAAGGCGACCGGCTACGCCGGCCCCCCTGGGTATAGCCGTGCTAGCCACCCCCTTGTGGGGGCCATGACTACAACTTAAAAAAGCAGTATTTCAGAAGACGCAGGGCCTTAGTCTTTTGGGGGATGGCTGCTCCAGAAGGGGCTAACCTCCCCACTCCCACCCACCAAGAAGTATGCTCAACATCAGCCCTTTGATGCAAATATTAAATTTTTAGTTGTGATATGAAATTTCATCCAGCACATCATTCAAATTTTGCATAAAATACTTTATGAGAATTTTACAAATTACTTCGTTTCAATGATTTTTTTAATTTAACTAAATTTGTGGTTATACAGATATATTTATTTACATATTTAATTTAAAATATTTAAATTTAAAAAAAAATTAAGACAATAGTATTTAGGATACTTTTGTATTATTGGGGCGTCCACTGTTATACATTATCGAATGAAAATCAACTAATAAGTAGTTAAGAGTTAATATTATATGTTAACTTTTCTTGAAACTATTTACTTTCAGAAATTGTTTCAATAAATTAACAGGTTTGTTACTCGTTAATGCTTATATTAAAATCAATTGTAATTATTATATATTAATGTATAGTAGCTATATGGATTTTCTTAATCAACTCTTAGTTTACAAATATAAATATGCAATTACTTATCTGTAAATAATTTATATGGATTGAAATACAAAATAATAACTAATATGGTTTATGAATACTAATGATTAGCAGTGTTTTCAATGAGCCCCTCCTCTAAGACTTTTGGGCTCACTTTTAATTTCAATAAAGCCCCTCTTGAATTTCGTTTCTGGTTGCGGCCCTATAGGAGAGCAGAAAAAAAAATACCAAACTGAACTATAGTGTTTGCTGTAAGTAAATATTTTATATTTAGATTTATTTAGAGACAGTTTAAAATACAAATGTCTAACTTAAGGCAAACATTATGCATTTCACGCTGTTAACTCAAAACAGTTTAATTCTGAGTCGCCATTTTTCTGTAGGATGGGCGATAATACTGAATCATGACTGAACTATGCAATATTAATTACAATTAATTTCTCAATGTTTATTTCACACACAAACTTTACATTCCCTTACATCAAATGGAAATATATATATATATATATATATATATATATAATTTTACATAATGTAAGGATTTCAGCTGGGATTTATTTTTATAAGAATATTAAAAGAAGTCTTTTTATAATATTATGAGAATTGAAAAAAAGTCCATCTGATATTATATTTGAAAGTGCCTTACAAATAAAAATTATGAAATATTCAAAAAGAGGCCACAGAAACTGTTGCGACGGAATACGGTTACTTATTTGTGTTGTACATGGACTGCGAAACGGAACCAAATGGAGCCAGACTTTTGACTTTTCTCAAGAAACCGAGAAAATCGGTGGGGGAGAGGGGGGGGCGACCTGTTAAAAGTTTCCTTTATGACTTAGAACTCTGAATACGCACATAATATGGTCCATGGGCAGGCCCGGTCTGGGTCACCTTGGAGGGCAGTGGACCAACAATCTAGAGGGCACCAGACTTCTCTTAAACCTTGTCCCTCCAATGAACTGTGTCGCCGGGGAGCGCTGAAGGAAACTTCTACGAAGGGCACACCGGGATATGTCCCGGTGGGCCAGGCCGAGCCTGTCCATGGGACAGACCCTAAAGGAGCCAGATTTTCGATTTCCAACGGGATGCCAAGAAAATAGGGGGAGGAGATGCAAAAAGTATTTCCAGATATTTTAGAAGCCTGCTCAATGATTTGAACTCTGAATGTCAGCTTATAATAGGGTCCACGAGACAGAATCTAACGAAGACAGATTTTAGATTTTCCATGGGGAGCTGAGAAAATGAAGGGAGGTGGGGGGCGAAAGGCCTATCTGGACTTTTCAGAAGCCTCCTCGGTGATTTAGAACTCTGAATGCACCCTTATAATATAGTCCACAAGACAGAATGTAACGGAGCCGGATTTCCGTTCCCCTTCCGGGGGGGGGGATTTAGTTTTTCTAAAAGACTTCCTAGACCCTTCAGAAGTTCACGTTGACTTTAGAAGGCTAGATCTGTACACACTTATAGTATCCCGGTCACTGAAACTGTGGTAAAAAGTAGTTCCAGACTATCCAGAAGCATTTATCCCCCCCCCCCCCCCCATTAACCCAGAAGGCTAAAACTTCTCATAATATAGTACAACGAAGCACACGAGTATATCGGCAGAGTATAACGGAGTAATATTATATAATATCAGCAGAGTATAACGGAGTAATATTATATAATATCAGCAGAGTATAACGGAGTAATATTATATAGTATCAGCAGAGTATAACGGAGTAATATTATATAATATACAATATGGGCAGAGTATAACGGAGCACACCATCGCCAACGGGATAGAACCTGGCTAAAGTCAACTCTTAATTAGACAACTGTTTTCGTTTATAAGTATTAAAATTGTTCAACAAATTTAAAATTAAGTGGCAACTTTTTTTAATGAGTGTTAGATTCCCAGCTTTTGACAGATTTAAATACCAGTTTTTCATAACGCTCAAAACCTTGAGTTGAAACGACTATAATTTCATGAAATAGAAAACAAACAAACAATTTAGCCAATAAATGGCATGAGCATTCTAGAAAGTCAATTCGCATAATAGTGTCCATAGGTGTCAATAAATCAGTCAATATCGGGATATCATTACGGTTAATGTGGGTCATTTTTCTATTACTGAAAAGGTAAATGGCTGCAATAAGATCTGTAGTAGAATATTTTCTTGATTACCTTGTAAGTGCACCACATAGCAAAATCCACATTCCAGTCATGAAGATGAAGTTTGACATTCCCTACGGCATGAGCGAGATCAAAACCGACCACGCAGCCCTGAAAAATAATGTTTTATGATTAAAATTATTTACAGCCTACTAACGCAGAGCCATTCTCCATTTCATTATGCACAGTTATTTCTAAAACTTATATTTTAAATTATAATGATTTGCAGCTTTTTGTTGATTTCGTTTTCAATTTGGGCGAGTCGGACTTGCATTGATAGACGCCAAATTAAAATAGCAATAATCGAAAAATGGTGTATTTAGGATAAATAGGAGCGTGGGTGAATGGGTACTATCAGACTGCCTCCTCACATATTATTTGGTGACCTGGGAATATAATTGTAGCCATGGATGCCCATAGAACATTTTGTAGAGGGGGGAGGGAGTAAGACGTGCAACATCGGCTAGCCTGTCCATCTTTGTGACTTTGAATGTCCAAGGAGAAAGTACCTCTTGCCTTCTTCTATGGGTGCCCCTGATAGTAGTTCTCTTAGATACTACTAGCCATCTACTAAAATCAAACATTGTATCCAGTTTCAGCAGACCACTCACCCATCATTATGTGTAGAGACAAATTATTAAAAGCAAATATGCTGGCATCCAAGTGTTCAAAAGTTTTCATTAAAATAAAATACTTTTTAAAAAAGTAAATGGTAAATTGAATGGTCTCTTCAAAATCACACAAGAAATACATGACTCTGTTAGCACCCTATGTAGTTCTAGTCCACACCCTGGTTGTTTTATGGCTAGCTCTATGATTCAATAATGTCATAGTTCAAATTCAGAAGTGATTGCTGCTATTATTCTGAAGAGTAAATGTCCTCTCTTTCTAAAGAGCAGAAATTTTCTCTTAATCCTCTCTGATATAATAACTACAATCGAGCTCTTGCTAAATTAATATCCACAATCAAATGGAGCTGTTTAGCTCTCTTCAGGACGGAATACAATCCGCAATTTCAACAATAAAACTTATTATGTGCTACAATTTTAATAACCTCTCGGAGATGGACTCATTCAGCCTTCTACGCAGTTGTAATCAAATTTCATAAATATTGGAGCTCAGGCTGTGATGGCTATGTTCATACTCACGAAACTCGCCCGAAAGGGTGACGATTCGCCTTCTTTAGGCGGGTTCTTTGAGTATCCTTTGAATAATTTTGAAGATAAAGTTGATAAACATATTATATCATACATACACAGACACTAAAAATGATAGATTCGAATTCTAGAGTGCAAATTGATTAGCCTAAATAGAATGAATATATATATTTTTTATTCTTGACATATTTCTGGCCATTACCTACCTGCTTGTGTCCTGCCCGGGTAATGTTTTTCATGTCGAAAAGTTGTCCTGTATAGAAATGCACGCCTTCCATAAAGATGAGCGCAAAGTGCTCGCCTTCCTCCTCTATGAGTGTCATTATATCTTTTGGATTTATGAGATACTTACCCTAAATGAAAACAAATGGCATTAGTGCATAAACAAAATGTATCGTTTATTCAAAGATATTTTTCTTGAACTGCTTATTCATTAAATTGCTTAAAAATTAATGCATTAAATTTTTCTTGAACTGCTTATTCATTCACTAAGACCCATTGTTTATCAATACAATACTTCACAATTTTTGAATTCCTGGTAATAGAAATCCATTTTTAAAAATTTCCTTTTCTTCGTTAAAGTTTTATTGAATTCTTTATAATTATTTTATTAAAAGGGAAACTACGACGCCATTTTTCTCCAGATTACATTTTTAATAATTATTAATAATACTAGTAGGTATGCCCGCCATATGACGGAATTCAAAATTTTCAAAATATTATCTCCCATTTGGGGTCATTTTTATCAATTTGGTGACATTTACGACATTCCGCCAAATTCTTTGCCAAAATTTTTGACAAATTTCACAGACGGACGAACAAAGAAATAGCTTTTCCTTAGAGTACATTCTTATATTATTTCCAAGATATTAAATTTTTATCGATTTGCCAACATTGCCGGTAATTTGGCGACATTTTAAAATTTCGCCAAGTGGGATGGTTGGACTGACAGGCAAACGCTACCGAAATATCATTACAATACTATCCCCTTTCAAAACACAATTTCATTAATTTTGCGTCATATTTATCAATTTGATGAAATTTTTATCCATTTGGCGACATTTTCGTCAATTTGCCGATATTGTGGTAAATTTGACGACATTTAAAAGAATCGCCAAATTTGTCGCCAAGTGGGACGGTTGGACTGACAGATAAATGCTTCCGAAACATCATTACAGTACTATTCCCTTTCAAAACAGAATTAATTTCATTGATTTGGCGTCATATTTATCATTTGGCGACATTTTTATCAATTTGCCAACATTTTTATCGATTCGGCGACATTTGATAAATTTGGCGACATTTTAAAACGTCGCCAAGTGGGATGGTTAAACTTGGCAGACGAACTTTATCGAAACATCATTACAATACTAATTCCCTTTCACAACGCTGATTTGGCGTCATTTTTATCGATTTGGCGTCAATTTTGCAACATTAAAAAAAGTCGCCAAGTTGGCAATATATTGCCAAATTCGTCGCCAAAATTTTCGCCAAGCGTTACCCAGAGATAGATAAACTGATAAATAAGATTTTTATATTATTTTATTTTATATTTACAATTTAACAGTAATGAAAAACACATTCAAAATAATATTAGTTAGTTATAATTATTATTATTTTAAAGGAAAATTTAAAAAATATAACGATTTTATTATATTTTTTTTGTAATATGTTTTTAGTTTATTTAATATTTTATTTTATAATTTTTATTTAAAAAAAATGAATTGGTTTTATGTTTGCGACATATTATATTATTTTAGAATTTTTTTTTTTTTTTTGTAAATATTAAATTTTCTAAATTATATGTAACATAGACAAAGGGGTGCGTCAAAATATGATGCGTCCGTGGGAAAAGAGTCCAAAATTCTTAATCGGATGCTGGTGTAAAGCGAAATTAGTTTAGGTACTACAGCACAAACCCGGCCCGCGTTCAAAGCCATTTTCAAATGTAGACCGGTTTGGTTAAAAAAATACAAACCTGAATCTCAGGTATAGCTCGATTCAAATCTATCTTCTTCCTGAACTAGACTATGAATCTGGGCAATATTTTTGTTCGGAATTGAGTTAAAACAATATTTTTAAATCCGATTGTCTTTGAAATATTATTTAATTAACTTTCAAATATTTTTTTTTAATTTTATTATCATCTGATTTCAGTAGATGGCAGCACCACAGTATCATGAAAATAAATATGCTCCGTTATAACGGAAATGGAATTCTCACGGGATGGAGGTCAAGAATCATTTTCATGCAATGAAGATCAATTATGAAGATTAACTAAGTGGATGCGTTTCAGACGGCATTCATCTTATGATGTGCTCGTGCTAGAAGAGTAAAATAGATAAACGCTGCGAATTAGGCTTCCTGCATTTAAACTGCAGACTAACGTAGTTGGTATGCGAGTTTGGATAAACCATCGATCTAGATAAAAGAGTTTCAAGTACAGATCGACTAAGTTTATAGACATTTAGCAATATTTAATGCTTTTTTAATTCGATGTAATTTGATTAATTTATTCGAAGCTTCTCGAACATATGTGATGGCTTTTTCATGCCAACGTACTAAAACGAGCGCCAAAATGATTGTTTATTTAATATATATATATATATATATGTGTGTGTGTGTGTATATATATATATATATATATATAGCAGCGTTTTAAATCAATAAAGTTCCAGTATTTTAAAAATCATACCAAAAGTCATTCGAATAGGCCCACATATTTACGCACAATACGTGCACTCATAGAAACCACCTCAAAAGTGTTCGCTTCGAGCTCAGGCTGTAATTACTTTAAGACAGTACCTCTAAAATTATTAAATACAAAACAACTTAAAAAACGAAAGTGTTTATTCATTTATTTTTTAGTTGGCTTCATTTCGCTTGATTTACTTGTACTTTTCGGCTATTAATGATATGCAAATTTTGACCGCGGTTCGGCTGGGTACAAATTGCACAAGGTACTTTTTTTCCCTGTCAAATGCCTTTAATGATGGGTGTCGAAAGCCCAGACCGCCCGACTCGTCCTAGGACATGAGCAACAATTTGAACGGCCGGATTAATGATGGCTGTGTCACACTCGAAAGCGCTCAGGCTTGTGTTTCTTTCAGGCATACCTCCAGGGGGGTCGAGGTCCCCCCCCCCCCCGGAGACATGTTATGTTAACCTAGTTTCTATTTATTTGGCACAGCACTTAGATATATATTCATGGCAAATAGAAAACGTGCCCCCCCCCCATAAAATTTCATTCGCCCCCCCCCCCCCCCCCGGCCAAAAAGTCCTAAAAGAAACACTGCTTGTACATATACACATGTTTTCACGTCTTTGAAAAAATAATTGATTTAAAAAATACTTCATGAATCACAGAATAAGCAGTTGATCAAAAGTATCCACCAGCTGTAAATGGTAATCTACTAAAAAGACAGAGCATCTGCACCACAATAAGTAAGAAGGCATCTGGTCAAAAAAGTCTGTCGACAGATTGCTTCTTGCTTATGATACTATGGTTGTCGTCTTTCTATTCTGAAGACTGCTTGTTCCTTCTGAACCGATGAATACTTTTAATCAAATGCTTATATACTTTTACCTACAGAGTATTTTTTATTTCAGATCACAAAGGCAGTTGTAGCCACACCACAGAAAGGGTGGGTCGCCTACAAGCAATTAACTTGTGACGCTATACCCTAACTCGAATGGTGTCCGCTCTCAGTGGGCTTTTGAATATTTCGACAGTGTTTTTTCGTTAGAGCGAGGGTCATACGATGCTAGAACTTTATTATGTGTACGTTATATTGAAAGTTTTTTTTTATCTGTGTATTATTGTAAACTGGACATTTCTATCCGATGAAAAATAATACATGGTCATCTTACCGGTCTTGGCTTTAGGAATACTATGCTATCTTCTGGATCATATCCACGGAGACGGACATGGCTCTGTACAGCGTACTAATATGAAAATAAAACAAGAAAGATGAATTATGCATAAAGCACTATGAAACACTTTCCAGCTGAAATGCAATTTTATTTAAACATCTCTAAAATGCGATACATTCAGTGCTGATATATTTTAAATGATCACAGTACTACAATAATTTATTATATTTGAAAACTTCAAACTTCATCGAAAAAAAATGAACTTTATTCAAATGACGTCATTGAAATATAAATCGTCTATCTCTTTATGTAAAAGCTGTGAATATTTCATTCATATCACTTTTATTCCAGACTCCAGGGCTAAATAATTTTGCGTAAAAAAATTAACAATTCGTATGCAACTTATCTTACAATCACTTGTTTACATTCTGCATCCATTAAAATTAGGCTTCTTTGTAGGAATAATCAAAATTTGATTATCATTTAAACTCAAAAGTATTATCATTGTGTTGGCACAGAATAGAGATGCACTGAAAATACGCAAAAATAAAACAGTTTTAGGACGGATGCAACACTCAATATAAATTTAAAAGAACTTTAAAAATCACGATTTTTACTCTTGAAAAAAAAAGATGGATGCCTTATTTTGTTTTGAAGTGGGTCACGCGATCTCTTCGTATTATATGGGTGTCATTATTATTTTAATTTTTATTTTAAAAACTACCGAATCTAATTTGCTCAAATTTTTCAAAGACAGAAAATCCAAAGCAGAAAAATTTCGAAAAAAAAATATTTTTTAAGCTACAAAAAATTATTAAAACAGTGTAGAATTGAATGACATAGATATTACGCACATTTTTTAATTCAAACTTTGAAAAGTTAAACATTAAAAGTTGGTTATTAAACACCATTTTAAAACGCTGTTTTCTCAAAAATCAAATTCTTAAAAAGTTCAATTTTTAAATAAAATTATATAACTCGAGCAACCACGAAATGTAAGGCATAATTTGTCTATAACATTAACTTTAAATTATCTTTAGGATTTTGAACATAAAATTGAAATATTAAATGGACGGTGTTTGATATGTATCTCTATTCTACAACAAGATAGATGCATAAAGCACTGATTATGAAACACTTTCCAACTGGAATGCAAAACGCGATACATTTAGCGGTGATATTTTTTTAATGATCACAGAACTACGATCATTTGTTTGACTTGAAAACTTAAAACTTCATCGAAAAAAATGAACTTTATTCAAATGGTGGCATCGAAATATAAATCGTCTGACTCTCTATGTGAAAAGAGTGAATATTTCATTCATACACTTTTATTCCAGAGTTAAATAATTTTGCGTGAAAAATAATTCAGCCATTCTTATACAACTCATCTTTAAAACCACTTGTTTATATTCTGCATCCATTAAAACGAGGCTTCGTTGTAGAAATAATCAAAGTTTGATGATCATTTAAACTAAAAAATATTGCAATTAAGTGGGCGCAGATGCACAAAATTAACGCGATTTTAGGACGGATGTAACACAAAATATAAATTTAAAGGACTTTAAAAATCACGATCTTTACTCTGGGTAGAAAGATAGATTCCCTATTTTATTTTGAAGTAAGTCGCGTGATCTCTTCATATTATATGGGTGTCATTATTTTAATGTCTATTTAAACAACAAAGATCAATCATGCATAAAGCATTGATTATGAAACACTTTCCAACTTCAATGCAATTTCGTTTAAACATCTCTAAAATGCGATACATTCCTCGGTAATATTTTAAAAATTATCACAATACTACATTAATTTATTATATTTGAAAACTAAAAGTTCATCGAAAAAACTGAACTTCATTCAAATGACGTCAATTAAATATAAATCTCCTGGCTCCTCGGTAAGGTTTTTAACATTATCATAATACTACAATAATTTATTATATTTGAAAACTTCATCACAAACAACTGAAATTTATTCAAATGACGCCATCGAAATATAACACGCCTGGCTCTCTCTATAAAAGCAGCATTTCATTCATAACATTTTCCCATTCATTTCATTCATCACAATACTATAATAATTTATTTTATTTAAAAACTTAAGACCATGGAGGAACAAGTAATTAAACTCTATGCTTAAAACTTCATCGAAAAAAAATCGTCCTTCTCTCTGTAAAATCAATGAATATTTCATTCATATCAGCTATGTAGACTCCATGAGCTAAATAATTTTGCGTTAAAGAAATACAGCAATTCTTATACAACTCATTCTACATATTTTGCTGTTTACATTTTACATAAGTGAAAAATAGACTTCGTTGTAGAAATAATTAAATTTGGATGATCATTTAAATTCAAATATATTGTAATTGCGTTGTTTCGGTATGTAGATGCACAGAATTTAAGCAAAAATAAAGAGGTTTTAGGACAGATACAACACTCAATATGAATTAAAAAGAACTTTAAAAATCACGATTTTGAAACAAGATGGATGCCATATTTTATTTTAAAGTGGGTCACGCGATCTTTTCATATATTGGTCACGTGATCGCTTCATATAAGAGGTGTAATTATTATTTTAATTTTTATTTAAAAAGCTACTGAATATATTTTACTGAATTTTTTTTTATATATTTTATGGGATAATTTGAATATTGCCTAAAATTTTCGAAAGCAATTTGTGAATTTTAAATCCGCTTAAAAAATGTTTGAAGAATTAGATCCCATAGGGTTCAATGTATTTCATTTTTTCAACCCGGATTCAATCCGAAACTAATTGGTTGATATTATTCATTTACATTCCCATAGGCCCCACAGACCGTCTGAACAACATACTAAAACTTCATTTTGATTAAGCCATTTTTACGGCAGTTATCGTGCTAACGGACCGACAGACAGAATGAACAAAGTCATAAACACTTTTCAACTTTGTTGTAAAGTGTTAAAAACGATCGAACTGAAATTGCTGAAATTTTTATTATATATTTTATTGGATAATTTGAATATATCCTAAAATTTTCGGAGCAATTTGTGAATTTTAAATAAAAATATGAAAAATGTTTGAAAAATGAGGTCCCATAGTCTATTTCATTTTTTCAACCCGGGTTCAATCCAAAGTAAATTGGATGATGTTATTCATTTACATTCCCATACGTCCCACAGATCGTCTCAACAACATATTAAAATTTTATTTTGATAGTCATTTTATGGCAGTTATTGTGCTAACAGACACAGACAGAATGGATAAAGTCCTAAAAGCTTTTCAACTATATTGTACAGTGTTAAAAAGTAATTTTATGTATTTCTATACTAATTCGCCCTATAATTTTGAAAATGTTTTAATATAATTCTTCCAATTTAAGACACTTAACCAAGTATGTGTCCAACACTAATCGTCCAAAAGTTATAAGCACAATTTTAGAAATGTAATTTTTTGAAAATCATCCTATCCCGAGTCTAAAGAACTCACCGTGTCGCTGTGATGGTTTACAATAAGTACACAGCGTCGATCTACAAGTGGTCCTATTTGGCGAACAGTGTTCGAATTCGAACATATATCATATTTTGTGTAGTGACTATACGCATCCAAAGTTCCACAACTCAAAATAGAGTTGTATCTTGTGTAGGAACATGATAGGAAGAGCGTCCTAACTCAAAATATATTAAGGTCGTAATATAAAGTTTCCAAAATGGTTCTAACATTTTCTTCTTGCTCCAGATATAAATTAGGGATCGAACATTTAAAATAGGGTTGAGAAACGAAAATCAACATGTAATATCTGAACATATTTGTAAAATTCAATTTCCACGATGAATTATCGGATCATTGGAGATCGCCCGAAATAAAATGTGAAAATATCCGAGCCAGCATTTGAAAGTCATGAGAACCAATCTTCTACTTACCAGATCGGAATGAAAACCGTTGTCCACCATCAGGATTTTGTGTCTCTCGGCTGTGGGTCGATAAAAGGTGCTCTGAAATAACACTCAATATAACACTGCGTTTAAATGCTTTAATTATAAGATGAATTAAGGAATTATTCATTCTAATTAGAGAACTTATATTATATAACACTCAATATAATACTACGTTTAAATGCTTAAATTATAAGATAAATTAAGTAATTATTATTTCGCTCATTTCAATGTTGGATTCACCACAGTCCTGAGAGAAATGGAAAGACCGTGTGATCTCCATACCATTGACTTGTCTACTCAATGGGTGTTTTTCAAACTTTAGGCAATTTACCAAATCTTTTAGTAAAATAAAAGTTCGAAAGTTAGGTTTAAGAAATGCAAAAGTGACACTTACCAACATCACGTGAATGTTTACGGTGAGCCCGTTCATGATGGCCACTTCGTTCGCTTGTGCTCCTGCAATTAAAATACAGATTGTAATGATTTTGTAATCTGCTTTTAAAAATCTGAATTTTGAGGGATTCCTACACTCCAGTATTGATATATGACTACGCCCTTTCTTTTTCAATTAGGTGTCATTTAGAATTATTTATTTTTTTAAAACTTAAATGTGTCCTTTATTTTCATGAAAGATGGATCACAAATATTTTCAACCATAAATGATTTTTGAAGAAGTGAAAAAAAACGTAGCCTAAAGTTGAAACTCTGAAAGCCTTACATTTACGCAAAACGAGATAAATTGTCTACAAATATTAAAAGTATACATGTTCAATGTGTATTATTTTAATGTCACTCAATTGTAATCATTACTATAATAAAAGAAAATAGATGTTTACTAATATAATTTGTTTTATTTCTTGTTAATTGTATTTTCCAATTTTTTTAAATTTATTCGGAACCTAATTTTAAGCCATGTAGGTGCGCATCCTAAGGTCAGGGGGGGGGGGGGGGGGGAGGTTATCGGTCTGCAGCCTCCTCCCCCAGGGATGAATGAAGTATATCAAGTTGCAAAAATTGTACTAGTAAGACTAAAGATAAAATCCCACACAATAGGATTAATGTAAAACATAATTATGCCTTTAGTAAGCACTTTAAGTCGACAGGTGGAACATCCTTTTTTAGTTGCCATTATTCTATGCCCCCCATCCAAAGCACAAGCTCATTTGAAAATGTGTTGGAACAAAAGCCAAAATGTGTCCTTTATTTTCTTCCAGAAAATAGGGTCACCGTATCACAGAATATCTGATAATTGACAATTTTCAAGTTCAAGTGGTAGGGGATAATTTTCTAGTTTCTGGAAAATGTTGCTTGGAATAAGTTCTTGGAAATGTCTATTGAGATTTCTAATGGATGCCAGAGCTGTTTAACATGATTCATGGAATTGCAATTAAGTTATATTATTCATTAGGTTATATTATTCATTAGGTTATATTATTTAGGTTATATTATTCATTAGGTTCCCAGCCAGAAATAACCGTGAAAGAAGTGACATATGGGTTTGTTTCTGCTCCTCACAGAACTTGAGATGAAGGTTGGGAAACAAAAAAGTGTAATTCGCTTTTATACACTAACAGGATGCGTACTATTTTTAAATTCTCATTCATATTAATACGTGGCTTTCAAAATGACAGGTTATAAATAGACTCATCGAAAATGAGTCATAAAATTGTACTTTTCACTTGCCTGTTAATAGCAAAGTTCCTAAACTTCAAAACCACGGAGTTAGAAAGAAAGGGATCAAACTCCTATGGATGAAATGCTTGAAAATGCCATAATGCTTTGAGAATTGGATCTAGGTGTTTCCAGTGTTAGGAAAGTAGCTGCTACTGTTAGTTGACACATGAGAAAGGCGTAGTATTGAGTATATGTAATTTTCATTTTTTTTAAAATTAAGAGTTCCCTTATTATGAGTGTAATTAACCAGTATTTTTTTATAGTTGTACGATAGAGTACAGAATAGGGGGAAATAAAAATAAATTGAAAGGCAAAATAATTTTGACTACGTAAGAATATCCTTTACGGTTTCAGTTTTAGTTTGCATTGCGCTCATCATTTATTTTTACAAAATGGACAGTTTAAATAAATATTTTAGGCCTTTCGCCATGGAAATGCATACAATGCAGGGCTACTTATATTATCTCAACGCCACGTGCATGATTGTCTCTAATGATATGGGCGTTTTTTACCCCCCATGCTTCAAACATATGCGGAACAAAATTCTAAATAGTGTACTTGAAGTGATTTCGAATCACTGTTGTCGCCATCTGGTGGATGAGTTTTCGCTTACCGATTCTCAAGAATAAACGTATATTAACAATTTCGAAAAATAATATCGATAACATTTTTATAAATAGTTTCTTTACAAGTTTAAATAATCATTTCCTTGAATTTAACCCATTTATTTTCATCTTTGAGGTTTTTTACTAATGCATTGCATTTTTTACTGATGAAACTCCACTCGTCATTAAAATAACGAATTTGTAATTTTATGAAAACAAAACTACATTTAATATTATTAAAAAACATTTTTTTTGGTTGAAAATTGGTAGAACAGATTGTATTCAAAACAAATACTGCAAGAGTATTCATCTTATTTATTATCATTTTAGCTCAAAGGATGCAAAATTGACAGTTTTCAAGTATTCAGCCAGCGATATCGATATGGATCCGCAATAGGGCTTAAGCTGAATCATTAAATGCAAAAAGTTAAACTAAAAAAAGGTTTAACAAAATCCTTAGAACTCTCATATTTTTTAATGCATTCAGTTTGCAAACGACACGTCTTAGCATACTACATAACACGTTTCTTTTAATAATGTTATCAATCATATCTCGATTATTAAAAAAATATCTCAATTATTACAGCAAATATTAAATATTCTTCAAAATTTATTAACTGTAAAATGACTAGTAACATTTAACGTCGAAATTCTTTTTTTTTTATATATGAGATATCGATTTACGCGCCCTACCACTTTTCGGAAAATTAGGTGAAATAATCATTTCATTTCATTTTTCATTAATATATTTTAATTTCGTTCATTTTAATTGTTTCATTATTTAATATATTTTTTTGCAATGTATTATATAATACACTGCAAAAAAATATATGCACCTATAAGAAATTAAGCTACAGCCGCAAAACTTGGCATGTATGTGTCGTTTAAGGAGATATGCAAATGATTAGAATTTGGGAGCAAATAATGTTTTATTAAGAAATAGTGGCAACAAGAAGAGGGCAATTTTAACCTCTCATTTTAGTAAGATGTATCTAAATGTATCGTCTTGGATGGATATTTTTAATTAACAGGAAAATAAAATGTCCACTTTCATTAAAATATATACACGAGGGTTTTTTTTCCCTTCTCGCTCGCATGTACATTGTAGAATTTGCTAGTAAATAAATGTACACATTATTAGAATTCTAGTGAGTGACTACAGTAAAAATGAGTAGTCGTGTCCATTCACTTTAAGTGCACTTTAGCCAATGAAATCTTTACATATATGTTGTTATTCAAGTATTCCAAATAACTTGTTTTCATCACAAAGATAGATTTCAATGTTTAATGGGTTTAGTTTCAACATTTATGGGCCATCATCGTCCGTTTACCATGACACGCTATGGTCAAAATAATGTCCTTTTGCCCTTACGTTTCTGCGCATTCTACTACGCGGGTTGTTTATGGACGCTCGTACCCATGCTCTATGGACATTGTGCCGGAGGATCGAGCTCAAGGTCTCAAGGACGCACAATTCTTGGAGTACCTAGCAAAGCCGAAGGCTTGCTTTCATCTCCGATCATAGTTATAGCTGGTTAGGTAATCATAGAAGAAAGACTTTTAAATAAAATAGTGATCTGGAAAGATCGTAGCGTGCACGTTAGACAGAATTGGGAATACTCCCAATGCGGTCTACATGTCGCTGATTTGGAATATGGAGATAATAACTCCGAGAAATAAAGGAAAATATTAGAATAAGGGGTGAGTTCCGTGGAACTCTGTCTTGAGCCAATGAGCAACGTTCTAACGAGGCAGAAGGAGGAGGGACGGCGGGAAGTGCCAGCAGTTCAAAGGATCCAGGCCCAGCCAGTCAGAAAGCCGCATAGTTCCAGACCACGGGAAAAAACAAGCCCTGGCAAGCAGGACTCGCAAAAAACCCTAACATAAACTAAATACCTGATTTTAAGGGGATTTAGCTAAATCACAAATACTGTCATACAGTATGGCTATCCTATCAATTATGGCGGTAGATTCCCTTAATTTGGGAAGAGCAGCATTAAGGGCTTTTTGGAGGAAATCTCTCTGATATCCATTTCTTTCGAAACGGACTATCAGATCGATGACCTCCATCCAGTCATCTCTCATGTTATCATCATCTTCGGTGGGAGGCTTGTTTGGGTTAAAATTTACGATTTTGGATTGAGGGGTGGCTTTAGTCGGGAGTTTAGGAAAATCCTGGGGTTTATGCTGGAATGCAGCAGCGTAGGATATGTTGTTTTGAACAGGTCTACTGGTAAAATTGCGAGTTTGCGCGGCTCTAGGTTTGGGAAATTTAGGACAGCCTCTATAGCTAGCGGGGTGTTCCCGTCCGCAGTTTGCACAAGTGCATTTCACTTCCGGCTTTTTCGGACACTCGAAGGATCTATGGTCGCCAGCGCACTTAACGCATTTGGGCGGAAGATGGCACGAATTAGCAGCATGGTACCATTTCTGGCACGAAAAACACTGAGTGCTGGCGCCCTTGCGCCCTCTATATCTCTCCACTTTAACTGCAACACCTAACAGCTTAATTACCTGATATATTTTAAGGTTATCCGGGTTTTTGTTTAATTGAACGTAGAACAGGGGCATCATTATTCTATTAGTTTTAGGACCCTTGTACAACTGGGTGATACTGTTGATTTGGAAACCTCCAACTTCAAGACGCTCTTTTACGACGGAGGATCGAGCTCGGCACCCATCTAGACGGCTCTGTCTATGTTGAGGGGCCAGAGGT
Organism: Amaurobius ferox; assembly: GCA_951213105.1. NCBI lineage: Eukaryota > Metazoa > Arthropoda > Arachnida > Araneae > Amaurobiidae > Amaurobius > Amaurobius ferox. The sequence continues at coordinate 141,143,390 of OX578144.1, read as the reverse complement.
TATGTGCTTTGATGGACGTCGGCACCTAATCCCACATTCTGCCAGCCGTCTCCGAATAGTATCCCTTGATATAGGATGCATGGAGGATGGCAAATGCCTTCGAACGGTTGATAGCGACGCCCTTGGGGTGGACGTGGCTCCTCTCCTGACTGCACGATCCTCTCGAGCAGTTGTTTATCTAGGGCATCCTGAGCCTCTACGATGGTAACATGTGCTTCCTCTGATCTGAAATTTCCTTAAAACAGGTATTTATGAACTGTAGAGAATCTAAAAGTTAACTTGCCTACTAAGCTGGCCATATTTTCTTTCAACAGGCCGTCGCAGAATGCAGCCGGAAGCTTCCCGTGAAAGTGACTTTCCACGGCCCTGTAAATAAAATATTAAATATGATTAAATCATGGCCATATTAAAATATGTCAATGTATCTAACTATCTATGTCAGTCTATGGTATACATCTACATCCCGTGATCACACGCCAGAAGAACGAAGGGTTTTATTTTAAAACTTAAAAAGTTTATAATTTTTTTAATTCCGAGAATTTTAATGTAAAAAATAACAAAGCCAAAACGAAAGTTCTTCATTCTCTGAGGCTATCGCGAAACCTATATATTGATGAACGCTCAAAAATTGATTTCATAAAAAATCTGTCAAACTACAGCATAAAGTTAAAATATGGTTTCGAAGGACAGAAACAGCTCTTTTCTCCAGACGAAACAAAAAGCGCAACCTCCCTCGTTCGAGTTAGTTCTGCATGCTATGCAGATACTAATCTTGCTTGAATCAGTAAGGTTCAGCTTCTGACTTGTCCTGAAGAAGAAGGCTGTTTATTGCCTCTGAAACCGGTTTATATCTATACATATATATATATATATATATATATATATATTTACTGTTTACTGCAGTTTTACGAAGTTTTTCATACAATTCATTTTATATTGATTCTAAATATACATATGATTTCGGTTATTCAACTAACCGATAAAACTATTTTTAGTTGACCCTTTGCTTACGGGTGGAACAGCGTCCATCCCAAACGAGAATCTCTCAGAAAGACAGGTGTTTGACGTACCCTATTCCAAACAGTTCGATTCCCCTTTGCAGGCATTGGGATAGGGTACGTCAAATACCTGTCTTTTTGAGAGGTTCTTCGTTTGGGATAAACGCTGTCCCACCCGTAAGCAAAGGGTTAACGGGATACTGAAAATCGCCCATCGTCCAATAACTTGTTTTTGGACGATGGGCTCATGTTAAGATGATGGGACGATGGTATTTTACTCATGTTAGAGATTATTTTTGTTCGATTTGAAAGGTCCTTGATGCCTTTCTCATTTTCTTGGATCCTTTCGCCCTGGATGCTATTTGATAATCAAATAATTTCTTTATTTGATTTTTTTTTTTTTACTTCCTCGTACGTAATAATGAAAGTATTGTATTCCCGAAAATTTTCGATTTTAATGCCACCCTATGTTTTAAGACCTGCTGAATACTTTTTGAGTGAAATCTGTCTGCCTGTGGCAATGTTGCAACTGGTTAATCTTCTATATTTCCAATTTTCAAGTTATATTTGCAGAAAAGATCGTCTTGATTTTTTTCAAAGAGCAACATCACCTTTAGATGACAGATTCTGATTCTCCAGGTTGAAGCCAGCACAGGTCGTCGGAACCTGAATTCGTGTGAAATTTATGCATTTTACTCGAGCCTTTTGACTGCTTGAAATTTCGAGCTCATAATGTTAAATAGATGCTGCGGTTTTTCTTTCACGTTTTCTCAAATAATTTGCCTATCAAACTCATTCTTATTTTATAGTGTGATACTCAATAACCCAAACGAAATGTATACCATTTTTACTTTCCCTGCATTAGATGGTCATGTATAGGGAAAGGATTGGAATCATACCAAAAATCGCAACTCGAGTTTTCGACGGATAAAACACATTTTGAGACCTCTAGAACACCCAAAAACTATTTTTAGCGTGACGTCTATGTAATTGTATGTGCCTGTGTGTACAATGTATGTATCCACTCTAACTTAAAAACGAATGGGCTGAATTTCATAAAATTGGGTAGATAAGTCAATTGAGAGAGACCCTGATGCTCATTAGTATTTGGTACTATTCAGAAATAAATAACCTGCCATTTTTTGCAAAATGGCCCTCAAAATTCGTCAAACTCTAAAATAAAACAAGAAAAATCAATCATGCATAAAGCATAGATTATGAAAACTTTCCAACTTCAATGGAATGCCATTTAAACATCTCTAAAATGTGATATATTCCTCGGTAATATTTTTAAAATTATCATAATATTACAATAATTTATTATAATTGAAAACTTCACCGAAAACCAATGAATTTTATTCAATTTCATCGAAATATAAATCGCCTCTCTATAAAAGCAGCATTTCATTCATAACTTTTTCCATTCCTTTCATTCATCACAATACTATAATAATTTATTTTATTTATAAACTTAAAACCATGGAGGTACAAATAATTTAACTCTATTCTTAAAACTTCATTGAAATAATCGTCTTACTTTGTGTGAAAACCCCAGACCACACGACTGACCCGAAGGCTTGCAGCAGCTATTTATGTGGCCGGGCCTTATTTTGTGTATAACATCAATGAATGTTTCATTCATATCAGCTATATTGCAGACTCCATGAGCTAAATAATTTAGCTTTAAAGAAATGCAGCAATTCTAATACAACTCATTCTACATCTTTTGGTGTTTACATTCTCCATAAGTGAAAATTAGGCTTCGTTGTAGAAATAATCAAAGTTGGATGATCATTTAAACTCAAATATATTGTAATTGCGTTGTTTCAATATGTAGATGTACAGAATTTAAGCAAAAATACAGCGAGTTTAGGACGGATACAATACTAAATACGAATTAAAAACTTTAAAAATCACGATTTTTTCTCTGGGAAAAAAAGATGGATGCCGTAGGTATTTTATTTGAAGTGGGTCACGCGATCTCTTCATATTATATGGGTGTCATTATTATTTTTATTTTTATTTTTATATAAAAAACTACCGAAGATATTTTGCTGAAATTTTTTTTTACATATTTTATGGAATAATTTGAGTATTTCCTAAAATTTTCGAAGCAATGTGTGAATTTTAATTTCGCTTGAAAAATGTTTGAAAATGAGGTCCCATAGGGTTCAATGTATTTCATTTTTTCAACCGGGGTTTAATCCAAAACTAATTGGGTGATATTATTCATTTACATTCCCATATGTTCCACAGACCGTCTGAACAACATACTAAAATTTCATTTTGATAATGTCATTTTTACGGCAGTGATCGTGCGAACGGACAGACAGACAGAATGAACGAAGTCATAAACACTTTTCAACTATGTTGGAAAGTGTTAATAAATGGTGAAATTGCAAATGAAACCAGATGCATATTCAATGTGAGGAATGCCCTTGAAGAATGTGTGGGAAAAGACTACATTTTCAATAAATAAAACGACTGCTTCTAAGAAAATAACTTACAAAACTTCCTTAAAGAAAGGAGGCATATTATGTATATATCTGTTTTTTTCCAGAAAGTTTTGTAAGTTATAAACTAAATCGGTTTTCTTTTGACTTTATCTCATTGAAAATTGAAATAATACTATAAGCTTTTTAATGACTCGCGATTTGTTAATGGCACTTAGAAGGCATGACGATGACTGCGAGGAACAATATTTTCATGCCATCCAATGTGCACACTTAAGGCACCTTATTCTAAAGCTTTTTAGGTGCTCAGAAACTTTCCAAGGAACCCTGTATAAAATATATCGATTTATACAGGGCTTCTGCTTTTCTGGCTTATTGAAGTTCATAATGCCCTTGAAACGATTATTTAAGCTCATTTTCATATATGAATGTTTTTACAAAGGGGATATATTCTCGCTATAGCATCCTATACCTTTACCGTAAATTAATTGTATAAATACCTTGATTTATCTATTTATCTATCTCTGGGTAACGCTGCTACAAAATATTGCTTTTCATTCACGGATAAACATTTCAATTTAAATACTAATCCAGACTCAGAGACCATAGAGCTTTATACATAGCGCATGACATCAGATACTGAAAGTGAAACCTTGATGTTATTTTATTTCTTATCATTTTATAAACTTTTATTTGAGATACCCCGCAACTGGGAGTGTCACGCTTATATTGCCAACAAGTCAAATATTTCAAGCTTCTTTCGACAAAATATAGACTATAAGAATAACCCATTTCTCCGTCCGTCAGTAACTCTTGGCGAGAAATTGAGCGGGACTTTTTAAAATGTTGACAAAGTGACAAAAATGTCGCCCAATTGATAAAAATGACGCCAAATGAGAAGTCATGTTTCGGAAATTCTGATTTCCATCATATGACGGGCATACATTCTGGTTAACCGGCCAAGTTTTTATGAGGCTTCAACAGCATTACCTGACTTTAAAATAGTCTCACCAAAACAAACTTCCAGTTTTAATGAGAAGTTTGAGCCATCCAAGGCGCACTTATTTTTGTAGAACACTCGATACCCGAAGACCTTATCTCTCCACCTCAGCTAATGTCATTAAGCATTAACCTTTTGCTTACGGGTGGGACAGCGTCCATGCCAAGCGAAGAACTTCCCAAAAGCTATTTGACATGTTGATTGTACATTACAGCAGGTGCAATGTTTCTGTCGGCAATGGACGTCAATGCCTGCAAAGGAGATCGAACGGTTTGGAATAGGGTATGTCAAAGACTGTCTTTTTGGGAGGTTTTTCGTTTGGCATGGACGCTGTCCCACCCGTAAGCAAAAGGTTAAGCACTCTTGCACAGGTCTCGTGTGAGAAAAAGTATATTGCTGTCAAATGAACCGATTTCACGCTTCAGAAGGAATGCGGGAGGAACTGGGCCAAGACTGCGGTTACAAGGATCAAAAGTGTTGATTTTACGTGGAATTTGCAGATCAACATCACCAAAATCATCGACCGGAGAAAATTCTCGTGCAAGTTCGAAAATTGTATAGCGATATCTAAAGAATTTAAGTTGGTTGCTGGTGCAGATAAATGGACCTTTTTTAACACTTTACAATATAGTTGAAAAGTGTTTATGATTTTGGTCAGTCTGTCTGTCTGGAGGATATTTCTGTTCTGTATGTCTTTTAGGAAATATTCAAAGGATCCCATAAAATATATAAAAAAAAATTGAGCAAAATAGGTTCGGTAGTTTTTTTTAAAATAAAATTTAAAATAATAATGACACCCATATTATAGGGAGAGATCACGTGACCCACTTCAAAATAAAATAGGACATCACCTTTTTTTTCAGTGTCAAAATCATGACTTTTAACGTTCTTTTGAATTTATATTAAGTGTTGCATTCGTCCTAAAACCGCTTTATTTTTGCGTGTTTTCCGCGCATCTATATTATGCACCAAACCAATGACACTATTTTTGAGTTTAAATGATCATCCAGCTTTGATTAGTTTTACAACGAAGTCTAATTTTAACGTATACAGAATGTAAACACATCAAGCTGTAATATGAGTTGTATAAGAATTACTGGATTTTTTGAACGCAAAATTATTTAGCTCTAGAGTCTGGAATATAAGTGATATGAATGAAATATTCATTGATTTTCCATAGAGAAGCAGACGATTTTATAGCATTGCCTTTTTCAATGATGTTTTAAGTATGGAGTTAGAAAGTACTTTTACCTCCATTGTTTTAAGTTTTTAAGTAAAATAAATCATTGTAGTACTGTGATTATTAAAAAAATATCACCACTGAGTGTATCGCATTTTAGAGATGTTTAAATAAAATTGCATTGCAGTTGGAAGGTGTTTCATAATCACTGCCTTATACATGATTAATCTTTTTTAAAATTGTTTTTGACTGAAGTCTGATGTCGGCAACACATGACTTTCCCTACAGAATTTATTTCTTTCACAGCAAAACATCGGTGTACAAGATCTACGGCTCAGTGTTTATGGCATTGAATTCGTGTCGCCTAAATTGAAATGGTAACGTCTGAGTCCAAACAGACTTTATTCATACTCACGTGCGAAATCTTTATCAAAAAGCAGTTCATATTGAATAGATATTCTGTGAAATAAAGACATTCGTGAATTCTTTGCCGTCAGAATACAAAAAATCTGATGTGGGCAACACATGACTTTCCTTATATAATGTAATGAATTTACTACTTTTACAGTAAAAAAATAGGTTTTTCTTATAGTAGATACTAATATTCTTTCCAAGATATTGAATTTTCGACAATTAGTCGTCATTTTCATTGATTTAGCATCATTTTTATCCATTTGGCGAGATTTTCATTAATTTGGCAACATTTCAAAAAAGTCGCCCAGTTGGCGACATTCCGCCAAATTCGTCGCCAAAATCTCGCCAAGCGTTATGCACTAAGAAAAAAGTTATTCTTACAGCAGATAAATGACTATTGGCGTTCAAATACAAAAGTATTATTCAAAGTATATTTTTTCATGAATGGAACGAGCTAGATCCACGAGAATGATGTCACTCAATTTATCGCATGGCATTACATATGAAAAGTGAACATGTTTCTCAATAGGAATTTTTTTTTTTTTTATGTGACTTTATCATAATTTTTTTGAAAAATGTACAATATCTCGAGAACGGTTCATGTTAGCGTTCTAAAATTTATGACAATCGTTTTCTAATGAAAAATTATATAAGAAATGTCTATTTGCGTAACTTTATTAGCGGTTTTGATTTTTTGACGATTTTTTCAAAATTTCATTCGAAAATTTAGGGGTGTTCTGAACATTCGATTACGTATAAAAACAATAGGCTTCCAGTGTTTACGGATTGTGATTTTTGTACCAAATTTGGTTCGAATCGGTCCATTCGTTCGTCAGTTATCGTCTCCACAGACTCACTGACACACACACATACTTTCACACACACACACACACATACACACACACAGACATCACTTCAAAAATGTTTGATTCGTGATCAGGGATGCTTGAAACGTGCTCTCCCGTCGAAAACTCGAATTCGAATTTTCGACCCCGTCACAATACTTACCTTATACATTATGTATATAAGGAAATTAACTATTGCGAAAAGTATCTATCTATTATTATTATTATTATTATTATATATACTAATTGCCAAGTGTCCGTCTGTCTGTCTGTCCGTCTGTCTGTCACGCCTTTTTTAGGCACTTCCCAAATAGATAGAGACTTGCAATTTGGTACACGGCTCGGTCGTTCGATAAAACCCCCTGGAAAAATCGAATTTTTCGAAAACGTTCTATAGAGGGGGTGCCCCACACCAAAACGTTCGAAAAGTGAAACGACGGGAAAGCATGCTTTGCGATGAGATAGAGACTTCAAATTTGGTGTATGGGTAAATCGTTCGAAAGGAAGAAAGTGTGCAATTTCAGATTTCCAATATTTTCTACTTAAGGGGGGGTGCAGCACACCAAAACGTTCGAAAAGTGAAATGATAGGAGAGCATGCTTTGCGATGAGGTAGAAACTTCATATTTGGTGTATGGGTGAATCGTTCGAAAGGCAGAAAGTGTGCATTTTCAGATTTCCAATATTTTCTACTCAAGGGGGTGCCGCACACCAAAACGTTCGAAAAGTGAAATGATAGGAAAGCCTGCTTTACGATAAGATAGGGACTTCAAATTTGGTATATAGGTAAACCGTTGGAAAGGAAGAAAGTGTGTAATTTCAGATTTCCAATATTTCCTACTTAAGGGGGTGTCGCGCACAAAAATGTTCGATTTTCCGAATAAATGAGAAACGGCCCCTTTAAAATTTGATAGAGGCTCAAAATTTTAAATATAGACTAATCATTTGATGAAAACACCCAAAACGAATATAATTTTTCAAAAATGTTCGTTTAAGGGGGTTTTCCAGAGGAAAACGTTCGAAATGTGAATTGATAAAAAAAAACATGCTTCGAAATAAGATACAGACTTCAAATTTGGTGTACAGGTAGATAGTTCGAAAGGAAGAACATGTGCAATTTCAGTTTTCCGATATTTTGAACTTTTGGGGGTGCCTCAAAACTAAATGTTCGATTTGTCGAATAAATAAGAAACGCGAATTATTAAAAAATTTACATTATTCAGGGGTTGCTTAATGTGGGACCGTTGATTTTCAACGGGTATGCGGCTAGTATATACTAATTGCCAAGTGTCCGTCTGTCTGTCTGTCCGTCTGTCTGTCACGCTTTTTTTAGGCACTTCCCGAATAGATAGAGACTTGCAATTTGGTACACGGCTCGGTCGTTCGATAAAACCCCCTGGAAAAATCGAATTCTTCGAAAATGTTCTATAGAGGGGGTGCCCCACTCCATAACGTTCGAAAAGTGAAATGACGGGAAAGCATGCTTTGCGATGAGATAGAGACTTCAAATTTGGTATATGGGTAAATCACTCGAAAGGAAGAAAGTGTGCAATTTCAGATTTCCAATATTTTCTACTTAAGGGGGGGTGCAGCACACCAAAACGTTCGAAAAGTGAAATGATAGGAGAGCATGCTTTGCGATGAGATAGAGACTTCAAGTTTGGTGTATGGGTAATCTATCTATCATAAATTTACATATAAATCTGTCTACATGATTCCTGGTCCCATAATTAACACACCCCAGTCTATTATTATACATTATCTGCATTATGTGCAAATGTACAGTAACAAATCTGGTATACATTCGTATAATTAATTAATATCTACCAGAAAAGTCTTAATAGATAAAATATGTCATATTCCAGGTGACAATGATCATTGTTAACATTTAGAAATGTAGAAATTTTCTGATTAGTAGGGAAAATTCCAATTGAAGTTTATTACTTGGATTATTAGTCATTTGAATCCTAAACTGTCCAAACTTCTAATCTATTATTATTATTATCTGTATATACTAATTGCCAAGTGTCCGTCTGTCTGTCTGTCACGCTTTTTTCAGGCACTTCCCGAATAGATAGAGACTTGCAATTTGGTGCACGGCTCGGTCGTTCGATAAAATCCCCTGGAAAAATCGAATTTCCCGCAAACGTTCTATGGAGGGGGTGCCCGACACCAAAACGTTCGAAAAGTGAAAAGTTGAGAAAGCATACCTTGCGATGAGATAGAGACTTCAAATTTGGTGTATAGGTAAATCATTCCAAAGGAAGAAAGTGTGCAATTTCAGATTTCCAGTATTTTCTACTTAAGGGGGTGCCGCACACCAAAACGTTCGAAAAGTGAAATGATCGGAAAGCATGCTTTGCGATAAGACAGAGACTTCAAATTCGGTGTATGGGTAAATCGTTCGAAAGGAAGAAAGTGTGCAATTTCAGATTTCCATTTTTTTTTACTTAAGGGGGTGCCGCACACTAAAACGTTCGAAAAGTGAAATGATAGGAATGCATGCTTTGCAATGAGATAGAGACTTCAAATTCGGTGTATGGGTAAATTGTTCGAAAAGAAGAAAATGTACAATTTCAGATTTCCAATATTTTCTTCTTAAGGGGGTGTCGCACACCAAAACGTTCGATTTACCGAATAAATGAGAAAAAGCGCCTTTAGAATTTGATAGAGGCATAAAATTTGGTATATGGGCTAATAATTTGACGAAAACTCCCAAGACGAATACAGTTTTTCAAAAATGTTCGTTTAAGGGTGTGCTCCAGAGTAAAACGTTCGAAAAGTTAATTGATAAAAAATCCATACATTGGAATAAGATAGAGATATTAAATTTGGTGTAAGGGTAGATAGTTTGAAAGGAAGAAAGTTACAATTTCAGTTTACCAATATTTTCTACTTTAGGAGGTGCCGCACACCAAAATGTTCGATTTTCGGAATAAAGGAGAAACGCTCCTTTTAAAACGTGATAGAGGCTTTATATTTGGTATATGGGCGAATCATATCATAGAAATTACAAAAAGAATAGAGTTTTTCAAAAATGTATGGCAAAGGGGGTGGGTACTCCACACAAAAGCATTCGAAAGATGAAATACTAGAAAAGCATGCTTCAGGATGAGATAGCGACTTCAAATAAATAAATAAATTCCATTAAAGTAATTAATAATAATAAATTAAAATGGATAGGGTCCATCCATTATACCATCATCTGCACCCAAACACGCCACGCTTCACGTACCAACTCGTATCATCTCGCACCATCTCCGACGATCATCCTCTATCTCGTGCTTCTCACCTCGACTTTTTTAGAACCTGGTTGCCAGCTCCACATACCGTTCGCAATCTGCTTGGCTGTTATTTAAATTTAGACTTTTCTTTCCCTGGGGAAGATACTGTTTGAAAAATAAGAAGTCGAGAGTAGAAATTGTTAATTCTTACACTTTTTTCCCGAATCGTAACAAAATCTATTCAGCTCAAGAGTAACCCACAATTGACTTATCTACCAAACTTTGTAAAACTTGCCCAATTCGTTTTTGAGCTAGAGTGGACACATACAATGCACAAGTACCTTATACCTTTCTGGTAGGTCGGACGGTCTGGGTCTCAACAACAACAACAACATACAATGCACAAACAGATACACAGACAGACATCACGCTAAAAATTGCGCTTTTGTGTTCTAGAGTGCTAGAAACGTGTCGATCCGCCCAAAACTCGAATTGCTATTTTCGATAGGAAAGTAAAAATGTAAAAAAATTTAATAAACCTTTTATATTTATTTCGTGTGAAACATAGACATAAACTAACATTTATAGTATGTGAAAATGGCAGTTTATGTGAAAAATATGCATAATACAATTGCATTTGACTCGTGAATCGAAAGAAATGGAAAAGCAGCGGATCTCACCTCCTGGCCCAGTTTTGGAGAGCATCGTGTAGTTCGTGTTCTACAGATTTCAGCTGAAGGCCCAAGGAATGACCGCAGAAATAGATGCACTCTTCGTCGTCGTCCGAAAGATCGGAACAACTGTCTGAAACATTGCCAAAATGCTATTAGGAATTTATTTTAAATATCTGAAATGGGACTCTTTACATATATATTCTGGATCGATTATTTTTACATTTGCTCTACAGACCATTTTCAAGAAATGATCACTCTGGTATTTCTAGTACAAGTAAATTAAAATTCACCTGAAATATATATATATATATATTTCAGGTATTTTTGTTTCCTATATAATTTTTCAATCTTTATGCTTGTCGTCCAAATAGCAAAAGTTTGGTTATGTTGATCTGCAAATTCCAAGTAAAATCAACACTTTTGATCCTTGTAATCTCTTGCTTCAGAAACAAGCATATTTTATGTTCATTCTGATTAAATATTTGGACTTGAAAAAAAAAAATTTCGAAATGAGCAATTTTTAGACCTAGTGTTTTTCCACGTATTAATGCTTGATTATTTTTTGTTTTCCTATTTTCGATTCCACACCATTGATATTTGTTGATTATCTTTAGCTTGATGACTAGAAATATGCATTTAATTTTCCTCATGATGGTTGATTCTCTATTTAATACTTCTTTTTAATTTGTAGGCAAATTTTAAGTTAGAGTTTTATGAGTTACAACTTCTCTCTATTCTATCATTGGATTTTCATATTATATTTTTATTATATATATATATATATATATATATATATATGTGCGTGTAATATTGACTGACGAATCCTGTCGACTTCTGTAATATTGACTGAAAATACAGGGAAGAGACGCTTTCACATTACCAAAATTTACTTTATTATATCACACTCAAAACAGATATAGTTACATCGGACAGCCGAGTTCCGGCATCCAGCCCTCAAGAAATCTCAATGCAATCTGCGTATGTACACATTACATTTACATCGGAGGGGGAGGGATATGAGGCATGGGACACATGCTGTCTTCGCGTTTTAGGCTTTAAAAATGTGATTGAGAATACATTTTCATATGAGAAAGTTTACGTAGAGGTTAAGATGAGTGACCCAATATGGTATGGTCGAGGAAAAAAAGGAAGTGATGGCAGACTTTGTTAATATTAGTGACGTGGGATGGAATTTAATGTAGTTACAATACGTGTTGGACCTGAAATAGGAATTTGGAATAATAATTGTGAAAGAAAATGGCGCGTGATTGGGAAAGGCTTAAAATTTCTGTATCATATATATATATATATATATATACAGGGTGATCCAAAAGTCCTTGACACATTTTAAAATTGAATATAAACTTCTCAAGTAATTGCCGTACGATAGTGAGGTTTGAACTAAAGTGCTTTCCACGTTGAAAAGTTTTGGCTCAGCGAATAAAAAGATTTAGTTCAAACTTTGGCCATAGATGGCGCTGTACCTTAAAAATACCATAAAACTGAAGACGTGTAGTTACAAAGCATTTTTCAATATGTGCGCCCTTTGTAGCTCGAACCACATCCAAACGGTAATAATAACCATTTCCCTCCACGTGTTCGCTAGCATTGGTTGCGGAAGAGACCGGATATATATATATATATTGGACATGCGTGATTCGCGTCTTCGGTACTCGAATGTCAGCCACAGCGGAAGCGTGCACTTTGCCTTTGACATAGCCCCAGAAGAAGAGATCATGAGGGGTTAAATCTGGCGGCCATAACAATGGACCCTCTCGTCCAATCCATCGACCAGGAAACTCCCCATTCAAATAGTCTGACAATTTTACCCCAGTGCACCATCCTGCTGCCAAAAATGTTAGGATGCAAATGACAAACTTGAGGAAAAGCGAAAATTTGCACCATATCCTGGTAAACGATTTTGTGACTGTAGTCTCAGCGAAAAAGAATGGGCCAACTACACGATCAGACATTAAGCCGCACCACATGTTCATTTTTGGACTCTTTTTAATAAGCTGATGCGGGTTGTCAGATCCCCATATTCTCGCGTTGTGTCCGTTCACCTGTCCAGTCAAATGAGAAGTTGCTTCGTCTGTGAAGAGAACCAACCCGTCGTAAGAATTCATCATCTGATTCCATACGATGAAGCATCTCAATAACAAAGTTTGTCATTCGGCTGTAAAGGTTGCAGTAGCTGCACTTTGTATGCTTGAAACTTCAATCTTTTACGTAGAATTCGATGCACTCTTGTAAGTGGAATATCGAATTGTCGTGATGCATTCCTCATTGATGTTGTTGGACTGGAAACAAATGTTTGTCAGACACATGCAACATTTTGTTCGAATGTGCTTGGCCGGCCACTTCTTTCTCGATCCAAAACGCTTCCAGTTTCTAAATATTTGCTATGCCAATCCAAAATGCTTTTTCGAGATGGAGGTTTTTTTTTCTTTTATACTTGGCACGAAACTTCCTTTGAACTGTAATGATGGATTTAGTTTCAAAATACCAACATACGCGATGAGCTTTTTCGGTGGGAGTTGGCATTGACTTCTTAGTGACAGTGTCGAAACGAACATTTGAACAAGTAGCGCCGTCTATGGGCAAGGTTTGGAACTAAATATTTTTATTTGCTTAACCAAAACTTTTCAACGTGAAAAGCGTTTTATACCAAACCTCACTGTTGTACGGCAATTACTTGAATTTATATTCAATTTTAAAATGTGTCAAGGACTTTTGGATCACCCTGTATATTGAAATGCTATTTTTGCATCAGCATGTTGTGCTGTGTATCACGTTACATTTTTACTTTCCTTATATACATAATGTATAAGGAAAGTATTGTGACGGGGTCGAAAATTCGAATTCGAGTTTTCGACGGGAGAGCACGTTTCAAGCATCCCTGATCACGAATCAAACATTTTTGGAGTGATGTCTGTGTGTGTGTGTGAAAGTATGTGTGTGTGTGTCTGTGAAAGTATGTGTGTGTGTGTATGTGTGTCAGTGAGTCTGTGGAGACGATAACTGACGAACGAATGGACCGATTCGAACGAAATTTGATACAAAAATCACAATCCATAGACACTGGAAGTCTATTGTTTTTATACTCAATCGAATATTCAGAACCCCCCTAAATTTTTGAGTGAAATTTTGAAAAATTCGTCAAAAAATCAAAACCGCAAATAGACATCTCTTATGTAATTTTTCATTAGAAAACGATTGACATAAATTTTAGAACGCTAACATGAACCGTTCTCGAGATATTGCACATTTTTCAAAAAAATTATCAAAAAGTCATAAAATTAAAAAAAATATTTCTATTGAGAAGCATGTTCACTTTTCATGTGTAACACCATGCGATAAATTAGGTGACATCATTCTCGCGGCTCTAACTCGTTCCATTCATGAAAAAAGATACTTTAAACAATACTTTTGTATTTGAACGCCAATAATTATTTATCTGCTGTCAGAATAATTTATTTCTTCGTCCATAACACTAGGCGAAATTTTGGCGACAAATTTGGCGGAATGTCGCTAACTTGGCGACTTTTTTAATTGTTGCCAAATTAACAAGAATCTTGCCAAATGGATAAAAATGACGCTAAATCAATCAAAATGACAACTAATTGAAGAAAATTCAATATCTTGGAAAGAATATAAATATCTAATATAAGAATAACATTTTTACTTTCCTTATATACAATAATGTATAAGGAAAGTATTGTGACGGAGTCGAAAACTCAAATTGGAGTTTTCGACGGGAGAGCACGTTTCAAGCATCCCTGATCACGAATCGAGCATTTTTGAAGTGATATCTGTGTGTGTGTGTGAAAGTGTGTGTGTCAGTGAGTCTGTGGAGACGATAACTGACGAACAAATGGACCGAGTCGAACGAAATTTGGTACAAAAATCACAATCCGTAAACATTGGAAGTCTATTGTTTTTATACGCAATCTCTCTCTCTCTCTCTCTCTCTCTCTCTCGAATGTACAGAATCCCCCTTAAATTTTCGAGTGAAATTTTGAAAAAATCGTCAAAAATTCAAAACCGCTAATAAAGTTACGCAAATAGACATTTCTTATGTAATTTTTTATTAGAAAACGATTGACATAAATTTTAGAACACTAACATGAACCGTTCTCGAGATATTGCACATTTTTCAAAAAAATTATCAAAAAGTCATATAAAATAAAAATAAAAATATTTCCTATTGAGAAACATGTTCACTTTTCATATGTAATACCATGCGATAAATTGGGTGAAATCATTATCGTGGATCTAGTTCGTTCCATTCATGAAAAAAGATAGTTTGAATAATACTTTTGTATTTGAACGCCAATAGTCATTCATCTGCTGTAAGAATAACTTATTTCTTCGTCTATGACGCTTGGCGAGATTTTGGTGACGAATTTGGTGGAATGTCGCCAACTTGGCGACTTTTTAAATGTTGCTAAATTAATGAAAAACTCGCCAAATGGATAAAAATGACGCTAAATCAATGAAAATGACGACTCTGACGAAAATTCAATATCTTGAAAAGAATATAAATATCTACTATAAAAATAATCTATTTTTTTTACTATAAAAAGTAGTAAATTCATTGCATTATATAAGGAAAGTCATGTGCTGCCCACATCAGATTTTTTCTCTGGTAATTATAAATTTTATTCAATTTTTCAAATTTATTCATTAGCAATTTTTACTTTCCTTATATACAGAATGTATAAGGAAAGTATTGTGACGGGGTCGAAAATTCGAATTCGAGTTTTCGACGGGAGAGCACGTTTCAAGCATCCCTGATCACGAATCAAACATTTTTGAAGTGATGTCTGTGTGTGTGTATGTGTGTGTGTGTGTGTGTGTGAAAGTATGTGTGTGTGTCAGTGAGTCTGTGGAAACGATAACTGACGAACGAATGGACCGATTCGAACCAAATTTTGTACAAAAATCACAATCCGTAAACACTGGAAGCCTATTGTTTTTATACGCAATCGAATGTTCAGAACCCCCCTAAATTTTCGAATGAAATTTTGAAAAAATCGTCAAAAAATCAAAACCATTAATAAAGTTACGCAAATAGACATTTCTTATGTAATTTTTCACTAGAAAACGATTGACATAAATTTTAGAACGCTAACATGAACCGTTCTCGAGATATTGCACATTTTTCAAAAAAATTATCAAAAAGTCATATAAAATAAAAAAGAAAAATATTTCCTCTTGAGATACATGTTCACTTTTCATATATAATGCCATGCGATAAATTGAATGACATCATTCTCGTGGATCTAGCTCGTTCCATTCATGAAAAAAGATACTTTGAGTTATACTTTTGTATTTGAACGCCAATAGTCATTTATCTGCTGTAAGAATAACTTATTTCTTCGTCCATAACGCTTGGCGAGATTTTGGCGACGAACTTGTCGGAATATCGCCAACTTGGCGATATTTTGAAATGTTGCCAAATTAACGAAAATCTCGCCAAATGGATAAAAATGACGCTATATCAATGAAAATGACGACTAATTGTCGAAAATTCAATATCTTGGAAAGAATATTAGTATCTACTATAAGAAAAACCTATTTATTTTACTGTAAAAGTAGTAAATTCATTACATTACATAAGGAAAGTCATGTGTTGCCTACATCAGATTTTTTATGCTTATATATAGAGTAATTGGAGTTCATAGTTATTTACTATCTCCGATGTTAGAAACCATACGTATTGGTTAATTTAGATAGATACTCAACCTTGATAACGAATCTATTCTAAATAAACCTCCCTCCTCTGTTCAACTATTATAGGCATGATTCCTTTGCTTTATTTTTCCATTTTCGAATTCTCATCATTTTTATTTGTTGTTTATTCAATTTTTATTTGTTACTTATTCTATTTGACATTATTTTATTTTTATACTCCCCTTTTTTTGTTCTGTCTTTCAATATTTACGAATTAACAAAACAAGGTGCTTACTTGCTCGGATTTTACTTTTCTGTAGTGTTATAGCTTATTAGTAATTATTTCATTCTTATTCTGTTTGCCACTATCTTAGCTGTTTAATCCTTGGCTTTAATTAGGTGTTACAAGTTATGTCTACTATTTCTTTGTATTATCATAACTACTTTTATTTATATATATATATATATATATATATATATATATATATATATATATAAAATACAGAAAATTTAGGCTTTCCCCAATAACGCGCCCTTTTTTTTGTCATAATTATTATTCCAAATTCCTATTTTCATGTCCAGCACGTATTACAGCTATATTAAATTCTATCCTACGACGATAACATTAACAAAGTCTGCCAGCACTTCCACTTTTCTTCGACCATACCATATACGGTCAGTAATCATAATCTCTGCGTAAACTTTCTCATGTGAAACTGCTTCCTCAACACATTTTTAAAGCATAAAGAACGCGACGTCAGCATCTTTCCCATACCGCCATATTCCCCCATTCTGCTGTAACTGTACATTGTGTGAACCAGCGCAGACTGCATTGAGATTTCTTGAGAACTGTTCGACGATCAGGAGCTCGGCCGGCCTATGTAACTATTATCTGTTTCGAGTGTCATATAATAAAGTAGATTTTTTAGTAATGTGAAATGTCTCTTTCCTGGACTATTGTAGCGTATATTACATATATATACATACACACACATATATATATATATATATATATATATATATATATATATATTTATATATATATATATTATGGTATTAGTTATAATTTGAAATTCGTACCTGACAAAATAGTTTTTGAAGGGGTTTATATTGGGAATTTTAATTAAAATTCGTGATGTAAATTTTATTCATTACCTTGTGTCCGGTCTATTATTATTATGAATTGGGATAGTTATAGATCGACAAACATTGACCAATTAAGCGTTATAGACGATTTGGAAGAATACCATACCTACTCTCAATCTAAATCATATTCCTTCAATAGATGCAATAATCTTAGGTGCAAAACTTGTCCTTATGCTGACCCATTACTTAAATTAATAATAATTCCACTTCACAAAAATTCTGCAGAGTTTTTAATTGCATATACAAACTTAACTGTACTATTTGTAACTTATCCTATATTGGCCAAACCAGCAACCCTTTACATCTGAGAATGAATGTCCACAGGGATCATATTAAAAAATTTGACCATAAAGTCTTTAATGATCTCCCTACTAAAAATCAATTTGAATATCAGCACTTTGCTACACACGGATTTAAAAATGTATCCCTTCATATTTTAGATATTAAAATTTCACTCACTGATAGATTAGTATTTGAAAATTATTACATTAAAAAATATAAAACTCTCTTCCCCTATGGCTTAAATCAAATTTCTAATAATAATAATGTTGTTAACAGTAGTTTTGAATACAATTCTAATAAATCTTCAGTATATAAACATCTTTTTCAGTATTCAAAGTCATCAACTCCTAGTAAAAAGCGATATAAGCGTGGCAAAGGAAAAAGTAACTAACTTAAGTAAAACTATTGATTACAATGCAGACATTTTGAAATTACAATATAATTATTCTCAAACTTTCAATTTTTTACCAGTTAGAACTTGGATATATAAAGTCAGAAAAAGCAAATTAAGTATTGTTTATACTAATTTTTTAAAATTAAAATTATCTCATGAGCATTTTAAACATTTATTTTATGATTTGCTTCTTTCACGTACAAAATTCTTAAATTACCACCTACTCCATTCACCAAATCCACATACTAAAATAGCTTACTATGTAATTTCTTTTAAACACCCTATTCTTAATCCTCTTAACTTCAATAATTTATTTACAGAACATCAGCACTTGTTACCAGTAAATGATATCAAAATACAAAAATCATTCAAATATAATTTACTAATTGGTAGAACTATTTTCAATTACAATGAAGTTTCCAGGACATTAAACTCCGATGATCTTACATCATGTGTATGCAGCAATCAAAATCTTGCCCCTTATGTCAACTCCTCTCATGGTCACATTATTACTGGGGATCTCAGTATAGTTCAGGATGATATACTTAGGGACATTATGAATAAAGGGTCTAAATTTCGCATTCCATTCTGCCGTCACCCTAAACAACTTCTTCAGTCTCTGTCATTTGATTTTGATAAATTTATATATCAACTTGCTTGTTCACATTCTATTCCTATTGAAGCATTCAATCTATGGAAGTATACTACCTTACATCTACTTAAAAATGTTATTATAAACATTAAATTAACGAAGCCTAGGTATCCTTAAAAATAACTCCTATCTGCTATTAAAGAACTACAACAACATTTTGTCATAACTTATGTAGATAAAGCTTCTAATAATTATGCCATCATTTGTAAAAAATATTATGTTTCTCTGTTACAAAATTACTTAAAAATTAATCAAATTTTTAAACCCATTAATAATCAATCTATCAAAATCAAAACTAAAATGCTAAAATTATATACACAATTAAATATTAATTGTAAGTTTTTTAAATTTCCTTATGTTACTTTGGTTCCTAAATTCCACAAATCACCTCTCAGTTTTAGAACAGTCACTTGTGGACATAATACCTTTACCACTACAGCTAGTAAGTACTTGCTTAACTTTTTAAATAGAATTAATGAATCTCTTAAATTCAGGAATTCAGGATATTTCATTTTGAACAATAGTTTTGATTTAGTTAATCACCTTAGCAAGTTTCCACAAATTCTTGGTTTCCAAACCTTTAATTTTAAAGACCTTTTTAATAATATTGTCATTAAAGATTTATATAAAGTTATTATCTCTCTTTATCATGACGATATATCTTCCAATCATGTTGCTTTTAATGTCAAAAATTTTCCTACGCTCTTGCACTTTGTGTTATACAACAATTATATTATCCAAGGTAATAACATTTATTTACAAACATCTGGTGTACCACAAGGTGGCTGTAGTAGTAGTATTCTCGCTAACTTATATATTTATTATTATGAATGTCATTTTAACTCTTATTCATATATTATATATAGATATGTTGACGACTTAATTTGTATTATCATTGATGATTCCTATCCCATTAATATTGATTTTTACCCTTCTAACCTAGAATTAATTCCTAATGAGCCTAGCGTTAGTCAAACTGTTAATTTTTTAGACCTAAATTTAGATACCCTCAATAATCATGTAATCACCAATCTATATGATAAAAAAGATTCTTACAACTTCACTATCATAAAGCTGCTATCATATCAATCTTGTAATTCTATTCAATTGTTTAGAAACATCATTTTAAACCAGCTATTTCGAATATATCGACTTTCTGATCCTCAGTTTCACTTTCTCCACATCAATAATCTTAAACGCATTTGTCAAAATTACCAATATCCGGAAGTATTTGTAAATAATATTATTAATAATTTCAAATATACCACGTAATAATTTTACACATGCATTATTTATCTTTGATTGGTTAACTCATTTTTGAGAATTCACCCATTCCTATCACCTCACTTACCACTTGGCCTGAGTCTAATGCTGTTTACTATTTTCGAATGACTATTTTCCACTTGTCCTGAGTCCTATACTGATTACTATTTTTGAAAGTCTCCATACATATTATGTATCGTTCAAATGTATTCATTCCGGTGCCCACTCGCATTGACGAAGTGAGGTGAAATGCTCAGTCACTAGTTTATCTTACACGTGATGCATTGCTTGTGAGTTCATATTTTTGTTCGAGGAGGTTTTATTTTTCTGATTTGTAATTCAACTGATTTATTTTTCTCCTTCCTCTAGCCAGTAGACAGTTCCAATGGTGTCTATAGTTAAATACTATCGCCATTGTCAGAAACTGGCTATTCTATCGGTTTTAACTCGAATTGTATGGCTGTCCTGATGAGAATGCAATTTCGAACTAACCGCCATTTTTTGTGTAGTTTCAATTGATTGTTCTCTATGTCTTAATCTCTTATCTTAAGCTAATTATTATTGCCTTTTCTCATTTTTGCCGTGTTTTCTTTTCCCTTTTTTTAATTTTATATTTATATACTTTTGATTGTGATTTTAGTATCCTAATATTCTTCTCACCCCCCTTTCCATTGTAGTGATATGTTACCTTCTATCTTTATCCTTAGTCTTGGTCTATAGTTACTCATTTGTAACAGATATGCTAGAGATGGGTTTTTTTGTACATACAGTAGTTTATGCGTAATTTTCGATTAAAATCTTTCAATTTTTATTTATATATATATATATATATATGTATTTTTCATTCCCAGAAATCGCCACTAGCTGGCCATTCATTCGAGTTGAGATTGGACTTGATAAATGCCGAAGTCGAATGGCCAATTTTCTAATTTTCCAATTATTCCAATTTTTGTATTTGAATATATGGTTATTTACTCTCGTTAACTCTTGCTATTGTATACAGTATGTATGTTATATATATATATATATATATTCATATTTTATACACACACGCACACACAAACATATACATCACAATAAATAAAACTACTGCTTGTCAGAATATAACTTTCTAATACTTCCCTAAAGAAATCAGGCATAGGAAAATTACTGGGTCACCTAACTTTTCTATGCCTGCTTTTTTAAAGAAGTACTAAAGAGTAATAAACATGCACAGTATACACACATACACATTGAACATCCACATACGGCCATCTTTCTAAAAGTATCCAAAATGAGTTTAGGAAGTCTGTTTTTTAGTCAAAGAATTTCAAAGTTTTGAAAAACAAACAATACTTTAAAAATAATCACAATAAAGTAAAAATGAAATTTTACCTAAAAATAAGCCGAGTTTCAATACAAGTTTTCATTAAATGAAGTTTAACTCTACAGGATAATATGTAATAGTAAAAATAGACTTATAGAAACATTCGCATACATGTACACATACACACACCATTTCATTCGTTATCGAAACGGTAGATTTTGAAGTGCATATTTTTAGACTTTGAGAATGATCGCAAAAATAAGTCTTTCAAAATAGGACTAAGTTCCAAACCCTCTCAAGAAAACATAAAAAAAATCTCAAAGTTTCAATTTTCAATGTCAGTGTTAGCAGCTACGAAACTGGTTCTGTTCTTATCTCTAGAAGCAAGTAAAAGCTTCAATGTCTCCCATTGATCACAGATTCCTTAGCTACTGGGTTAACTATCAAGATCAAGTCTTATTTACTATTGAAGCTTGAGCTGTGTCAAGGTAATTCGGAATAAGAGAGGATCGTGTTTCCATTGCAAATGATAGTAACTATGGACCAATTTCACGCATATGTTCTTCAGCTCTAGTCAATACCTACGATGGCATCAAGAAAACTTCCTAATTTTAAAGAAGCTCCTGCACCGTAAAAATATGCACCCACTGTCTGTCCTGTAGGAATCAGAAATGCAGCTGTGTTATTGGAATCTGAAATCCAGCTGTCCTATAGAATTCAGAAATTAAGCTGTCCTGTAGGAATAAAAAATGCAACTATCCGGTAGGAATAAGAAATTCAGCTGTCCTGTAGGAATCAGAAATCCAGGTGTTCTATAGGAATAAGACATCCAGCTGCTCTACAGAATTTAGAAATTAATCTGTCCTGTAGGAATAAAAAATGTAAGTGTCCTGTAGGAATCAGAAATCCAGTTGTCCTATAGGTATAAGACATTCAGCTATCCTATAGAATTTAGAAATTAAGCTGTCCTGTAGGAATAAAAGATGTAGGGGAATTAGAAATCCAGTTGTCCTATAGGAATAAGACATCCAGCTGCCTTACAAAATTCAGAAATTAAGCTGTCCTGTAGGAAGCTGTCGTTATCGACGATTACGGCAAAAACTAGATTGCATTCATATCTTCTACAATTTAACCATTTTTTTCTTCTTTCTTGTTCATACAAGAATTTAAACATTCGTATCTTTTTTGGGAAATTATTCGAGCCATTTACGGAACATTATTGCGAATGTATGCCGCAATGCACGATATCGAGTCACTGCGTAATAGAAAACAACTAGCCGCATACCCGTTGAAAATCAACGGCCCCACATTAAGCGAATAATGTAAATTTTTTAATAATTCGCGTTTCTTATTTATTCGACAAATCGAACATTTAGTTTTGAGGCACCCCCAAAAGTTCAAAATATCGGAAAACTGAAATTGCACATGTTCTTCCTTTCGAACTATCTACCTGTACACCAAATTTGAAGTCTGTATCATATTTCGAAGCATGTTTTTTTTTATCAATTCACATTTCGAACGTTTTCCTCTGGAGAACCCCCCTTTAACGAACATTTTTGAAAAATTATATTCGTTTTGGGTGTTTTCATCAAATGATTAGTCTATATATAAAATTTTGAGCCTCTACCAAATTTTAAAGGGGCCGTTTCTCATTTATTCGGAAAATCGAACATTTTTGTGTGCGGCACCCCCTTAAGTAGGAAATATTGGAAATCTGAAATTACACACTTTCTTCCCTTCGAACGGTTTACCTATATACCAAATTTGAAGTCCCTATCTTATCGCAAAGTAGGCTTTCCTATCATTTCACTTTTCGAACGTTTTGGTGTGCGGCACCCCCTTGAGTAGAAAATATTGGAAATCTGAAAATGCAAACTATCTGCCTTTCGAACAATTTACCCATACACCAAATCTGAAGTCACTATATCATCGCAAAGCATGCTTTCCTATCATTTCACTTTTCGAACGTTTTGGTGTGGAGCACCCCCTGTAGACGGAAAATCGAACATTTTTGTGTGCGGCACCCCCTTAAGTAGAAAATATTGGAAATCTGAAATTCCGCACTTTCTTTGTTTCAAACGATTTACTTCCAAACTTAAAGTCTCTTTCTCATCGCAAAGCATGCCCTCCTATCATATCACTTTTCGAAGGTTTTGGTATGCTGCACCCCCCCCTTAAGTAGAAAATATTGGAAATCTGAATCTGAAATTGCACACTTTCTTCCTTTCGAACGATTTACCCATACACCAAATTTGAAGTCTCTACCTCATCGCAAAGCATTCTTTCCTATCATTTCACTTTTCGAACGTTTTGGTATGCTGCACCCCCCCTTAAGCAGAAAATATTGGAAATCTGAAATTGCACACTTTCTTACTTTCGAGAGATTTACCCATACACCAAATTTGAAGTCTCTACCTCATCGCAAAGCATGCTCTCCTATCATTTCACTTTTCGAACGTTTTGGTGTGCTGCACCCCCCCATAAGTAGAAAATATTGAAAATCTGAAATTGCACACTTTCTTCCTTTCGAACGATTTACCCATACACCAAATTTGAAGTCTCTATCTCATCGCAAAGCATGCTTTCCTGTCATTTCACTTTTCGAACGTTTTGGTGTGGGGCACCCCCTCTATAGAACGTTTTCGAAAAATTCGATTTTTCCAGGGGGTTTTATCGAACGACCGAGCCGTGTACCAAATTGCAAGTCTCTATCTATTCGGGAAGTGCCTAAAAAAGGCGTGACAGACAGACGGACACTTGGCAATTAGTATATACGGATGGGCAAGTAGGACATAAAATGGCGGATGCTCCAGCTCCCCGTATAGAAGTCTTAATTGAAGCCGTGTCCGTTGATATGGAGAACAGTGACGTACATGTATAGACGTTGTCAAATTGCATAGTACAATTGCATGGCTGCGTGAAAATAAAAAAGAGCGCTATAACGAGTTTTGTTCAAAATAAGCATTTTGGAATGGGAGTGGTATTATCTCTATCTATATTATTTAAGTAGCGGGTGTCTATTTAGGACTCGAACGACACTGAGTAATTTGTTTTCTAAATGAATGGTTAGTTTGTATATACTAAACTATTACGGCATTATTTCCGAACGCCGAAACAACGCTTCCTCTCGTTACAGCCAGCGTTTATTTCAGGAATAGCGTTTATTTCAGCGTTTATTTCCAGGGGGACGAATCCCCCCCCCGAAGACGAATATTCACCCCCCCCCCCCAGAGGCATTTTATATTAACCTAGTTTCTATTTATGTGACACATCGTTTAGATATATTTAATATAGGGGAAATAGAAAACTTGCCCCCCTAAAATTTCATTCGCCCCCCCCCCCCGGCCCAAAAGTCCTGAAAGAACACTGGTTATAGCTGCGCTGATGAGCCCATCAAAAGCGCGTCCGTGGACGCTGTTATCTGCCAATCATGGGTCATTCCAAGCTTGGTTGTCACTCACCGTGTTGGATGTGTTTCTTCTTGGGATAGTGGAAGCGCTTCCTGAAATCTCTCAGGGAATCCTCCTTATCGAGTCTCCTGGCGAACTCGGGTGAGTCGATGTCTGTGGACCATGTCTTAGAGCGGTTCGTGAAGTCGGGGTGCAAGGCGCTGGTGAAGGAGTCCTCCTGGACGTGAGGCATGTCTGGATGAGGAGGAAAAGATCAGTTAGTCATTTAATGCATAAGAAAAAGTAAAAATTCAATGCATATTTCTGACTGAAATAACTCTTGAACCACGCCATGGATTTTGGTTTAAAAATAAAAAATTGCAAGCAGTGAGTCTAGAGAATATTCTAACGCAAGTTTTGTCACCCTACAGCGAAATATGAAATAGAAAGATTTAAAAATCTGTTTTTGTCTGTCATAACCGCCTATAACTCGAGAACAACTCAACGGATACATTTATTTATGCATTTATTACTAACGGATACATAAACACTTTCCAACACAGTTGAAAAGTGTTTGTGATTTTGGTCATTCTGTCTGTCCGTTCGCACGATAACTGTCGTAATAAAGGTTTTATCAAATGAAATTTTAGTATGTTGTTGAGGCGGTCCGTGGGACATATGGGAATGTAAATGAATACGAGTCATATCACCCAATTAGTTTTCGTTTGAACTCGAGTTGGAAAAATGAATTACATTGAACCGTATGGGATTTCATTTTTCAAACATTTTTTAAGCGACGTTAAAATTCACAAATGGCTTCGAAAAGTTTAGGAAACATTCAAATTAGCCCATAAAATATATAAAAAAATTTCAGCAAAATAGGTTCGGTAGTTTTTTAAATAAAAATTAAAAAAATCTGATGTGGGCAACACATGACTTTCCTTATATAATGTAATGAATTTACTACTTTTACAGTAAAAAAATAGGATTTTCTTGTAGTAGATACTAATATTCTTTCCAAGATATTGAATTTTCGACAATTAGTCGTCATTTTCATTGATTTAGCGTCATTTTTATCCATTTGGCGAGATTTTCGTTAATTTGGCAACATTTCAAAAAAGTCGCCAAGTTGGCGACATTCCGCCAAATTCGTCGCCAAAATCTCGCCAAGCGTTATGCACTAAGAAATAAATTTTTCTTAAAGCAGATAAATGACTATTGGCGTTCAAATACAAAAGTATTATTCAAAGTATCTTTTTTCAAGAATGGAACGAGCTAGATCCACGAGAAGGATGTCACTCAATTTATCGCATGGTATTACATATGAAAAGTAAACATGTTTCTCAATAGTAAATATTTTTCTTTTTATTTTATATGACTTTTTGATAATTTTTTTAAAAAATGTACAATATCTCGAGAACGGTTCACGTTAGCGTTCTAAAATTTATGTCAATCGTTTTCCAATGAAAAATTACATAAGAAATGTCTATTTGCGTAACTTTATTAGTGGTTTTAATTTTTTGACGATTTTTTCAAAATTTCATTCGAAAATTTAGGGGGGTTCTGAACATTCGATTGCGTATAAAAACAATAGGCTTCCAGTGTTTACGGATTGTGATTTTTGTACCAAATTTGGTTCGAATCGGTCCATTCGTTCGTCAGTTATCGTCTCCACAGACTCACTGACACACACACATACACACATACTTTCACACACACACACACACACACACACACACACAGACATCACTTCAAAAATGTTTGATTCGTGATCAGGGATGCTTGAAACGTGCTCTCCCGTCAAAAACTCGAATTCGAATTTTCGACCCCGTCACAATACTTTCCTTATACATTATGTATATAAGGAAAGTAATAATGACACTCATATAATAGGATGAGATCACGTGACCCACTTTAAAATAAAATAGAGCATCCACCTTTTTTCCCAGTGTCAAAATTGTGATTTCTTAAAATTTATATTGAGTGTTGGATCTGCCCTAAAACCGCTTTATTTTTGCGTATTTTCTGTGCATCTATATCCTGCGTCAACGTAATTACAATTGCGTGTGATATATATTTTCTAATGAACGAAATAGTTGTATAATAGTACAAGTATTTGCCCCATCTGTCCTAAAACCGCTTTATTTTTATGTATTTTCTGTGCCAGCGCAATGACACTATTTTTGAGTTTAAATGATCATCCAACTTTGATTATTTCTACGACGAAGCCTCATTTTAATGGATGCAGAATGTAAACAAGTGATTGTAAGATGAGTTGTATACGAATGGCTGATTTTTTTCACGCAAAATTATTTAGCTCTGAAATAAAAGTGTATGAATAAAATATTCATTGCTTTTACACAGAGAGCCAGACGATTTATATTTCGATTACGTCATTTGAATAAAGTTCATTTTTTTTGGACGAAGTTTGAAGTTTTCAAATATAATAGATTATTGTAGTACTGTGATGATTTGAAATAGGTCAGCTCTGAATGTTTCGCATTTTAGGGTCGTTTAAATAAAATTGTATTTCAGTTGGAAAGTGTTTCATAATCAATGCTTTATGCATGATTAATCTTTCTTGTTTTTTTACTGATTTGTTAATTTAAAGCAAGTTTCTGACAACAAAAAGTTATCTAATTCTTATCATATTAGTTTAATTTTCGGAGCAACGCCGTCTATTTCTGAGAGTGAGATGTAATCTGTACCGAACTTGTCAATACTGAAAAGTGTTAGATTTCCTTAAAAGTACTTTTTGAAAAGAAAATGCGTTAAGGAATGTTATGGGATGAATGCCCCTTTTCTCTAGGAATTTTATTGAAATGCTATATAGATTCAATAACTTTTTAAGAAACTCTATAGAAATATCTAATTATGAAAAAAAAAGTTGTTTAATATCCTGACTTACATAACAGAACAATGGCGCATGGAAAAGCAGAAAATAAATTTTAATCACATCCGAAATAAGCCCCAATGGAAAATGTAGATTCAACTCAAAATCGGTACTATATAAACCTTATCCAAATTGGATATTTATGCAAAATGATCGAAGGGAAAAGAAGGTGTGGACAAAAGTAATTCATAGTTTCGACCCTTTTGCATATTATCCATTTTAAATATGAAAAATAACAAAATTTCGTGTAGAATTACATAAACTTTTAAAAAAAAATTTCGAGCAGAATTCCGAGGTTTGGTATTTTTCTCACAGTTCGTGGGTGAAGTTCCTCGTGTATGCAAAGTGTTGGGACATCCCTTAAGCAGCCGTATGGTGCAGAACACTCAATAGATCATTCAATTGAGAACAAATATAAATGTAGAACACTGAATAGAATACTAAACACTGTAGAAACCGAATACCGAGCACGAAAGGGGAGCCTTTAATAATCATAGATGTTTAATTTCGGGATTTACTTTAATTTATTATAGGTCTTTGTGAGGATTCTATTATTTATTATCATTTTATTCTAATTCTACATTTTCCTGATTATAATTTATGTTCTAAATTTCTCAACTTTCATTCCGAAGAATCGCATAGTCACGATGGGTCAGATCTATAAGAAAGGCAGACTTTAGAAAGACGCCTCTATCATTCTGTCGAGTTCGTGCGTGTGTGTGTGTTCTGATCGTCCATTTCTACATGACATACTCATCTACATTTTCCTGATTATAATTTATGTTCTAAATTTCTCAACTTTCATTCCGAAGAATCGCATAGTCACGATGGGTCAGATCTATAAGAAAGGCAGACTTTAGAAAGACGCCTCTATCATTCTGTCGAGTTCGTGCGTGTGTGTGTGTTCTGATCGTCCATGTAATCTTGTGAGTCTATCTATTGTGTCGTAGTTGGATCATCCTACGTTCAGATTGAAGGCCAGTTTAGTAATAAGTTAGGGGTGAACTTCATTGTAGATGAGTATGTCTCGGGTAGAATTTGCAATGCTAGAGCATTGTAAATAATGTGTATATAGATTTGTGTGTGTTTTGAGTTTCCAGCGAAACTAGCTGTGTCAATAAAGTTGTTTATATGTTAAATGCCGTGATTCCTTGCCGCGGAACTAATCATTAGGTTATTGGAAGCTTCGTTTAGAGTGAAGTCAACTGGAATAGTTCATTAAGAGTCATGATCTCGGGTTGAAGTGGAATAGTACTTTATATCTTGGTCAAATGAATCATAATATGAAGAAAACGCAAACTATAAAACAATTTTTGCATATATGAGAGCCCAATTTAATTTCATCAAACTTATTCAAAGACTTTATGTCGCACGATTTCAACATCTTCCATCAGACGTTTCAAGGGCATAGCTATATAGTGACTTTTTATACCTTTAATCGCGGTATAATTGAAAAATTCGTGAAATCACAGTCACGGCATTAAGACCTTGAGTTTAATCAAATATCTTGTTTTTAAAATAGATTTTATTTATTTATTTATTTATTTTTTTGCCACCAGTAAAATGAATTGAAATTTCAAGGATGGATGTTGTTTAAAAAAATCTGATGTGGGCAGTACATGACTTTCCTTATATAATGCAATGAATTGACTCCTTTTACAGTCCAAAAATAATGTATGAGATCCACGGTACTGTGTTTTTAACGTTGAACTGTACATTGAACGATTTTCCGGATGACAACATCAACATGTAATACATATTTCAAAATACCCAATTAACTTATATTTCGCACCACTAAACAATTATCAATATTGATAGCATCCTTAATAAACGATAGAGTCCATATATTAAAATATACGGGGAAATGGATTATTTTTATAGTCTACTCTTAAGTTCTTGTCAAGATATTGAACTCAATGAGTCGTCATTTCATTGATTTAGTGTCAGTTTCATTAATTTGGTGAATTTTTATCAATTGGGTGATATTTTGTCAATTTGGCAGCATTTAAAAAGTCTGCAAGTTTGAAATATTCCGACAAATTCGTCACCAAAATTTTGCCAAACGTTGCAGACGTAAAAGTAAGTTATGCTTATAGTAGGTACTTATATTTTTTCCAAGATATTGAATTTTCGTTAATGAGTCGTCATTTTCATTGATTTAGCGTCATTTTTATCAATTTCGTGACATTTTCGTTAATTTGGCAACATTTAAAAAGTCACCAAGTTGGCGACATTTCGCCAAATTCTTCGCCAAAGTCTCGCCAAGCCTTATGAATGGAGAAGTAAATTATTCTTATTGTAGATAAATGGCTATTGACGTTCAAGTACTATTACTCAAGTATTACCTAAAGTATATTTTCTTATGAATGGAACGAGCTAGATCCACGAGAATGATGTCACCCAATTTATCGCATGATATTACATATAAGAAGTGAATCTATTTGACAATAGTTAATATGTATTTTTTTATTTTATATAATTTTTTGATACATTTATTTGAAAAATATGCGATATCTCGAGAACGGTTCATGCTAACGTTCAAAAGTTTATGTCAATCGTTTTCTAAGAGAAAATTACATAAAAATGGCTATTTGCATAACCTTATTACTGATTTTGATTTTTTAATGATTTTTAAAACAAATCCGAAAATTTTACGAAAATGTCACTTGAAAATTTAAGGGGTTCTGAACATTCGATTAAACAATAAGCTTCCAGTATTCACGGATTGTAATTTTTGTACCAAATTTTGTTCGAATCGCTTCATTCATTCATGAAATATCGTCTTCACAGCCTCACTGACACACACACACATACTTCACATACACACACAAACATACCTAAAAAATGTTCGATTCGTAATCAGAGATGCTTGAAATATGATCTCCTGTCGAAAGCTCGAATTCGAATGTTCGACCCCGTCACAATACTTTCCTTATACATTATATGTATATAAGGAAAGTAAAAATAGAAGGGGAGGGCTCATAAAATTGGGGTGTTGCAAATAAAAAATATAAAAATATATTCGAGTATCAAAAATCGAAGGTATCGCGACTAGGACAAAAATAGATAATTTTTTAATATTGCATCACTATAAGGGGGAAGAAGCAGTAATATCATCAAACGTCTATTTATTTATTTATTTTTGAAAAATAATGGCGACATTTTTTAAGAAATAGAATTTTCAAATATACACTAACCCAACACAAAGACAGAAAAAAGAACACTGTTACTTTACGATGCCTAGAAAAAGAACTCGTTATAAGATGCTAGTGAGGGGGCATTTTATCCGTCATTCATTTAAAAACGGGTTTATTCATGAGATATCTTACTATAATAAAAGACACACTCAATTACTGTCTGTGTAGCCACAACACAAAAGGTGGTATTATAATATCTATTATTGTAAATACATTTAAAATGAGTACAATGTCTGGTTTTGTTTTCAATATGTATATATATATATATCATCATTGATATTCGTTTATTATTCACTAGCCGCCTTTGGCGACCAGCCTGTTCGCTACCCTTGAAAATTCTGACCGTGGCAAACTCGTTGGCGCGACCTACCAGAAAGGTGTAAGGTAACTGCTTGGAAGGCCAGGAAGTGCCACACAATTTAGACCGGAACCCAATGGGGGAGGCATCCAAAGAGACCGTACCCTCCTTCCCCTACCACAAACCTCTCGGAAGGACTTGCAGTCCCACACGTTTAACGTGATCGTACTCCGCGTGAACACGGCTGCAGTTTTGGCAATGGCGGGAATCGAACCCGGGCCTACCGAGTGAAATTCCCGCGCGCTAACCACTGGGCTACCGTGCCATCCGCGACAATCTCCATAACTTTATTTTTATTCGGCAATTTTGGGAATCGAACCCGGGCCTACCAAGTGCAAATCCCGCGCACTAACCACTGGGGTACTTCACCCTCCGCGATATTCTTCATAACTTTCTTTTTATTCACCCAATTTAGACCGGAACCAAGTGGGAGAAGCATCCACAGGGACCGTACCCTTCTTCCCCTACCACCAACCTCTCGGAAGGACTTACAGACCCACATGTTTAACGTGATCGTACTCCGCGTAAACACGGCGGCAATTTTGGGAATCGAACCCGGGCCTACCGAGTGCAATTTCCGCGCGCTAACCATTGGGCTACTTTGCCCTACGCGACAATCTCCATAACTTTCTTTTTATTCATCCAATTTAGACCGTACCCTCCTTCCCCTACCACCAACTTCTCGGAAGGACTCACGGACCCACATGTTTAACGTGATCGTACTCCGCGTAAACACGGCGGCAATTTTGGGAATCGAACCCGGGCCTACTGAGTGCAATTCCCGCGCGCTAACCACTGGGCTTCTTCGCCCCCAGCGACTATCTCCATAACATTCTTTTTATTTACCCAATTTAGAACGGAACCCAGTGGGAGAGGCATCCACAGGGACCGTACCCTCCTTCCCCTACCACCAACCTCTCGGAAGGACTTCCGGACCCACATGTTTATCGTGATCGTACTCCGCGTGAACACGGCGGCAGTTTTGGAAGTGGCGGGAATCGAACCCGGGCCTACCGAGTGCAATTCCTGAGCGCTAACCACTGGGCTGCCTCGCCCTCCGCAACTTTCTTTATATTCACCCAATTTAGACGGGAACCCTGTGAGGGAGGCATCCACAGGGACCGTACCCTCCTTCCCCTACCACCAACCTCTCGGAAGGACTTCCGGACCCACATGTTTATCGTGATCGTACTCCGCGTGAACACGGCGGCAGTTTTGGAAGTGGCGGGAATCGAACCCGGGCCTACCGAGTGCAATTCCTGAGCGCTAACCACTGGGCTGCCTCGCCCTCCGCAACTTTCTTTATATTCACCCAATTTAGACGGGAACCCTGTGAGGGAGGCATCCACAGGGACCGTACCCTCCTTCCCCTACCACCAACCTCTCGGAAGGACTTCCGGACCCACATGTTTATCGTGATCGTACTCCGCGTGAACACGGCGGCAGTTTTGGAAGTGGCGGGAATCGAACCCGGGCCTACCGAGTGCAATTCCTGAGCGCTAACCACTGGGCTGCCTCGCCCTCCGCAACTTTCTTTATATTCACCCAATTTAGACGGGAACCCTGTGAGGGAGGCATCCACAGGGACCGTACCCTCCTTCCCCTACCACCAACCTCTCGGAAGGACTTCCGGACCCACATGTTTATCGTGATCGTACTCCGCGTGAACACGGCGGCAGTTTTGGAAGTGGCGGGAATCGAACCCGGGCCTACCGAGTGCAATTCCTGAGCGCTAACCACTGGGCTGCCTCGCCCTCCGCAACTTTCTTTATATTCACCCAATTTAGACGGGAACCCTGTGAAGGAGGCATCCACAGGGACCGTACCCTCCTTCCCCTACCACCAACCTCTCGGAAGGACTTACGGGCCCACATGTTTAACGTGATCGTATTCCGCGTGAACACTTCGGCAGTTTTGGCAGTGGCGGGAATCGTACCCGGGCCTACCGCTAA
Source organism: Amaurobius ferox (assembly GCA_951213105.1). NCBI lineage: Eukaryota > Metazoa > Arthropoda > Arachnida > Araneae > Amaurobiidae > Amaurobius > Amaurobius ferox. Next base: position 141,110,095 of record OX578144.1, on the reverse strand, counting down.
CTTCCCGCGCGCTAATTTACAATTTAAAATGACCATATGCTCTCTAAGCTCTTAATTCCATCATCCTCATTCCATTGTTCCATCATTTAAAATATCCATAAAATTTAAATATCCATCGTTCCATCATTTAAAATATCCATAAAATTAAAATATCCATCGTTTCATCATTTAAAATATCCATAAAATTAAAATATCCATTTAAAAAATCCATATCGTTCTATCATTTAAAATATAAATATAATAATTTCTACAGTGCATATGTTAAGCTCTTATTTCATTTAAAATCGGAAGCGCGGGAAACGGAAAGTAAAAACTAATTCGGTTTCTTATTGTCCCACCCATCGCTATGCATATACAGAACCGTGACGTCACCTCCACCTTGACGTCCCCACCCACCACCTTCCCTGCTTCAGCGGGGGAGAAACGAAGCGGCACGCCGAGCGGAACGCCGAGAAATTTAAAATCATGACGTCTTTAAAATTGCGATCCTGAAGGCAATTTTCATTATTTCTGGACTAGATTAGACTTGTAAGAATGCCAGATATTTCAGCTTTCTAAAAATGTAAATTATTAGTCGAAATTATGAGTACTTTTTACTATGCCAGAATTTAAAAATCAAAAATCGTTTTTTTGAGCCAAAAGTGACTTTTGTTTTAAAATCTTTAAAAAATATTAGAAATCGAAATGGAGATTTGAAATTGATATATTTTTACTCGCAATTGTCTGCTCTTTTCGATGGTGTGAGTTGTTTTTTTCTACGACGTCTGGATCGTGGAGAAAAAGGGGCAAAAAGGGCAAAAAAAGGTCGAAATCGCATAAAACATTAAATAAATAAAAAAATAATTAGAATTTTGAAAATCGGTTTTCACGTGTCCCCTTCCCTCCCCCCCAGGTCTCCGATTGCCAAATTTCGTAGCTCTCCGACGCGCGGTCGCGAAACGTATAGTGTATAAAACAGACAGACAGACGCACAGACACACAGACATTGCCTTTTATTATTTAAGATAGTATGAAGAATGCATAATTGCATTAATTTAGATTTATTCTGCCCATGATAGTTATATCTCTATTTTTTAAGTTTTGGAATGCCGTAGTGCTTACTTGCCTAACCTTCCTTTTACGTAGTAGTAGATGATAGGATTTTGTTTCAATTTTGTTTTAATTTTGGTTTATTGTAATTATTCGATAATGTTTTATAAGTGTTAAAAATTTTAGACTTTTATAAATTATTTCTATTCTTTATTATTCTTGCACAGCAAGTCATTTAGCAAATATGCAATGTTTTTTTTTTCTAAATTGTTTGGTAAGTGTTTAAATTTGGTTTTATATATAGCTATCTATATTTAAGTTATGGTTATATGAGTTACAACTTATTTCTAATCTATCATTGGAATTTCATACAATATTTTTATTATATATTATTCGTATAATATATATATGAATTAATTAAATTAATTTGTGACAAACTCACCGCTGGGATGAATCACACCTTGAGCGTCTTCCATTTTCTCTTTCGTATCCGAATGCCGAGGAACCGCTTTCTAGCAAGCGCGGGCTTTGGAGTGTTTTTCAAAATTTTAATTCCAGCAAAAAAACTACACCAACAGATAACATCGTCATCGTCAGTCACTTGACCTTTCGCTCCCCGACGTCCCTTCTTTTGCAACAGATTTCAATGCCACGAACTACAACAAACACCTCATTGGGATTTTCCTCATCCGTCTTCTCATTATCTTGACCACATTTTCTGCGTCAGAAAATTGAAAACGGTGCTTTGGGTCGGGAATATCTGTAGCACCTTTGCATTCTAAGATAGAAATCATTCATTATATTAACGTTTTTTTTTTCTTTTCTTTTCTTTCATATTTCAGTTTCGAAATGGGCTATCTAATCATTGAAAATGGCGTCTTGTGATACGTTAGGAAATAATTTAGGGGAGATAAGTTGAAAAGTGTATCCATCATTCAGAGTCTCGGAGAAAACACGACACAGATAAACGGATACGATCAGCCAATATAGAGGAGCTCAGGTTTATCGGCGAAAAATGTGACAATTCTGTATCATTCGATATTATTTATTAATGTCAAAGTAGAAAAACAGTCTTCAGATGCGTGTTCGTGTGTGCAATCGAAAACGAGAAATATCTCGGGAACGGCGAATGGAATCGTTTTCTTTTAAATGAGAAAAACAAACGTGACTATTTTCGTAACAATATTTAATATATATGAATTTGCTTCTTTTGTTGAAAAATAGAATGATGTTGTCTCTTCAGACTTGCAGACAGTCTTCTTATTGAACAAAATGCTTTGTTCGCATTCAGAGATAAGAGCTTGCCATTTCGTGCCAGTAGCTCAACGCTGGAGATCGATTCTCGTTAGAATAGCAATGTTCTGTATAATACTTTAAACGTGTAAATTCTTTAAAGTAAAGCGAAATCTGAGAGTCTTATTTTTGAATCGAACTTTCCTTTTACATGTACTATTAGGCATTGCAGCTACAGTAACATCTGATAAAACTGAAGTAACTTCATTTTCAGTGCTATTTAAAAAGAAACCGAATGTTGCTGAGTGCGTTATTCCACGGCTACTTCTGGATTTTCGTAGTGACAGTGCAAACAAAATATAAGACTGGATTTCATATGCTTTCCAGCATGATATCAAACACTATGTCAATTTAAGATTATAAAACACTGTTACATAATCAAAATGAAACTGGAACGTTTATTGTTAATTTTGCAAGAAGAAAATTTGAATCATATGTATTCTTTATCTAGGTGATTGATCTCAATGATATCATGTTGCCTTTCATTTTAAAGGGATTGAAAAAAATCTCTTTTAATGGATACAAAATTTGACAATGTATTATTCCCTCGAGGAGGGGAGTCCCAACCACCGGAAGACAGCTAATGACGTCACGAACACAAAAATTGTATCGCTTCTATTTTTCACTACAATTATTGAAACCGGTGGTCGGAAGTAGTGCGCTACAAGTAGCGAAACTACAGTATCCACTACTTTTTCTCGTAGTTTGTAGTGTAACGCCAATGCGCTACTTTTAAAAATAAGTAGTGTAGCGAGTAGCGCGATACAATAAATCACTCGTTTGTATCGAGTTTGGACGCTACTTTTAACGTTACTTCAGTAAACAAACAAGGTGCCATTCTACATATCACGTGATCACCCTTTCTTCATTGTACAAAATTGAGTGTTTTGCTCAACGGTGTACGATGAATGGCTGCAGGGTTAGGAAGGCCATTGCCTCATGAAGTTGATTTTTTATATGGATATATTCAGATGTGTTATCTCCCAAAAGATCCTGCTTATCTGATTGCAATTTTGAGATGCAAATTCTACTAAAAATGAACAAACATGTTTTTAAATAAATAATTTTTACTTTTATTTTATTTTATACTTTTAATAAATAAAATGGATACACGTCAATTTTAATTAAACTTTAAAATCAAAGACAACCTAAAATAGGTTTTAAAGTCCTTTAATAAAATGGGCATTGTGATGCCCGAAAGCGCTTTGGCCGTGTCATTTTTCTACGTCGAGGGAAGGAGATTTTATGAAAGGACTTTAAACCCTATTACTTTCCTTATATACATAATGTATAAGGAAAGTATTGTGACGGGGCCGGAAATTCGAACTCGAGTTTTCTACGGGAGAGCACGTTTCAAGCATCCCTGATCACGGATCGAACATTTTTGAGGTGATGTATGTGTGTGTGTGAAAGTATGTGTGAGTGTGTGTGAAAGTATGTGTGTGTGTGTGTGTGTGTGTGAAAGTATGTGTGTGTGTGTGTGTGAGAGTCTGTGGAGACAATAACTGACGAACGAATGGAGCGATTCGAATGAAATTTGGTACAAAAATCACAATCCATGAATACTGGAAGCCTGTTGTTTTTACATATAATCGAATGTTCAGAACCCCCCCCCCCCCTAAATTTTCGAGTGAAATTTTGAAAAAATCATCAAAAAATCAAAACCTTTAATAAAGTTACGCAAATAGACATTTGTTATGTAATTTTTCCTTAGAAAACGATTGACATAAACTTTAGAAAGTTAGCACGGACCGTTCTCGAGATATTGCACATTTTTCAAATAAATTTATCCCAAAACCCCATAAATTAAAAAAAATATTAACTCTTAAGAAACATGTTCACTTTTCATATGTAATATCATGCGATAAATTGGGTGACATCATTCTCGTGGATCTAACTCGTTCCATTCACAATAAAAGTTACTTTGAGTAATACTTTTGTATTTGAACGCCAATAGTCATTTATCTGCTGTAAGAATGACTCATTTCTCCGTCCATAACGCTTGGCGAGATTTTGGCAACGAATTTAGAGGAATGTCGCCAACTTGGCGGCATTTTTAAATGTTGCCAAATTAACGGAAAACTCGCCAAATGGATAAAAATGACGCTAAATCAATGAAAATGATGACTAATTGAAAAAAATTATATATCTTGGAAAGAATATAAGTATCTACTATAAGAATAATATTTTTTTAACTGTAAAAGTAGTAAATTTAATGCATTTTATAAGGAAAGTCATGTGTTGCCCACATCAGATTTTTTTTGGTTGTCTTTGATTTTAAAATTTATACTTTCGTTTTATTTTACTAATTTCAGAAGTGGGTAAAATCGTAAAGATTGGTAAGTTGATCCATACATTTGGGAAACGGCCAATTTTAATTATTCAGAATAAGTATGTTAAATGACTACAGTATACCCATATCCTCAACTTTTCGTGAAAATTGAAGCTGTGGCAAAATTCGTCTTATTAAAGTAGTTATGTAGTCACTCCATTTTAAAAGTAGTTTGTAGTCACTACTTTTTTAAAAAAAAGTAGTTGTAGTTAACTCCATTTATCATAATGTAGTTGTAGTTGTATCAGTGGTTGGAAAAAGTACAATAATAAAGTACTTTTTCCAACCACTGATTGAAACTATTAAATTTCGTAATCATTGAGCCATAAATAACAAAGCCGGATACAAATCCATTCATATGTGTGGCAGCACAAGAAATCAACCGCAGACAGACAGATGGATATCCGTCTAAAAGGGGTCAAAATATGTTCAGGAGGTCTTACAATACGTATTGACCTCGAAATCGAAAACTTTCGTGAAAACAATACTTTCCCTATGCTATATATTCTATGGTTTGAGAAAGTAAAAATTGTAAGATAATGATGTTAAAATATCGTAAACAAATCCTCATTTTATATGGAATTTTATTTTAAAACGAAAGAAATAATTATAAAACGCTGACATGCACATTTTTCTAAAAAATTGTAGTTTTGATCTAAATGAAAAATACTCATTAAAGAATGAAATATTGCCATCATTATCAAGTACTAGTATCTTTTAACTAGTACTGGGCGCCCTTCATCCGGTATTATCACGAACCATTCTCGAAACATTAGAAATTTTACTTTTGATCACAAATAACGCTATATTTCTCTAAAGAATCGAGCAATTTCTGTGAAATTAGATATGCCTTTTTTCATCAGCTACAACAATCATGCGATAGTGAAATGGGAAAAAAAAAGCTCTCATTTTCCTTGTCCTAGAATTTCGAAATGTGTTTATTTATAGAGAAAGACATACTCTCTGTTCGTATCACCGCTCGCCATTCTTTCTTCTTTTGCGACCCAGACCGTCCGACCTACCCGAAGATGTTGTTGTTGAGACCCAGACCGTCCAACCTACCAGAAAGGTGTAAGGTAACTGTTTGGACGGCCGGGAAGTGCCACCCAATTTAGACCGGAACCCAGTGGGGGAGGCATCCACCGAGACCGTACCCTCCTTCCCCTACCACCAACCTCTCGGAAGGACTTACGGACCCACATGTTTAACGTGATCGTACTCCGCATGAACACGGCGGCAGTTGTGGCAGCGTGCAAATCCAGCGCGCAAACCATCGGGCTACCGCATCCAAAATGTACCAACAGCACGCGGTGTTCCCAGGTGGTCACCCACCCAAGTACTAACCGCGCCCGATGCTGCTTGACTTCGGTGATCTAACGAGAACCGGTGTTATCAGCACGGTAGGGCCTTTGGCCGACTACCCGAAGGTGTAAAGTATCTGTTTGAACGGTGCCACCCCATTTAAACCGAAAACCAGTGGGGGCGACATCCACAGGGACCGTACCCTCCTTCCCCTACCATACCCACTTCTCGGAAGGACTTACGGACCCACCTATTTGACATGCCCGTACTCCGCGCGAATACGGAACCGCTCACCATTGACTTTTACAAAGCTGGGGATGTCATCCTGTCCAGGAACTAACTCATTTCCCAATTGTATGAGGTTGATGTCATGGGGAATGCTCCGTAGCCCATTGTGTCATCATTTCAAAAGCTCAAACTGCAAATTGCTTTCATCCGTTAATAGGAAGATTGTATACTTCGTTTTTTCTCATTTTATTTCTATTTATACTCTAATTTATTTTCGTCGGTACAAGAAATTTATGATAGAATGTCACATCGAGTCCATCTGGTGCATCTTGAAAAGACGATGACGGTGGACTTTTGATATGAATAACATCTATATCTGGGGGTTTCTGTGACCGGAAACAAAGCATCACGAAACATGTACAACACGTTGGACGCTTACGACCCTGAACCTAATAGATAAAAATGTCATTTTTTAACACCTTACAACATAGTTGAAAAGTGTTTATGACTTTGGTTATTCTATCTGTCTGTCCGTTCGCACGATAACTGCCGTAAAAATGACTTCACCAAAATGAAATTTTAGTACGTTGTTGAGACGGTCTAAGGGACGTATTGGAATGGAAATGATCATACACAAGTGACTTACCGACCCAATTTTATGAAATTCGGTCCATTCGTTTTTGAGTTAGAGTGGATACATACATTACACACACAGACGTCACGCTAAAATGAGTGTTTTCGTGTTCTATAGGTCCCAAAACGTGTAAATCCGTCGAAAACTCGAGTTGCGGTTTTCGACACGATTCCAATACTTTCCCTATATATTATCATGTATTGCAGGGAAAGTAAAAGGAGATTCTTAAAAGGATATATTTTAAATCGAAGTTGAGCTTCGAGGGAGAGGGGCGACGACCGAAATCGTGCCCTCCGCCAAGTTTTCAGAAAGGAAGATACGGATACTGGGACCCAAGCAGGCTTTCAGTAGAAATAGAAAGAGGTAAGTTGGGAAGAGGGGCAACCCGAAGGGCCCAGGGTCTTGATCACTGGACGGGCAGGCCAACTATTCGCGAGTTCCTAAAAGCAAGGGGGGAGTGTAGATATGGTTAGAAGTCAAGAAATAAAAATGGAACTATGGAACATTTTAAAACTATGCTAGACGGCTCCGCTTTGCGCAGAGATAAATATCCCGCAATTCACGCTCATTTAACGGCCGTAGGGTGATACCGTGGGAGACCTCTGTGAAATTTTAGTGGTCATTTTTGAACATATTCCAAAAGGGGCCTCATTTTGAGATCTTTATGCGAGACTTAAAATGCACACAGAAGCTTTCAAAATTCAACCAAAACCTGTTTCTAAATGAAACAGTTTTGGTTGAACTTGAGGGAGGTGTTTTAAACTCACTTAATTTTATTCGATGCTTCTGACAGATCCAGCGTCCTTCCCCATCGCAAGTCTGTTTGCAAAGTCTTCAGCAGTGGTATAGAAGGTGCGCCCCGTTCTGATTGTATAGATAATTGCCTAGATATTTCCGAAGATGTCCCAATATCTCCTTCCCCTATCGCTCTTTCTGGAATTCGGAGATAGGGGACGAAAACCAAAACAAAACAAAAGGTTTAGCGTGGTCAACATATCATTTTCCTACACACTTATTTTACTTTCCCTACATGCATAATATAATCTATAGGGTTGGTTGGTTGGGATTTTGTGGCACATGATCCAAAAAGGATGTGCTGCGCCAAACACATGGTAAAACAAATAACTAATTTATGGGTAAAAGACAATAGCAAGTGTATAATATAAAATTTTTAAAATGTACACAAAATAGCAAGACGATGTAACATAAAATCCGCTGATAGACTGTAAAAGGATGATGCAAATAGCGAGAGGTAAAGAGTTATATATGATAAAAAAAAAATCCTATATCCAACAAAAAGGAAAATAGATTAGAATGAGGAGCTTCTCCTATCAAATCCATTAAAGTAATATCAGAAGTCATGAAGTGTTTAAGACGATGACGTCTGAAATGTATTAAAAAGTGTTTCACACTCACTGATGTTTACGGTTACCTTACACCTTTCTGGTAGGTCGGACGGTCTGGGTCTCAACAACAACAACAACACTCACTGATGTTTGGCAAGAGCCACAAGAAGGCTCATGTTCACCTATATGTAAATGTCTGTGGGTAAAACGTGTGTGATCCATTCGCAAGCGAGTTAAAATAACGTCAAGTTTCTTAAACTGAAAACTAGTCCACTTTTGTACTAAGGGCTTTGTTTCATGCAATTTATTTTGGGATTGCTGATTCCAGGAATGTTGACATTTATCATGCATTATGTTACTAATAGTTTTTAACACTTTACAACATAGTTGAACAGTGTTTGTGACTTTGTTCATTCTGTGTGTCCGTTCGCACGATGACTGCCATAAAAATGACTTTATCAAAATGAAATTTTAGTATGTTGTTGAGACGGTCTGTGGGACTTATGGAAATGTACATGAATAATATCATCCAATTAGTTTTGGAATGAACCCGGGTTGAAAAAGTGAAATACATTGAACCCTATGGGACCTAAGCTTTCAAACATTTTTTAAGCGAAGTTAAAATTCATAAATTGCTTCGAAAGTGTTAGGAAATATTCAAATTATCCCATAAAAATATAAAAAAAATGTCAGCAAAATATATTCGATAGTTTTTTAAATAAAAATTAAAATAATAATAACATCCATGTTATATGAAGAGATCACGTGACCCACTTTAAAATAAAATAGGTTATTCATCTTGTGTCAAAATCGTGATTTAAAAGTTCTTTTTCATTTATATTGAGTGTTGTATCCGTCCTAAAACAGCTTTGTTTTTGCTTAATTTCTGTGCACCTGTATTTTGAAACAACGCATTTACAATATATTTGAGTTTAAATGATCATCCAACTTTGATTTTTTCTACAACGAAGCCTAATTTTCACTTATGGCGAATGTAAACACATCAAGCTGTAAGATGAGTTGTATAAGAATGGTTGAATTTCTTTAACGCAAAATTATTTAAGACCTGTAGATATGGAAATACGATCTGCACCCATTTGGTATTTGAGTGGACTTTCAAGATATTCAGAGTAATGTACAGGGAAAGCACTGAGGCGGAGTAGAATATTTGAAGACGAGTTTTCAACAGAAGAGCACGTTTCAAACATCCTTGAACTCGAATCGAATCTCTTTGAGGTGATGTGTGTGTGTGTGGAAGCAATATCTCACGAACGAATCAAGCGTGCCAAAGATAATTCAGTTTAATTATTACAATCTGAGAATGCTATTGACTTGCTATTAATTGTGCTATTAATTTAAAATGCAATCGAATGTTCCGAAGGCCCCCCTCAATTTCGAATGAACGTGTTGTTGTTGTTGAGACCCAGACCGTCCGACCTACCAGAAAGGTGTAAGGTAACTGTATGGACGGCCGGGAAGTGCCACCCAATTTAGACCGGAACCCAGTGAGGGAGGCATCCACAGGGACCGTACCCTCCTTCCCCTACCACCAACCTCTCGGAAGGACTTACGGACCCACATGTTTCACGTGATCGTACTCCGCATGAACACGGCGGCTTTTTGTGGTAGCGTGCAAATCTAGCGCGCAAACCACGGGGATACCGCACCCGAGATGGCCAACAGCACGCGGTGTTCCGAGGTGGTCACCCACCAAGTACTAACCGCGCCCGATGCTGCTTGACTTCGGTGATCTAACGAGAACCGGTGTTTTCAGCACGGTACGGCCGTTGGCCCTCGAATGAACGTGTAAAAAAATCAAATAGAAGTCAGTGCCTTCAATACTGTTAAATAGATAATCATTTCGTACGTCAGTTTTTTTATTAGAAAATGATTGACACCAACATTAGAGCGTTAGTACGAGCCGTTCTATAAATGCTGCAGGTCTTTAAGTAAATTTATAAAAAAAAAATCTGATGTGGGCAGCACATGACTTTCATTATATAATGCAATGAATATACTACTTTTACAGTAAAAAAATAGATTTTTCTTATAATAGATACTTATATTCTTTCCAAGATATTGAATTTTCGTCAATTAATCGTCATTTTCATTGATTTAGCGTCATTCTTATCCATTTGGATATATTTCCGTGAATATGGCAACATATAAAAAAGTCGCCAAGTTGGCGACATTCCACCAAATGCGTCGCCAAAATCTCGGTTATGGGCGAAGAAATAAGTTATTCTTACAGTAGATAAATGACTATTGGCGTTCAAATACAAAAGTATTACTCAAAGTATCTTTTTTCATGAATAGAGCGAGTTAGATTCACGAAAATGATGTCACCCAATTTATCGCATGGTATTACATATGAAACGTGCACATGTTTCGCAATAGAAAATATTTTTTTTTAATTTTATATGACTTTTTGATAATTTTTTTGAAAAATGTGCAATATCTCGAGAACGGTTCATGTTAGCGTTCTAAAATTTATGTCAATCGTGTTCTAATGAAAAATTACATAAGAAATGTCTATTTGCGTAACTTTATTAGCGGTTTTGATTTTTTGACGATTTTTTCAAAATTTCACTCGGAAATTTAGGGGGGTTCTGAACATTCGATTGTGTATAAAAACAATAGGCTTCCAGTGTTTACAGATTGTGAATTTTGTACCAAATTTCGTTCGAATCGGTCCATTCGTTCGTCAGTTATCGTCTCCACAGACTCACTGACACACACACACACACACACACACACACATACTTTCACACACACACACACATACTTTCACACACACAGACAGACATCACTTCAAAAATGTTTGATTCGTGATCATGGATGCTCGAAACGTGCTCTCCCGCCGAAGAATCGAATTCGAATTTTGGACCCCGTCACAATACTTTCCTTATACATTATGTATATAAGGAAAGTAAAAATGACATAAAATTAAGAACATTTCTAAATGTTATCCAATCAGTTCACTTTCCATACGCAATATTAGGCGATAAACCTGTTAACATTATTCTCGTGAATCTAGTTCGAGAAGATTCTTTTTAAAATTTTTGTATTTTGTCACCCAAGAATTCGCTCCTAGTCATTTATTTCAGGAGATATTCATTCATTGCATTTTGATAAGGAATTTGCACGTGAGTATGAATAAGTCATCTGTGTGGACTCCAAAAGTTTTCAAAGTTAACAATTTCAATGGATGTGATGTTAAAACATATTGTTCCGTCCTTCATTATTTTGCCATGATAAGAAGTAAAGTCACTGCATTACGTAGGGAAAGTCATGTGCGGCCCATATCAGATTACTTTACATGTCTCTCTTAACTGCATTTAGAAAAATAATTGATTTGTTTTTTCGTGTACTGTCATCGGGAATTCTTTTAAAAAATATTCGGAAAAATTAAACGTTCTGTGCACTTCATAACATTTTTGAATAAGAGATTTTGACGGATAACCGTGATTTAGAACAACCACAACATTTCAAACATTTTCTGAAAGTTTTCCGTCCCCCCTCTTTCTCTCTCCCTCTGTCTCTCTCTCTATCTATCTCTATATATATCTATCTCTATCTATCGATCTCTCTCTCTCCCTCTATCTATCTTTCTCTCTCTCTCTCTCTCTCTATATATATATATATATCTCTATCTATCTATCTATCTACCTCTCTCTCTCTATATATATATATATATCTACCCCTCTATATATCTATCTATCTCTATCTCTCTTTATCTATATGTTTCTCTCTATATATCGTTATCTCTATGTATCTGTTTCTCTCTATCTATCTCTATCTCTCTCTCTCTCTAACTTTCTGTCTCTCTATCTATCTATCTATCTATGTGCCTCTCTCTCTCTCTCTCTCTATCTATCTATCACTCTCTCTGTATCTCTCTCTATCACTCTCCCCCCCCTCTCTCTCTATCTATCTATCTAACTATCTATTTATCTATCTCTGTCTATCTATCTATTTATCTATGTGTATGGGTGGGGGACTAACACTCTTAAAAAATTAAGTTACTATTTTTTAATATGTTTTATTAAGGTGCGCGTCAAAGCATGAACCAAGTTCTGTTCGAAAATTAAACATACAATGTTGAAGGCTCCGACGCGTACTTTTACACGAGTCCAGATGGACAATGAAAAAAGTCGAGATGGACGCTCTCAAGATATTTCTTTTATACTATTTTGGTTGATTTTATCCACAGGTATAGCGCTACAACCGCCACCACTGAAGACTTCTGCTATCAGTCACTGCTCTGGTTTTTTCCCACAGTCTCGCAATACTTATTGAAGAGAATTCCAGATTGACGTGAAAATATTGACATACCACAAAGACAAACATGTCTTGAACACGTTGTTTCAAAGCGGAGTAAAATGCCCTTACTTTATCTCTGTTAGGATAGATATACAAAACTCGCAGACTTTTCGTGCCCCATCCTCCGATGCGGACGGAGGATCTTATCGTAGGACGACGTACAGAGATAATCCTCTTATCGAGAAGGGGCCTTCATTTATTCTTCAAAGTGTTTATGATTCTTTCTTTTTATATAAACACAATGTCTCGCAATCCATTGATAAACTAATAAGCAACTGATATTTTCTTGCATAATAAAGAACGGTGTCTGTCTGTGCGGTCTGTAGCGGGAAATCGAAGCATCGCATACCACCGTTTAATAATGTACACAGTTACTTCAGGACCCGAATAGGTGCACCTCGGGGTTATTTGATTTGATTTATTTTATTTGAAATTAGATTTTTAGTTATTTCATGTTTTAGCCCGATAGAAAACGATTTGGGGCTATATTTACACACATTAAGCCACACAAAAAGCTACTGAAAGCCTTTGGCAGTCGTGTGGTCTGGGTCTTCCACACATTATTTCTTAGCGACCTAAAATTTTACCACACATTTTCAATCTTGACACCATCGGAAAGATAAAAAAATTATTTTTCAAACAAACTTTGTAACGGAATTCCTACAATAAATGGATACATGTTAATGAATTTAAAAGAAATATTTTCTTTTCGTGCGTTTTAAACTTCTCTGATATTTATATTACGATATAAAAAATAAACGTGCCATTTAAAACGTTTATAATTTAAGAGCAGCTCCTAAAAATATGGCAAATAACTCCAGAATAAAATAATTTCATAAACCCAGCCATATCTTCGATCTCTTAATGAATCTAGCGTTTTCCCATTTTCCTTTTCCAGAGCTTTTCTACCTTCCGAGACTACTCCCCCACACGGGGAAACCAACTGCGCTCAGAAATTCGCTCAGGAATTCATTGTGAGTTCCGGTGTAGTATTTCCCAATTTCATTTTTTACACTGCTTAATTTAGGTTTGTTTGTTTCTCTGTTCATGTCAAATCCTGAAATTCTAATCACACACCCTCCCCCTCATAGTGAACTCCTGTTAACTATCTTATATAGAGATGTGGATTTTCCGGAATATTTTCTGCAGTGGAGTTTTCCGGAAAATTTTAAATTTATTCTTAAATATTACATTTAAGCTAGAATAATATGTCCAGTGACTTTAAAAAAAAAAAAAAAAAAAAAAAAAAAAATATATATATATATATATATATATATCTTATATATTATATATATATATATACATATATATATATATATATATATATATATATATATATATATATATATATATAATAAAAAAAGTTTGAAAATCCAATGAAAGAAAAGTGAGAAGCTATAACTCTAAAAACCTAACTTTCTAACAAGCTTACAAAATAAAAGAATAAATAAGCAAATCTTCAAGCAAATGGAAAAAAATACAAATTTCAAATCATCAAGTCAAAGAAAATCATCAAAAATCAAAGGTATGGAATCGATAAAAGAAAAACAGGCGAAATCCAAGCAAAAACGCTATACACGTGGACAAGGTCTAGGCCTAAATCATGGATTTGTTCACTTCTTCAAAACTCTTTCTCAAGTCCAAGTGTCTTGTAGAATCAAACACAAAAATGTATGTTTCTGAAGAAATAGATAGATTATATCTTTGTCATTCCTATTTACTCATTTTTTACATTTGCATATTTGCAAAGTATCCTTAATTTTTTAAGTATGCTACGGTATTTATAAATTTATATATATATATAAAATATTAAAATAGTAAACCCAATGGTAGAATGAAAGAAGTAACTCATAATACACTATTTTAAAAAGAATTTCTGTCTACAGAATATAATGAAATAAAATGAAATTCAACAATAAAGAGGAAATTATAATACATATTACAGTTCAGAAAGTTAAAGATGAACAACAAATGTCAATGGAGAGGAATCGAAAAAAGGAATACCCAAATAATCAAGCAAAAAAGCTTGCACGTGGAAGAGCTCTAGGCTTAAAAATAGTTCATTTCGAAAAAAATTCTTTATCAAATCCTAATATTTTAAACGAAATGAACACAAAAATGCTTGTTTCTGAAACACAAGATAGATTTTATCTATAAACATGTGATATTAGGACGACAAGCATAAAGATTGAAAAAATAGAAAGGAAACATAAATACCTTAAAATACACATCAAATGTGCAATCGTGAAGAGTAAAAAATGACTAGACCAATGTTGCCATTCAATAAAGTGTAAAGAAGTGATTTACTGTTGCCAAAGTGAGTAATAAAAACCGTACTGTGTAATGGCAGTAAAATGTGATATTCTACAGTAAAAGCTGCAAAATAGAAAGATGAAAATATATTGTAATGTAAAAGCAAGAGAATATAGAAGTAAGGCTAAAATAAGATACTAAGGAGAGAATATTAAGAATTTTAGAGTAATCGAAATTTATTAACTATACCATTTACTAAATACGGTGGATATTCATAAAATTTACTGGTAATTTTGAGGTTATTAATGTGCAAAGCATGTGAAATTTTTTTTCTGATAATCTATATATTCTAAAAAGTTGATAAGTATAATATTTCTAAACAATTGAATCGAGTTGCAGGAAGTAAAAGGTAATATTTTATTAATATTAAAATTAAAAGAATCTATTTTATCATATAAATTAGTAACTATCCCATTAGTAGGTTCTATAATTATATTTAAATCCAAATAATTAATATTTTTACTAATAGTAATTTCATTAGGTATTAATTCCAAATTATCCGGATAGAAATCTATATCTATGACATAATTATCAGTAAATGCTAAACAAATCAGATCGTCTACATATCTATAAATTTTATAATCTGTAGAACTAAAGAATTTTTCATAATGATATAGGTATAAATTAGCTAAACATACTGCTACTATAGCCACCTTGTGGAGCACCTGAGACTTGTAAGTATAATTTATTATCTTGAAAAATACAATTATTGAAAAGAAGAAAATGGAGAAGTTTAGGAAAATTGGTAAATTTAGGTAGGTGAGAATGATTAATAATATAGGCATTATATAAAGCTAATATGACATCATAAAGATCAGGGATCCTAATATTATTAAATAGATCTTTAAAATCAAAAGTTTGAAATCCTATTATTTTACCTAGTGATGTTAATTTATTTTTTAATTCTTTACTATTATTGAGAATAATGTAGTTATCACTAGAATCACGTAAATTACTATTTAGTACATTTAAATAATTTAGTAATAATTTACTAGCAGTAGTAGAGTATAAATTATGACCACTCGTTACAGTTCTAAATTTAATAGGATTTTTATAAAATTTATGAATAAGCACAATATTAGGAAATTTCAAAAATTTATTATTAATATCTAAACCACTATATTATTAATATCTAAATCACTAAATCACAGTGGACCTGCTGCAGTAGGTGAAATATTTCTGTCGGCGATTTCCATGGACGCCAATACCTGCAAAGGGGGTGTCGAACTGTTTGGGATAGGGTATGTCAAATACCTGTGTTTTGGGGAGGTTCTTCGTTTGGGATAGACGCTGTCCCACCCGTAAGCAAATGTTAAATGTGTAAAATAATGTTATATATTAAAACTGTTTTTAGTCGATTTTTGCTCATTTCAACGTCCACCGCCCCCTTAAGGAGGAGAAGAAAATGGTGGCAAAAGCATATCGACCCTTTTCAGAAAATTTTCCGACCCACATCTCTAATCTTACAACAGTGGGATTATGTAAAAGGAAGGAGATTTTTCCCGGGGCCATTTCGCAAAAAAAAAAAAAAAAAAAAAATACCGGTTCTATTTTTCGAGGTTCCGCTTAATTTTAATAGATTAAAATGTTCCAATGAACTATACCGAATTTCATGTCTTTTAAAAATGTTGACATAGAGGTTGAAACAGACAACCATCGATCATGACGAATTCAATAAAATAATTTTAAAGGTTTAATTGGATATCTGATTAAAAAAAAAAAATCATTACAAAATCGCAAAAGACTCAATCGTATAAAACAAGATATTATAAAAAAATATTTTTTTAAGTTACACGGTTTTAGTAAAATGCATTCAAAAGTAAAAATGATGTTGAGCTATCACAGCATTCTTGGTCCTATGCGACTCAAACTAAAACCGTGGGTCGCCCATAAAAATAAATTGTATTTGGACATTAACAGAATTTTAAGGAATAATAAAGAAATAAAGTGATAACATGGAAATGACATATAGAAGAATGACGGGTTGTTAAATCTAAATCGTCAAAGAAAAGTTTAAATTAATTTAATTATTCTTTATATATATATATATATATATTAGTGCATTTTACCAAAACAGTATTCAATAATATTTTTTATAATATTAGGTTTGGTGATATAAGCATTCAAATTGTTTACATTTTTCGCAAAGCTCCGATTTCACCCAGAGATCCACCATTGATGTTATTCACATCAAAAGAGAACAACAACATTTAAGTAAGAACTAACTACTGACCGTCTAATGACTACTAATGAGTGGTCCATTTATGCTGCGGAACAAATTGACTGCAATCGAATTACCTATGTCGATGAAACGCTCCTGGCGACTGTAGTAGAACATCCCGGAAGTCAGCTGGACGGATGAATTCCACCTTCGTCGACAGATGACCCTTCGTCAAAACCGATTCGTGGCAAACGCACGATCTATATATAGCTCCTCACGATCTGTTTGTATGCATTTTCAATTGCGTCATTCCAAAAATAGAAGAGAATAATTCCAGCGTTCTTGAAAACAGCTAATAGAACCTGTTATAATTACGAATTTTAAAGGTGGAGCAAGGTCGGCTATTAACTGCTTGTTCCCTTATACTATCTTTCTGTTTGTACCCTTTCCTTATACTTCTCCAGTAGCCTTCAAATGGCGTCATCCAAACTTTGATCTTCTGCTTAAAATTCGAATATATCCATAGAATTTACATGATTATATATAATTGCAGCAAAACGGTTTGCGTATATAATGAATGGGTTGATGTTTGTTTTACTTTAACGGTCAAAAAATAGATGGACTGCGGAATATTTTCATGACATGCGCTTTTTGAGCCGCGATCATTTTAATGAAGTCACCAACCCGTTCAGGAAGTGAAACATTTATAATCCAACGAATGACATGATTTTCTTATTTGGATGCTTGCAATGCCGAGCCAGCTGTTTAAGATGTGTTCCTTTCCCGACGTACATAGTCCACTGTATAGAGAAAGTATCGTGTGTCTATTCGAATTTGAGTTTTCGAAGGAAGAGCACGTCTCAAGCATTCGAACGTTTTTGAAGGGATGCGATGTTTCACGCACGAATGGAACTTTTCGGACGTCATTTGGTACCATTATTCCCGGAACTGGAACCCTATTGATTTTATATGCGGTCGAATGCCCCAAATTTTCGAATGCATTTTTGAAAAATTCAAAGCATTCAATAATATTAAATAAATAATCATTTTATACGTAATTTTATATTCTGAATCAAATAACACGCACTTTAGAACGTTAGGCTGAACCGTTCTGGAGATATTACGCGTTTTTCAAATAAATGTATTTAAAAAATGACATAAAAAGGAACCATAGTCAGTATCATCCAATATGTAACCCATTCGGAGACTCATGTGACGAACTGTCACTTATAATGGAGTGATACATGGACGAAAACATTACTAAGTTGGTAAAAGCACGCTAAAGCTACGCAAATGACGCTAAATGGATTAATTAATAATTAACGTATTTTAATATACTAATATATAACCTAACGAATATTAGCAATATTTCCAATTGTCCGATTATATTTATGCGAAATACTTGTATAAGTGAATTGGACACTCGAAAATAATGTTACATGTTGTCGTCCTGAAAAGCGCCCCGGGGCAGCTTACTTTTCAACGTTAAAAATTTTGTGCAGCGGATTTTGTCCAGCGGTATTTCGCATTCAAAGAAGTAAAGTAGTTGCATTCAAAGAAGTAAAGTAGCTGCATTCAAAGATGTGAAGTAGTTGCAATGTGTAGGGAAAGCCATGTGCTGCTCACATCAGATTCTTTTTCGTGTAAAGCAATTTCGCGTTTTAGGAATGTTGTTACGAAACGTATCCTCTGGAATCCTGGGTGTACACGCAGGATACAAGAACGAGTCCAAGTTTCTGAATAGTTTACGTTTATTCACAAGCACAAAGTAAACAGGAACAGTATGCAATCCAACAGCACTTAAATGCTCCACTCATTTCACAGAATAAGCGACACCATTCTCAAAATACTGACAAAAGTAATTTCACAAAACAGCGGCTACTATTCTCAAAATATTAATGAAAGTCACAGTCCACTGTAGCTCGTACATTATCAATTGGTCAACTGAACTCCAACGGAGTGATGAGTCCTTTTTATAGGAACTTCTGGAAATTTCTCTGTAGAAATTTCCAGAATGATCTAATATCTCGTAGAATAATCGTTATTGGACGATGTTTCGTGAAGTCGCCAAATGTCACCGCCAAATGTATCGGCTCCATTTCTCATAGCTTATCCCATGTCTTTCTACTGCAAACTACACCAGTACAATCATTATAGTTTTAAGTATGCATATCTACAAATTGAAGTAGTTAATTACAAAAATAAGACTGAATGCATGGGACCCCCAAATACCTCATTTTGCATACTAAAAATATATATATATAGAAGTGAAGCTGGATATTGGACTCCTTTTTAACTATCTTGCAACAACAATAGTTATTTTGCGTTGCCACATGTTAAAAGGGCGCGAACAGGGGAAACAAGATTTTATCCATGATTGGCGGTAAAAATACCTAAATAAAAATTTGGAAAAAGCATTAGTTCAGGTATAGATGCTACTGTGTTGTTGTTGAAACCCAGACCGTCCGACCTACCAGAAAGGTGTAAGGTAACTGTTTGGACGGTCGGGAAGTGCCACCCAATTAAGACCGGAACCCAGTGGGGGAGGCATCCACAGGGACCGTACCCTCCTTCCCCTACCACCAACCTCTCGGAAGGACTTTCGGACCCACATGTTTAACGTGATCGTACTCCGCATGAACACGGCGGCAGTTTTGGCAGTGGCTGGAATCGAACCCGGGCCTACCGAGTGCAACTCCAGCGCGCTAACCAATGGGCTGCTACTG
This sequence comes from Amaurobius ferox, assembly GCA_951213105.1. NCBI lineage: Eukaryota > Metazoa > Arthropoda > Arachnida > Araneae > Amaurobiidae > Amaurobius > Amaurobius ferox. Next base: position 141,090,408 of record OX578144.1, on the reverse strand, counting down.
TGTGAAAAACCCCTGACCTGTAAATGCGATAGATATCGCGCAGCATCGCGGATAAAGTACCATACAAATTATTTCTTTTATTAATATAGATAAAAATAATTTCAATACTTCAAAATTTTGAACTTTTTATTTGAAAAAAACTAAAAAAATTTTGGGCTGGGCGAGTTTTCACCTCACTTTGCTTACTTTCACTCGTAATATCTTTAGAACTATAAAAGATAGATGTAAATAGTAAGCGACAAAATGTTCAGTACAAATTAAAGTTTCTAATTAAAAATTTGTTTTTACAAGGCTATTATAGTTTTCGAGGAATCATCTTGTAAAGTTTAATAAGACAGAAAAAGTTCTATTTTTCTAGTTTGTAATGCTTATACCCCGAAAACTAAAAAAAAAACACTGTGTATAAACTATAAAAATAATGTGTAGCCCTTTGACAGTCTTATAAGGATATATAGTTAAATTTCAGATCAGGTTAGTGGTTATACTTTCGATATTTCAATTTTTTGCACTATTTTGAAAATAGGGTTCTGATTTCTATACATTATAATATTTTGAACTGTTTTGAATAGGTGGTTATAATTTCGATCTTTTAATGTTCTGAATTATTTTTAAAATATGGTTTTGATTTCAAAATTTCAATATTTTGAACTTTTTTGAAAATGTCTAAAAAAAAAGACAAACGACCCACAGAGAAAGATGTTTTTCACGCAGAGCCATTTGGGCTCCAATCGGACTGGAGACGATTTTTTTTTTTTTTTTTGATCGGTCCCCTTTATATATTTGCCTCAGCCTCCAGTGCGGTATTTCGCGGTATGGTCTATACTAAACCGCCCCCTCCTTCAAAACACTCCAAACTGTACCAAGTGAAAATTGTCCAAATTGTGAAAAGACCATCCCTCTCCACAGAGTAAACATCTTTGAATTATTCAAGATTAATCTGTGATTTCCTCATTCTTGGAATGCGTTTCGTTTCTAAGGTGCTAACGAAATGCAAAGGGCAAAACAATTTTGATTGAGTATCACTCCATCCATTGCCAGTGAAATGAGAAAGGATGACCTTCAATCTAAATCATAAAAAATAGGATGTGGACAGCACGCGCTTTTCGCTACTAATGCAATCCTTTTACTCCTTTTACGGTGAAATTAGAATGCACAGCTGCGAAAAAGCCCTCATCGTTCATTGTGAAACAAATTCAAAGATCAATTCGATGAGGAATCACATCTTCTACAAATTAATATGTAAAACAAGAAAGATCCATCATGCATAAAGCATTGATTATGAAACACTTTCCAACTCAAATGCAATTTTATTTAAACATCTCTAAAATGCGATACATTCAACGGTAAATTTTTTAAATTATCACAGAAGTACAATAATTATTTTACTAAAAACTTAAAACTTCATGAAAAAAAAATGAACTTTATTCAAATAACGTCATCGAAATATAAATCGTGTGGCTCTCTATGTAAAAACAGTGACGATTTCATTCATACACTTTTATTCCAGACTTCACAGTTAAATAATTTTGCGTGAAAAAAAATTCAGCCATTCTTATACAACTCACTTTACAATCGTTTGTTTACATTCTGCATTCATTAAAATGAGGCTTCGTTGTAGAAATAATCAAAGTTGGATGATCATGTAAACTCAAATATAGTGCCATTGCTTTGGCGCAGAATAGAGATGCACAGAAAATACGCAAAAATAACGCGCTTTTGGGATAGATGCAAAATTCAATATAAATTTAAAATAATTTTAAAGATCACAATTTTTACTCAACTGAAAAAAGATGGATGCCCCATTTTATTTTGAAGATGGTCACGTGATGTCTTCGTATTATATGGGTGTCATTATTATTTTTATTTAAAAAACTACCAAACCTATTTTGCTGAATTTTTTTTATATATATTTTATAGGATAATTTGAATAGTTTTTAAAATTTTCGAAGCAATGTGTGAATTTTAACTTCGCTTAAAATGTGTAGGAAAAATGATGTCCCATAGGGTTCAATGTATTTCCTTTTTCAACCCGGGTTGAATACAAAACTAATTGGGGGATATTATTCATTTACATTTCCATAGGTTCCACAGACCGTCTCAACAACCTACTAAAGTTTCATTTTGATAGTCATTTTTACCGCAGTTATCGTGCTAACGGACAGACAGACAGACAGAATGACCCAAGTCATAAACACTTTTCAACTATGTTGTAAAGTGCTAAAAAGGACCTTCTTCATGTCATAAGCAAATTCTGGGTTTTTATATAAATTTTTATAAAGTTCTTAACGTTGTTTCCAGACATACTGCGTTTTTAAATAGGGAGATGGTTGAGGGCATCCTTAAAACCGCAACGTGAAGAACGAGATTTGTGTTGCTTGATCAGAACTGTTTTAATAAAGTAGATCAAAAAAATGATCCTCCCTCTTTCAGTGTTGTCACTGTGGGGGGATAGGTTCGAACTCGGAACCTTTAGAGTACTGATCCCGCGCTATGCCATCAGCTAGCTCCAAAAGAATTCTCCAGATCCAAGGAGCCATCGAGTCTTTCGTAGCATGAGAGACGCAATGCTGCCCCCTCACAATGTCGCTTCCCGTGACATAACTTCTAAAAGATCAGGATGACATGTTACGCGACATTGAGCCTGGTCTGTTATCACGAAATCGATCCCTTGAGTGTGATCTTGATCTAGATAGGCGCTCGATCTGGGAGGATCTGCTTCTGCATGTTCGATAGATCTGTTAATGTAAGATTTTCATGACTGGATGCTACTGCGCAAAGATTTTCCGAGCTTGTTGTGACCTCGTGCATTTTATCTGCCAGATTTGCCAATTGACTTCAATTTTCCGTGCTTGCCGATAGAATGGCGTTTGGCGGTAAGCGGTGGAGCCAAAGAGATTTTAAGAAATCCTCATTCACTTTATCGAGAGCTAATTCTCTAATTTGCTTCAATAATGCGGATGGTTTGGTGTGACTCCGATAGTAGTTTTGGTGTCTGCGCTGATTCTGTAATTTCGTTTTCCTGCGGGGAATTCTGGATTAGATAGATCACTTGCGTAGGATAATGCCTCTGAGTCGGTCGCCGCTACGAGATGAGCGTATTTCGTCTCGCCCTTCGTGATATGTGAAATTTGGAAAGCATTCTCAACTTGAGCTAGCCTACTCTTTCTACAAATAGAGGGATTTTGCATGTAACCCTGTTCATTTGGGATGGCTCGTCGTTTTCGTTCATGTTTACGATATAAGAAATATAATATATAATTAAAACACAACATAATAGAATTATAAACAATTTTTACGCAGAACGCGCCAGTCTGCGAACTCGCGATAATAACGCGAGTACACACTGTCCAGACCTAAAAATAATTTTGAGGGAAGGTTGGAAAAAAGGAACTGACCTGTGACTCTGCGAATGTCGGAGTTAGGAGTTCCAGACAGGTTTGCCCTGCTGAAATCTAAAATCGCGAGTTTTACGGATGGAAATTTGATGTTTTTAAAATATAAAATGATGATACTATTATAAGTATTCCCTGAAAATATCACGGTTTCTGGATAGAAAAAAACGTCGACTTTTATGGCTATTCGACCCTTTGCTAAAATTAAAATTCCGCTAAAAAAAAGTTTCCCAGGTGCAGTCTTCAACATTTGTTATCGTGAAGTCTTAAATCTTAGCTTTAGAAAACGTCCACTCTTTTTATCGTAACTTTATTTGCAATTAATTTTATTCAAAACGACGGAATGCTCAAAATTCTTAAATAAAACGGTTCCGGGTACGGTTTTTAAATTGTGTCATTGTAAAATCTCATGTCTTAGCTCTGCAAAACTTAAATTCTTTTTGTTATTTTTTTACAATTAAATTCATGATTTAAGAACTTTCATCCGGTAAGTTACTGTCTCTTTCTACCTTCCCATGCTTTAGTCTTACATCATAAAAAAAGATAGCTGCGTGCCTTTCTATCTGTATCGTCTCCAATAAAAATTCAATGCTTCGGGCAGCAGTGAAATCTGGTACAAACGCGTTTCAAATTAGCTTGAAAGTGACGAACGACCCTTTAAATCCGAAAATAACCCATTTTCTGTCATTTCATCCATCGCGTCTGCAGACGGCCTTGCTCGCGTTTTAGATGAGCTTTCCAGATGGTGTCCCTACCTATTCGCCCGGGAAACGATTCGTCCACCCCACCATTCTGTTGTCCCAGAAGGCCTGTTTGACTTAAAATATCCATCTCTTTTGGGTTCATAAATAGGGATTTTTAGTAGAGGGGGCATACAGGGAAATCTCGAAAAGCAAACAACTCTTTACTATTCTCGCCCGTTCTCTTCATGTACCTTCATGGTCCTTTTAGAACAAAAATGAAAGCCAGATGAAATAGTGTAAAAGTAGATTTAAAGAATATCTATTTTGTACGTAAAATATGCACAGCGTACAATTGTGCAAGACCTAAAAATAATATTTTTTGTACCGACTACTGTTTTATGACTAGAAGGTATGCCCGTCATAGAACGGAATTCAAAATGTGTACACTATTACCTCCCATTTGGCGTCATTTTGATCCATTTGGCGACATTTGCGACATCCCGCCAAATTCTTTACCAAACGTCACGGACGAACGAACAGAGAAATTAAATAGCTTTTTCTTATAGTAGATTCTTATATTCTTTCCAAGATATTGATTTTTCATCGATTGGGTGACACTTTCATTAATTTTTGTGATATTTTGTTCAATTTTGAGACATTTGGAAAAACTGGCCAACATGGTCGCCAAGTGGGACAGTTGGACTGACAGACAAACGCTGCCGGAACATCATTACAATACTATCCCCCTTTCAAAACAGAATTAGTTTCATTGATTTGGCGTCATTTTTATCAATTTGGCGACATTTCTATCGATTTGCCAACATTGTCGTTAATTTGGCGATATTTTAATAAATTTGACAACATTTTAAAAATTCGCCAAATTTGTTGCCAAGTGGGACAGTTGGACTGACAAGCAAACGATATCGAAATATCATTACAATACTATTCCCTTTCAAAACACAATTTCATTAATTTTGCGTCCTATTTATCAATTTGGTGAAATTTTTATCGATTTGGCGACATTTTCGTCAATTTGCCGATATTTTGGTAAATTTGACGACATTTAAAAGAATCGCCAAATTTGTCGCTAAGTGGGACGGTAGGACTGGCAGATAAATGCTTCCGAAACATCATTACAATACTATCCCCCTTTCAAAACAGAATTAATTTCATTGATTTGGCGTCATATTTATCAATTTGGCGAGATTTTTATCGATTTGACGACATTTGATAAATTTGGCGACATTTTAAAAAGTCGCCAAATTTGTCGCCAATTGGGATGGCTGACGTTGACAGACAAACGCTATCGAAGCATCATTACAATGAACCTAAGATTCTGTCATAAAAATGATTATATTTTGTTCGGTATAATAAAGAAGAAAAACTGATCTTGATTGAAATCTCGTTTTCTTTTTCTGACCAGAACTATGATATTCTTTCCTAAAGTTTTGGTGGATGTGTATGATTATATTTTTCATGTATTTCAAATGTGTATAGTCTCAGCTAGTTTAGAACATATAAATACTTTTCATATAAATATAACCAAAATCATATTATTAAACGTAAAATATAGATATCTAAAATTTCAAGTTTTCATTCAACCCCTCCGGCTTACGTCCCAGGGTGGCCTTGTCTCAGCCATCCAAACAAATACCTTTTACCATCTGGTAGGTTGGACGGTCGGGTTCGGAGGAAAGTACTTCAAAATTTACAGATGTGGAATGATTTGTATTGAAATGCGCCAAAAACTTGAACATGTAGAAATTTTTTTATAAAGAATTAAGGTAAAAGTTTGTTCATTTCAAACATTTATCTTTATATTGCTGAAATCAACGCAATAACTTCTGTACTCTATCAAAATGCATTTAAGAAATTTCAAAATTAAATATGTTCGGCCCAGCCCGATCCTACTTCACAAAAAATAAATGAAGTCCGGTCCGGCCCGAAACAGTGTTCACAAAATTTAAGCCCTGACGGAAGAACACGTTTCAAGCGTGCTTGAACATGAATCGCACGTTTTTGAGATGCCATTGTGTATGGAAGCAATATCTCACTGATAAATGAAGCGGTAATAAACAATAATTTTACGTATCTATCATTAGAAAAAAAAGGGGTATTCATATTAGAACTCTGAACCGTTCTCGATATAATCAAATTTTTTTTAATAAATTTATCAAACTGTTACATTCAGTGAAGTAAAGTATTAAATATCGTTCAATAAGCTGACATTTTACATGCAATATTATGTAACAAATCTATTAGCATTATTCTCGCGGATCTAGCACGTTTCATTAACTGGAAAAGACACGTTTTGCAATAGTTTTCATTCGTCAACTTTCATTTATTTCATGTTATCTATATATAAAGAGCAGCATTCTGGAGCTCTACGTTGCATTTAACATCAGATACTGACATCTAAGCTGGATATTGAATTCATTTTTAATTTATTTACAAGAATATATATTATAATACCTTCTTTTATGTTTGCGGCTACGACCGAGTGTTGTCTTTTATTATAGTAAAAAATATGTTGTGGGCAGCAGATGACTTTCCCTGCAGACTCGTATTCACGTTCTCTTTATTTCTTCAATCATTTATTATATTGAGTTTAATGGCACACAATAACACCCATAATTATTTAAAATGACACTGAATTGGCACTTTTAATTCAGTTTTCGTTCTCAATGGATAACTGCACTTATTTTCAAAGATGGCGTCACGAAAATGCGAAAAGACTAAATTATCTCGAGAACGGTTAGTCTCAGTGTAATGGGGTTGGTCTTCCCTGCAATACATGGGGAAAGTATTGGAATCATGCCGAAAATCGCAACTCGAGTTTTCGACGGATCTACGCGTTTCGAGACCTCTAAAATACGAAAAAGCTATTTTTAGCGTGACATCTGTATGTCTCTGTGTCTGTCTATGTATCTGTCTGTCTGTCTGTCTGTGCAGATTTTGTATCCCCTCTAACTAAAAAACTAATTGACCGAATTTCATAAAATTTGGTAGGTTAGTCACTTGTGGGTGAATCTGGTGCTGATTAGTTTTGAGTATAATTCGTGATAAAGGAATCCGCCTTTTTCAGCGAAATGGCCCGCGATCGACTGTACCCACTCTAGTTGAAAAACTAATCTACCGAATTTCACAAAATTCGGTAGATAAGTCACTTGTGGGTCACCTTGGTGCTGATTACATTTTGGTATAATTCGGAAAAAAATAATCTGTCATTTTTTGCAAAATGGCCGAAATCTAAAATAAAAAACTACGTATGCTCAAATATATCCATTAAATGCTTGTTTAATACGTAATTTTTAACGAAGAAAAGAATAAGACCAACCCCATTACACTAACCTTTCTCGAAATATTTTAGTGTTTTCGTATTTTCTCTACGCCACCTTTAAAATAAGTCCAGTTATCAAATGAGAAAGAAAATTGAATTGAAAGTGAATTGAATTTAATTAAAATAAAGAGAACTGAATTTAATTAAAATAAAGAGAGTCTGAAGGGAAAGTCATGTGCTGCCCACATCAGATTTTTACTTTCCCTTCAATACATGGTAATGTATAGGGAAAGTATTGGAATCATACCGAAAATCGCAACTCGAGTTTTCGATGAATCTACGCGTTTCGGGACCTTTAAAATACGATAAAACCATTTTTATCGTGACGTTTGTGTGTATGTCTGTGTGTCTGTCTGTCTGTGTAGATTTTGTATCCACTCTAACTAAAAAACTAATTGACTGAGTTTCATAAAATTTGGTAGGTAAGTCACTTGTGAGCGAATCTGGTGCTGATTAGTTTTGAGTACGATTCGAGATAAAAGAACCCGCCTTTTTTTGCGAAATGGCCAGCAATTGCCTGCATCCACTCTCGCTGAAAAACTAATGGACCGAATTTCACACAATCTTATAGATAAATCGCTTGTGGGTCACCCTGATGCTGATTAGATTTTGGTACGATTCGGAAAAAAATAACCTGCCTTTTTTTGCAAAATAGCCCGCAAAAATCGCCAAAATCTAAAAAAAAGACTACTTATATTCAAATGTATCTATTAAATGCTTGTTTTATAAGTAATTTTCGATAAGGAAAAGAATAAGAACAACTCTATTACGCTAGGACCAACCGTTCTCGAGATATTTGAGTTGTTTCGCATTTTTGTTATGTCACCTTTGGGAAAATGTTCAATTACCAAATAAAAACAGAACTTGAATTAAAAATGCAAATTTAGTGTTCTTTTGTGCATTTAATCTCAATTTAATGAATTATTAAAGAAGTAAAGAAAGAATGAATTTGAGTATGCAGGGCAAGTCATGTGCTACCTACATCAGATTTTTTAAATTACTTACGGGCTCATATAAATAAATGTCAGTGACATTTTAAAATAGATTTCGTGAAGAAAAATAAATAGGTCATTTTATTTTTTCCTATAAAGTTGCCAAATTTCAGTATATGTAATGTTAATTTAATGTCAATAACGCTGTGGCTTGACTTAATGTATGCGCGTATATTTGGCTATTTTACAAACACTATACGGTTGCCATAGTAAAGGATTTTTATTTTGATATGGATTTAACCATGGAGGTAAAAGGAAGGAGTTAAAATTTCATATTAAGAAAATGCCCATATCGTTTGAGGAAATCATTCAGGTAGCGCTGAGATAAGATTAAGTAGCCCTGCATTGTATGCTTTTCAATGGTAGAAGGCTTAAAATATTTATTTAAACTGCCAAATTTTGAAAAAATAAATTATGAGCGCAATGCAAAGTTGAATTGAAACAATAAAGAATAACCCTGTGTATTTTATCTTTCAATTTATTTTATCTCCCTATATTTTGTATTCTATCCTACAACTATTAAAAAATATTGGTTAATTATACTCATAATAAGGGAACCTTTAATTTAAAAATTATCAAAAAATACATATACTCAATACTATTCTTTTCTTTTGTGTTAACTAACAATAACAGCTACTTTACTAACACGAGCGACGCCTAGATATAATTCTCAAAGCATTATGGCATTTTCAAACGTTTCATCCATAGGAATTTGATCTCCTTTCTAACTCCATGGATTTAACATATATGAGATACTTCTTATTGAAATATAAAACCGCATAAGTCGAGTTTCAGTAGAGAGCTGCTCAAAATACTTTAGTAATACTTACACGCGGTCATATTTATAACTGAATTTCCGTTGTCAAGTCACGTGTATAAACCTCTCAAGCGAATTTTAGACTCCAAAGTTATACTTTGACTTTTAGAAACGCGCATATCCTACATTTTTCTGATGCAGATTTTATTAATCCCGTTTGGCAACATGAAACATTTTTAGCTGATATCTAAATACTTTTAAATTCAAATTTATATATTGTGTTCGGATCAGTTAAAAGAGCTCATTAAAATTGTACTCAAAATTCGCGATTGGTTTTCTTTCGACACTTTTGGAAGCACTCTAACTTATACTGGATACAGATTAAGAAAGGATTCTCAATTTTAGCTAGAAGTAAGCTTTGCTTTTTTTAATGTATTTAATTATTTAATTCGTGTTCTGTCAATAAATTGTTTAAATTAATTTATTTTCTTAAATGCATTTGCAAATCTTGTTTTTCTTCTTTAAAGCAGTTTATTATTTTAATAAATAGATCATTTCTCGCTTAATATTAGGAATATCAACGATGCATAAATAATAGACTATTACACTTTTAAATACAACGTTATGCAGTTTAATAAGAAAGTGTGTTGTTTTAGCATTGCCTTTATTCTTCAATCTAAGATCAAAAAAGCATTTCTTCCATACAATTAGACATTACAAAGAGAAAAAGTTAAAGAATAAACACAATATGTTAAAGAACCTCCTTTAATGACTTGTATGTAACTTAAATGTATGGAAAATATCTTTATTAAAACGTATGCAATTTAAGGTGTGTGAAAGACAAAAACATGTCAAATGTGAACTTTTCAGCTGCTCCTATTCTCGAATAATTCCCCACCACACTCCTCCAAAAAAACGAATATATTCCTAGGGCGGCATCAAAACCCCGATAGGGTTCAAAATTTAAAGAATTAAAATGCACCCCAAAAGACAACGTTATACCAAATGTCGTGTTACTATGGTGAATGGAACTTGAATAATTTGAACCTCAAAGATCTGGATCCCACGGACAACAGATCCAGTTCAATAAAAGGTTGTAAAAGAACGCATCTAGGTTGGCGAAACTATAGCACTTCTTGAAAAGCTGCTTAAGTAACTATTTGAAAGTTATGTTTTGTAGTTACCCCTTGATGATTTTGCAATTACATTACGTTCAATCCTTTGTTCTTCACTCCATTTTTATAATTCGTTTTAAATTATAAGGGTTGCTTTCTGGTTTTTAATATTGAGGATAAACATTCTCTTGAGTGTTTCAGGTAATAATTAGAATTATTTTCTTTGTTTTGTATGCTTTACTATATTCATATTCTACTTTAATTCATATATGTGTGTGTGTGTTTATATGTGTGTATGTGTGTGTGTGTGTGTGTATGTGTGTGTGAGAGAGAGAGAGAGAGAGGTCCATTCTGGACATGATTTCGGGGCAGGGATTTGTCATCGCAAATACGTATGTGTATAAAATTTCAAGAAAATCGGTTCGGTAGAAGTGAGTCAGAAATTGATTTCGAGATTTGATACAAACAAACAAATAAACATAGAAACCAACCTAAACAAAACAGTGTACAAACCAAAAATTGTCATTTTCTATTCAAGGTTGAGTGCCTTGAGCTATCAATAGAAGAGAATAATAATTAATACTCAAAAACTTTTTTATATAATGTATTATATATATACAGGGTGCCCACTTATATCCGTTACACCCCCCCCCCCCCTTAACTTCTAAACGGTGACAGCTTAGGCCATAAAGTTGGTGTCTATATAGTAAAAAGGCTATGCGCTACTCGATGAGATAACTTACAACGCCATCTATCGGCAAATTTTGGAATTAGCCGTCCTATCTCGTAAACGGTGAAAGATACGTGAAAAAAGTCAATTAGAAAATTATAGAACACTCTCTATTTAGTACGAAAAGATACCTTGCGCACATTAATACTCAAAACAGAATGCAAAAAATGAACATTTGTTTGATTGTGAAGCGAAGCGAAAAAAGACCACCTTACGGACTAAATACGAGCCTGTGTTGTGGCGCAGGGGAAACGCACATGATTCGCATTCATGGGGACCATGGTTCTGTCCCCACCGGTTGCGTGTTTTACTGAAGGTCTCTACAAACCATGAAAACTTTCTGCTGATCTTGCAAAATCGTCTCTCCAAACACACAGCTCAACTCAACCATGTCTGGTATAAAAATCACATGGATCTCATGTATTATGCAAATGAGGATGGAACGTCATACCTATTCACCAGAGACTACTACTACAAAAAGGATGTTTCTGCTGGGTTGTACGTTAAAGCGGAGAGTTGTGGCAAAATTTGGCAGTAACGAGTATTGCGAGATGTTGTTAATTTACGGTGAATGTGGGCGTAAGCAGCTGCAAGGCTGTATCGTGAACGTTTCCCTCAAGGCCGGCATCCTACACGGCAGACCATCTTAAAAGTTGTAAAACGTTTAAGGGAAAGTGCTCCAGAGTAAAACTTTCGATAAGTGAATTGATAAAAAAACCCAGCCGCCCAGGCGGTGAAGTGGATAGCGTCTTCGGTTGCTGTTTAGTGGGCTCGGGTTCGAATCCCGAGTGAGGCATGGATGTTTCTTGAGGATAAAGTCAGTCTTCCACCTTCTGGATCCTCGTCTAAACGTGAAGCTACACCCCCCTCCGACCTTCGTCAGTGATGCTTTATTGTAATAAACTTTGTTATCTCGTCTTGTGTATTTTCTTCGTTCTTTCCTGCGTCACTGGTCCTGAATCGGCGCCGCCGAAACAGGAGGTCATGAGTAACAACAACAACAACAACAACATGCTTCGGAATGAGATAGATATGTCAAATTTGGTCTAAAAGCAGATAGTTTGGAAGGAAGAAGGTGTACAATTTCAGTTTGCCAATATTTTCTACTTTAAGGGGTGCCGTACACCAAATTGTTCAATTTTCGGAATAAAGGAGAAACGCCCCTTTTAAAACGTGATAGAAGCTTGATATTTGGTATATCGCCGAATCATCTGATAGAAATCACAAAAAGAATAGAGTTTTTCGAAAATGTATATTTAAGGGGGGTGGGTACTCCACACAAAAGCTTTGCGATGAGATAGAGACTTCAAATTTCGTGTACGGGTAAAAAGTTGAAAAGGAAGAAAATGTGCCATTTCAATTTTCCAACATTTGCTATTGCAGAGGGTGTCGCTCACTAAAATGTTCGATTTACCGAACAAATGAAAAAGGCCTCCTTTATAATGTGATAGAGGCTTAAAATTTTGTATATGGGCTAACCATTTGACAAAAAAACCAAAGATGAATACGGTTTGAAAAAAATGTTCATTAACGGGGTGCTACACAGAAAAACGTTCGAAAGGTGAAGTGATAGGAAAAACATGCTTCTTGATAGGATAGAGATTTCAAATTTGGTGTACGGGTAGATAGTTTAAAAGGAAGAAAGTGTAAATTTCGGATTTCCAATATTTGCTACTTTAAGGGATGTCGCACACTAATGTGTTCGATTTTCCGAATAAATGAGGCACGCATCCTTTTAAATGTGATAGAGGCTTATTATTTGGTATGTGGGCCAGTCATCTGATAAAAAACCCAAGACAAACAGAGTTTTTCAAAAATGTTCATTTATGGGTGTGCTTCGCAGGAAAAAGTTCGAAAGGAGAAATAATAAAATAGGGGTGCCTCGGGATGAGATAGACTTTAATGTGGTGTACGGGTAGATAATTCGAAAGGAAGATATGCGCAAATTAAGTTTCCCAATATTTTCTTCTGCACACCAAAATATTCGACTTGTCGAATAAATGTGAAACGCAAATTATTAAAAAAATTTACATTATTCAGGGGTTGCTTATTGCGAGACCGTTGATTTTCAACAGGTATTTAGCTAGTTATTATTATTATTGATAATTTCGGGAATTATTGATATTTTTAATGTTTTATTTTGGCTAAAAGAGTTGAAACTCGTATATTATACGTGGTACGGATAATCTTCTACAAATGTGCGGGTATATCTTCTAATCTACGAGAATATAAATAGTACAGGTACATTGACATATATTGGCATGAAATACGGCCTTTAGGTTTAAAGTTTACGGGATTATTGATATTTTTAATTTATTACGTCATCTGCTTTATTGTGGCAAATATTTCAGAAACTCATATGTAGTACGTGTCATCTTCTACTAATGCACGGGTATATATATCTTCTAATATTCGCGAATATAAGTAGTGCGGGTCCCATGCAATTTTAGCGCTTTTATTTTGCATAAATTGGTTCAACTTCATATTTTTGTACATTTGTTTACAAACAGGACCAGTATGCTTTATTCTTCAGATCTGCCGGTGAAGATAATTTTGTATAGCGAAAACAGATATTCGTAAACTTCTTTTTAGGAACATTAAATTAAATATTTTAATAGAATATTTTGATTGTCATTTAGTATACTTATAGGGATTTGCACAAGATTGTGAATTTTAAGTTTCTTTATATTATGTACTTTGTACGAAGAACGGGTATGCTGCTGGTAATAAATAAAATTAAATGTGGAAAGCCAAGGAAAGAGATATAAAAATTTCATACGAATATTAATTAGTTCACTGATTGAAAAAATGTTGTTACACGTTGTGTATTGGTGACCCCCCCCCCCCTTTCGCATATTTCGAGTGGAAAGGCCGATGTGTGTGACCAGTGGTCGGAAGTAGTCACTACTTTGTCTCGTAGTTTGGAGTGTCACGCACTACTTTTAAACATAAGTAGTGTAGCGAGTAGCGCGATACAATAAATCACTCGTTTGGATCGAGTTTGGACACTACTTTTAACGTTGCTTCAGTAAGCAAACAAGGTGCCATTCTACATGTCATGGGATCCCCCTTTCTTCATTTGTATGAAATTGAGTGTTATGCGCAACGATGTACGATGAATGGCTGCAGGGTTAGGAAGGCCATTGCCTCATGAAGATGATTTTTATATGGATATATTCAGATGTGTTATTTCCCAAAAGATCCTGCTTATCTGATTGCAGTTTTGAGATACAAATTCTACTAAAAATGAACAAACATGTTTTTAAATAAATAGTTTTTACTTTTAATGTTATTTTATACTTTTTATAAATAAAATGGATGCACGTCAACTTTAATTAAACTTTAAAATCAAAGACAACCCAAAATAGGTTTTAAAGTCCTTTAATAAAATCTCCTTTCCTCATTAGTGGTTTCATATGCCCAAAAGCGCTTTGACCGTTGTTGATTGTTGTTGAAACCCAGACCGTCCGACCTACCAGAAAGGTGTAAGGTATCAGTTTAGACGGTCGGGAAGTGCCACCCAATTTAGACCAGAACCCAGTGGGGGAGGCATCCACAAGGACCGTACCCTCCTTCCCCTACCACCAACCTCTCGGAAGGACTTTCGGACCCACATGTTTAACGTGATCGTACTCCGCATGAACACGGCGGCAGTTTTTGGCAGTGGCTGGAATCGAACCCGGGCCTACCGAGTGCAACTCCAGCGCGCTAACCAATGGGCTACCGCGCCCCAGCGCTTTGACCGTGTCATTTTTGTACGTCTAGGAAAGGAGATTTTATTAAAGGACTTTTAAACCTATTTTTGGTTGTCTTTGATTTTAAAGTTTATACTTTTATTTTATTATACTGTTTTCAGAAGAGGATTAAAGCATAAAGATTGGTAAGTTGATCAGTAAATTTTAATTATTCAGAATAAGTATATTAAATGACTGCAGTATACCCATATCCTCAACTTTTTGTGTCAGTTGAAGTTGCGACAAAATTCGTCTTATAAAAGTAGTTATATAGTGACTACATTTTGAAAGTAGTTTGTAGTCACTATTTTTTTTAAAAGTAGTTGTAGTTAACTCCATTTGTCATAATGTAGTTGTAGATGTAGATCACTGCAATAATAAAGTAGTTTTTCCAACCACTGTGTGTGACGATGGTAAAAGGCTTACAATACTTTGGGTTTTGTAAAGAAAAATATTTCATTTTTATTTTTTAATTATATACTTCTGATAGATTAATAGAATGCAGTTGATTGAGTCGGAATCGAACCCGAAAACCTAGAAAGTGATTAAAGAAAATTTTCGATTTAATTTTTTTTTAATTTTTTAATTACACAGTTTTGACAGATCAATAGAATGTGATTTATTTCGTCCGAACCAGAAGTGATCACAAACAACAAAGTAGTCAACTATGAAACGTTTGGATATAGCGTTTGCAGTCAGTCATTCCACCGGGCGAGCGATAAACATATTGACACATATCACAGATGTCGCTGATTTAAAATTTTAATTTTCTACACTTTTCTATTAGTGTTTTATATACATAATACACCTTAAAGGGTATATATATATATATATATATATATATATATATATATATACTCGTGTCACAACTCAACTGTACGATGGCGAACTTATATACCATACTTTCTGTGGAAAGTTCTAGCAAAAGCAACTCATGAAATTCTTAGCCAATCTACAAAATTCGAGAAGTTCCTGCTACTCGCCAAAAGTCACGAAGTTGCGCAATATTTATCCAAGTTCACCGAATGTGTCATCAAGGTCAGTCGACTCGGTCCTTCAATTTAATACAATGATTTTCTATTACGTATTCGTAGCAATGTCATGTCATTTCCTTTACATATTTCTATTTCATCTACATCACATTTCTATGAAGATTTACTCCACCCCGCGTCCTCAAAAATTAAGATGTGTGAAGTAGCCTATAAATTCAATATGTCCTACAATTTTGACCCAGATAAATGCAGAACGGGACTTTGTCAGATAGCAATTAATAAAATAATCACAATGTAAAGTTGTACGCAAATAAAACGATAAAGGCATACGAAAGTGTTGGATCGACCTTTGTTTTATTTCCCTTTCTTTACACTAGGTGACGCCACTACTGCTTTATTTTGGCATTTTCGCTAGCACAAGGCCAGGTTCTCATTTAGCGTTCAGTTCCGAAACGATCGTCTTCCTTATGACTTTATTTGCTTAGCAATTTACTTTCAAATTTATTTATTCATTTGCCAAAATAATTTAATCTGGTGTCTGCTCTCTAGTTAACTAGAAATTTGTGCTTTTACATACCGAGTTTATTTTTATAGAATGCCCAACTTCCTGAAATCGTGCTTCAAACTGCGAAAGAGAAAGAAAAGAAATAACAAGGAGGTTGAGAAATGCCTGAAGCTTTATTCTGATGTCACAACAGAGGAACCGCCCGTAGAAGTTGCTGAGCACAACCAGTCCGTCGTCAACTTGAACCCAACTGGCCACTATGAAACTGAAGAATTAACCTTGATAAATTCTAATCTATTGTGCGCAGGAGGCTCGAATTTGCGAAATGATAGTGAGTATGGGATTACAAATGACCCAATTTTGTCTGCAGTAGTTTCGAGTGATCATAAAGATATCCGAGAAACAGACGCCAAATCATCGCCTCCAACAGGCCAAACACATTCGGCAAATTTAAAGCTAGCTTTAACAGATGTAATAGACCATGGTTATGAAGATGCCCAACAAAATATGAATGAAGCTTCTGTCCAGACAGTGAAAAGCGATAGCTCAATGAATGTAAGCAAAACTAATGAAACTAACAATGTTTCTCAACTTAAAGACCAAGTCTCTGACGTTAAATCAGATGCAAGTCACTGTCATCGTACACAAGAAGATAAAGCTAAATTTGAAAACTCGAAGAAAGATCTAGTGAGCAATTCAAAAGACGGAGATTTCAATCATTTAAAAAAACTATCAAATGAGAGAGAAGTAGACAACAATGTTTCAGAAAATGATGACGATTCAGAAAACTGTAAAAGTTTGATGCTCTGTATGAAACGCAAATGCGAAAGCTACGAAGCAATAAACAGCAATCAAACAGAAACCAAAAGTACAGAAGAGCAAAGTCCAAAAAACAAAATGGCACATGAAAATATGGAAATAAAAATTCCACTCTTTAGATTTTCAACGTCAGCGTTTGTAGAAGAGAAAAATTCTTACAATTCTACCAAATCTATATTAGAAATGTTAAAGGAAATAACTATGGTTAAAGATGATGTATGTTCAAAGAATGGAATCTTGCTCATCGGCGACGGCAAAAAGATAGTGGATATATCCCCAGCAAATGAAGTTAAACAAGACAAAGATATGTTGGATGGAAGTGAATTAAACTACGAGAACACTATTAGATCGAAATATAAAAATTCTTGCTCATTGGAATATATCACACATGCCTATGACGACATAAATATAGAAAGAAGTTCGGATGTTAATGCACAAAACTCTGGAGATTCTATAAACGCCGAGAACTCTTTCCCGAATCCCCTTGATGAATCATTGCACCTTAATGCACTTCTAATCTCTGAAAACACAGTTTCTTCAGAAGACAGTAACATTGCAGATAATGAATTTGAAAGCGATATTTTATTCGAAAACGAACAAGATTGTTTAAAATTGTCAACTTCTACAGATATAGCGTCAAACGATACTTTAAACCATAAAGAAACCTTTGTTGATAGAGTATTGGGCTCAAACAATTCGAATTGTCAATCGAATTCAAAAAGCGATTTCGTAGCACTTGGAGGAGAGAAAACATGCCAAGAGTCAAGTCTTGAATTTCGCATTTCTCCGATAAATTCTCAAATAGAAATCAATGCAGAGGGCTCTGAACACGTTGGTAATTGTGAAAATGGCGACGAAAAGAGATTTTGGAACATAAATGCGAATAGTTGTGAACAAAAAGAAGAAAATTTGGAAAAGCAAGAGTATTTTAACGGGAGCAAGGAAAATTCATTGAAACAAAATGGAAACGCTGTCTTAATACAGGAAGAAATAGAAGAAGCTAATGAATCAAATGATGAATTCCTTTTAAATATTTCTGAAGAAATTAAATCGATACTTCAAAGTGAAACTATTGATATTGGAACTTTCTATGAAAGAAAGTTGAATGAAAAAGATAGTCTAATAGATGATCCTGAAATATACAGTTCAAACTCAATATGTCTCTTAAATGGAAAAGAAATAGAAACATCTAAAACTGATGCAGAAACACATAATAAAATGGAAGCAGATCTTACAAAAACAGAATATGAACCAGTGATCGAGAAGCTGGATAATGCAAACCAAAACGAAACGACAACACTTTCATTAGAAGGTACCTATGTTCAAGATGGTTACCAATTAGAAACACCGAATACTTGTGGATTACAGACTGGCCGATTAGAGTTCAACAGTTATCAGTCAGAGATACAGAATTGCTGCAAACCAGAATTGCAGAATCATCGAACAGAATTAGCAAACAGTTTTCAACTAGGAATGGGAAAATGTCATGGCTGCGCAATTGAGGCAAAGGATGAGTGTGCGCATCTTTTAACAAAATGCACGAAAACGAAAGATGAGTACGGTACAAAATGCGAAAAGGATGCTGTCACTCAATCATTTTATTGTTCCGACTCGATCTTAGGAGCTGATAGCAACGATGATTGCCTTAGGGAGATGAAATGTGAGCCTAACTTGCCCAATAATATACAAAAAGAATTTAAATTCATGAATGGATTTAGTTTTTCTGGAGATCAGGATATGACAAAAACAATATATAACTCATTTTTGCATGATTCCTGTTCGGGTTATCAAGATATCAATCATTCTAGTCTTTACAATGCGACTGAAAATTCTTTCCAAACTGAAAATGCATATTCTGGCCCCAGACGCATTCGCCTCAGTAACCAGGAGGGCCATTTCGAGCCAAATTCTGCTGTAAGAAGCTTGCACGGCAGCGAGCTTCACGAATCCAAAGGGTGTTCCAATCTGGACAAAATAGATATCTGGAAAAACGCATGTGAAAATACATCTGGAGATATTAAGACACGAAATGCATCTGATACGGAAAATAACGCAGATACGGATGCATCTGTCAAGAACCGCAGAAGTCTGAAACAACGTAGTATACATAGCGTTTCTTCCTGCTCCGAATCAGGTGATTCAAGCCAATTTTTAGAGAGAGGCGATATCCAAGAACCATTAAGAAATGTGACAAAAAGTGAAAGTTTTATTTCCGCGTGGGGTGATAACGAATCGGTGCATAATGGCATGCCTCCAAATGCGGGATCTTATAGATTTCGGAGCAGGAGGCTTCGTAATAAAAGAAGGGGCAGAGAACATAAAAGTGCCATTCAAGTAAAACAAAAGAAATCACCTAAAACCCTCGAAGAGTGTAAACTTACGGCCAGCATCCCACATAAGGAAGATTTCCCCTCCAAGCGGAGCAATGACTTTCCAAGATCCAATAACACTTCAAAGAAGATATCAAACAGTCCGATGGATGAAGTCAAGAAATGCAGAGATGGGATACCATCCAAACTATATGCTACCAATTTCAATTCAGATAAAATAATGCTCAAACGAAGACTTGCGGATCCAAACCCAAACGCTGTGAATTTGAAAGGTATCGAAATTAAACGGAAGGAGAGCATTCAGGAATTTAGCAACCTGAAAGTGCGCGCCATTTCCGATATGCGACCTGTCATCCGTGAAATTCCGATTCAGAAGACAAAAAGCTACGAATTTAAATTGGGCACATTTGAAAATGACTTCATATACAGAAAAGACAGACCGTTTGTAAAAATTCCAGTTCTAAGAGTTAAAGATGACTTGGAAAAGAACAATGAGGACTTGGAAAATCAGGAAAAAATGGAATACACGATGAAATGGAACGCAAGCAAAACTCGAAGAGGTGTCAGTGGAAAAAACTTACGATTACTTCCGGAAACCAAAACTGAACCCTCTTTGCAAACATCTTCCAAAACACTTCGGAAGAAAATCCTAGACACTAGCCGAGAGATTCAATCTCCAAAGTACCCTTTGAAATGCAGTAGAAGAACACGAAGTAAACTACCCTATAAAACAAGGCCTTTTATAATAACTAAAGGTAATTTGATTGCCTATGTGACCAAAGACGACAAAAGCAACATTTATCGAATAAAAAAAGATTACAAGATTTTCAATACCCGCTCTGGAAAACGAAACAATCGGGTCTATGATTCGAAGATTAAGAGCTTCAATTCTGCAAACTTCATACGACAACAAATGTACCCTGGAGCACAAAACCGAACAACCTCTCCCGATGACTTGAAAACAGCCTTTGATGACAAGTTTAAAAGGTAAAGTTTAACTTTTCCTACGTGCGTAGTATAATATACACAGTGTGATTCAAAACTCTCTGTATAAATTTTAATAGAAGAGAGAACAAACATTTTTCGTTAATGACTGTACGTCTGCAGACGTCATCCTTTGGTGCTATAGAGGACGCTGTTGGGCGGCACGGAGATTGGCAAATTTTCTTCGTCGTTTTTTGTAACGCGGACTTCGTACGTGTGAAAGGGGGTATTTCAACCATACGAAGAGGGCTGACATGCATTTGAACCAAAATAGCACAGTGGCTATGGCGGGAGGGTCGCATGCGGTAGAATCCCATGTTCGATCCCCGACTCCGCACAAAACTATCCCCCTGTGTCCACACGATACATTTGTAGGTCCGAAGTGGGATGGGTTAGGGGAATGATGATACGGTCCCTATGGTTGTCGCCGCCATTGGGTTCCGATGGAACCCTTTTCAGATAGGTCGGACGGTCTGGATTAGAGGTCAGAAGTAGTGAAACTACAGTTGTGACTGCTTTTTTCCGTCGTTTGTAGTGTAACGCGCTACTTTTAAAAATAAGCGTATGAAAAAATGTCTTAGCAGACAAGATGCCTTCAGAGCTAAATGACGAGATGAAACTCCATGCATTCTGCCGTCGAGCGCGTATGAAGGGGAACGGTGGGGATAGTGCATCTGCGTATGAGGCTGTTGATCCTCTTTTCTTTCATTTGGCAGCCCCACACGCTAGGTGCACGTACGAAGGCGAAAAACAAGCAACAGTGTCCTCTAGCGTCCGCGGGTATACATTCATTAACTGGAAAAATCAACTCCAGAAGAGCTGTCGAATTGTGAATGAAACCTATTTCGAAGCTCCAAGTTCTGCGACTTTAAAACAAGTCAAAATATCTCATGTTTGCGCACCCAGAAAGAAACGCTCAAATGTTTTATAGCTTTCCCTCGAATGGGAGAACTTGGACAGGTCAAAAGAGTGAAATATCGAAATTATAATCACTCTAGTTCAAAAACTAAGAACTCCACCCGAAGTTAAATGATATATCTTTATAGTGGATTATACTAGTTGCAGTTTTTGAGATATGAACATTACAAACTTGAAAAATGGAAAAAAATTTTATCTTCTTCAAAAAGTCTGGAAACTGTCATTCCTACTGAGTCTATTGGGCGCCTACTACTTATACCTATCTTTTATAGTTTAGAAAATATTTCGAGCGAAAGTAAGTCAAAAATGTTTAGTTTCTTCGAAAAAGTTTAAATATTGACATTATTTTGAAGTATTCTTAATCTGTACCCTATTTTTGACAAAACAAGTAAAAATATCGATTAGGTTCGGAGATATAAGTGTATCCTATTTTCGTAATTCTCCGTTTTTCCGCCAGAGAAACCCCAAACATAGATGTTATTATTCCCATGAGAAGGTTTGTTTCAGCGTCACCTATCTCCCATTAAAGTATTGTTGCGAGCCCGCAATGTTCCCTATGGCCCCTCTTTTTTTCACCTGTCTCGAAGAAAGCACAGTCCGTGACGTGAGCACAAGGTTGCCAAGATCTCACAGTTAGAAAAAGAGTTTCCATATTTGGCGACTTCCAGAATGTTCCAGAAACTTCTCGCTAGAACGATTATTCCTTGAGATAAAGAGATTTCTATGGCGAGACTATAAATGAGAGTCATCACTGAATCGGAGTTCAGTGGACGATATACGTGTACAATATAGTGAACTGTGGCTTTTGTCAATGTTTTGAGAATAGTAGCAGTTGGTTTGTGAAATTATTTTCACCAGTATTTTGAGAATATTATCCCTTATTTTGTGTAATGAGTAGAGCATTTAAGTGCTATTTGACTGTATAGTGTTCCTGTTTGCTTTGTGTTTGTGAATAAACGTCTCACATATATCGATAAACTTGGACTCGTTCTAGAGGATACGTTCATAACAGTATGTTCAATTCACACCTTTGGTCGTGATAGCTCTTCTGGAATCGTGAGTGTACAAGAGTGAGTCCCCATTTCTGGATAACGTTGATTCACAAGCACAGCATAAACAGGAACACTATACAGTCAAGCAACACTTAAATGCTTCACTCATTTCACAAAATAACGGATACTATTTTCAAAACATTGACGAAAGTCATTTCGCAAAACATTGACTACAGTCACAGTTCAATGTAGATCGTGTCTCCGACTGAATGATGATTCCTTTTATAGGCTCACCATAGAAACTTCTGGAAATCTGAATATATCTTAGAGTACTCATTATTTCAGAGTGCTTCTAGAACCTTCGGGAAGTCGCCAAATCTGGCAACCCTTCTTCGGAATTCTGGAAACCTTAATCTCACGTCGGGGGAAAGGATGTCTGTACGGGTGTTTTCTCCGTTTGGTAGTTGAAAGAAACGAGAGTAAGGAGGTGGGAAAGGGACTCCGAAGCATTTTAAAAGTTCGAAACAATAGAATGTTTGGGATGAAATTAAATACGTTAATCCCAATGTATAAAAATTACTTAAACGTTTACTGATTTTAAATGCAATTGAACGTGCTTCCTTAGGTCGAAGTAGTTGATTATGACTCTGCTCTAAAAGTGTTCATAAAAATCTGGTGACTTTCCCTACATTCCCGATTCATTAAATTGAGTTTGATTGCACTCAGTAACACTCATACTTATTTGAATTGTAATTTTTATTTGAATTTTCGTGTTCATTGAGTCACTGGATGACGTATTTTCAAAGGCGAAAATGTTAAAAGACTGAAATATCTCGAAAACGGCTCATCCTAAAGTAATGGGGTGGATCGTATTCGTTCTATCGTCAAAAATTACATATAAAACAAGCATTTAATGAATATATTTGACCATACGTAGTCTTATTTCAGATTTTGTACTTTATTTTTGCGGGACATTTTGCAAACAAAGACAGATTCTATTTTTTTGAATCGTACCAAAATCTAATAACAAACTAATACCTACCCAATTTTATGAAATTCGGTCCATTCGTTTTATCGTTAAAGTGGATACATACATTGCACAGACAGACAGACACACAGACGTCGAACTAAAAATAGTGTTTTCGTCTTCTAGAGGTCCCAAAACGTGTCGATCCGTCGAAAACTGGAGTTGCGATTTTCGGCATGATTCCAACACTTTCTCTGTACATTACCATGTATTGCAGGGAAAGTAAAAATAGAGTTTATATGTCTCCCTCGTATTGAATGACTTTTTCAGGTATGCCAGAAGAGGTCGATCCAATGGTGAGCTGATGTCGTACAAGCGAAGCACCGAGTGGCTGAAGGACGCCGGTGTCATAGGGAAAATCCTGACAGCGGAAGAAGCGGATGATGCATTTAAATGTACAGCCGGGTGAGTACATATGCATGCAACTTGCTAAAATATTCTAGGAATATTGCTCAAGGAACATTGCTAAGATTTGGATAATACCGGCGTGCCTCGGGTTGTTTTACATTCATTTGATTAACGTCACTCAAAGTGAAAGATATGCCCTCCCATCAACCCTCCGACAGCATTTGAGCTCCTACTGTCCGCGGTCACATGCGAGCCATGCACCTCTCCCAATCAGTATTTAGTATAAAAAATAATTTATGACAAATGGCAGTATCTCTGGAACCAGCAATCTCAAAATAAATTGCCCTTAGTACATAAATGGACTCGTTTCCTGTTAATGTAGGAAACTGGACTTGACTCGTTTGCGCATGGGTCACACTCGTTTTACCCATAAGCACTTTGTTTTTAGGAGAAATCGAACCTTTTTGTAAAGATTGCGAAACCTCAGTGAGTGTAAAGCATAATTTAATAAATTGTACTAAATATAAGAAAAACATTTCAAGTCTTATACTATCGCTTTGACAGGCTTGTCCTTTCCTTTCTTACTGGATATCGACTTTTCCCATCGTATATAACTTCACATTGTATGGACTTTTAACCATTCATCACCTCGCTTCAACTCTTACACTTTTTCCATTGTCGTGTTTTATTTCCACTTTTATCACCTTTTAGATTATACACTAACTTGCACATACTATTAGATCTATACCATATATCTGGCGCAGCATATCCTTTTAGGATCGTGTACCGTAAAACTCCAATCAACCAACTAACCCAATCAGTGTTATTATTTCCTACCGAAACGCCATCCCCTAACAAACCGCAAACCAACAGAATTATCAAAAAAATAGAGCTCAGCGTTTAAAGATATTGAATTTTCATTAATTAGGTGTCATTTTTGTCAATTGGGCGATATTTAATCGATTGAGCGACATTTTCGTCAAGTTGGCGGTATCCCGCTCACTGTCGCTCCAAAATTTTCGCCAAGCGTCGCGGACGAACAGACGGAAAAATGAGTTTGAATAGGAACCCATTTGCCATAGGAACCCATTTTCCTAGTGTTCGAAAGCACGTCTCGTAATTTCATAGGAAATCGTGTGGAGCAATGGGTGAGGTGTTGTCAGTGGACGGCATGGGGTCTTTCGTTATATTCAATTAGAAAACGTGTTCATTCGCTTTCTCACTCCAAATTATATATTATTGGATCTGAAATGAACTTTATTTAAATAGGGTTAATGTTTGACTAGAGGGTCGTATAATGATCCATCCGCACGTGCAAGAGCTATAACTTCATTCTGATAATAACTCCAACACTATGGAATATTAATGTTTAAAAAGTTTGAATGGAGACTCACACTCCAGAGAGGGGGTACGGAACTATTTTCTTTCATATTCATTTTATCTCTGTAACCTTGCTCTATCAGCACTCAGTGAGTTACGACGCTCGATGTTACTGATTCTGCTCTTACAGGTAGTATAGTAGGTTGCAAACAGATACTGAGCATTAAAACATTGTTGTTGTTACTAATCCCCTGTGGTGAAGGAGCGCCTATGCACCACGTCTACTAGACCAGGGGTCGGCAACCTATTGAAACGGAAGAGCCAAAAGTTACAATTTACAAAATTTCCCAGTTTTTAAAGAGCCACTAAAAATTTTCGTTTCAATATTATAGTATTTGCTTATATATATTTGATTTTTGATTTAAAATAAACGGCTTTAAATACGGAATTTATTCATATAAAAACACAAATATAGATAGTTACATCAATGGGAGCATTGGCTTTGCATGCCTTTTGAAAGTTTGATTAAATCTGGCTTATAACTTGCTGTTTTAAGTTTCAAGCACGACTCTAGATTTTTATTTGTTAGTTGACTTCTAACTTTACTTTTTATTATATTCATGCAAGAGAACGCTTGCTCGCACGAATATGTCGACTCGAAGATCGTCAGCACTCCATATGCCAACTTCTTCACCTCACTGTAGCATTCTGGAAGACTATTCCATGCGCCGAATATGAGGGCCTCAACTCGCGGAATTTCTTTTAGAGCTGTCCACTTGTGCTGCGCGATGTGCATGCATTTCTGGACCTCCAACGCTTCCAACTTGCTCTTGAGTTCTGTGAACTTGCCACTCCACAAGTCTTTGCTTTTCAAATCTAGCAATTGCATTTGGAGCTATCCAGCATCAATTCCAAATGGCTCAATGTTGATCTCATTTGTGTTGAGAGGATATACTATGAACGCGAGAGTACTTTTGTTTGTCTTGAATTGCTCAAATCTCTCAGCGAATCCATCCTTCATGTTTTTTAAAGCTATCCTGAAGTAATCCGTGTCAATAGTTGCTTTAGTCTCATCGCGATATTGCTTCAGATTTTTAAAATGAAGTAATTTACCGCTCTCCATGTTTTCAACAAAGAGAAGTAATTTTTTTCGAAACAAACTACTTCTTCAAGCAAGGCGTAGGCTGGGTTGCCCTTTCCTTGCAGTTTTAGATTTAGTTCATTTAGTTTCATTGTGGTATCTACCATGAAGTTGAATTTTTGCAGCCATTTGTCTTCTTCGGGAATGGTCAATTCTTTTTTCATTGAGGAATGTTTTTATTTCACTCAAGCACAAAGCAAAACGTTGCAATACGTTACCTCTGGAAAGCCATCGCACTTTATTGTGCAGAAGTAGGTCAGAAAACTGGCTATCTATTTCTTCAAGGAAATCTTTAAACTGGCGATGGTAGAGTGCTTTTGCCAAGATGCTGTTAATAATCTTAATTACCAAGTTCATGACCTCAACTGTTTCGGCCGGAAATGTTTGGGCATAAAGCGCTTCCTGATGAATTATGCAGTGAAAAGTTAGAATTTCGTCGTTTATTTTTTTCTGAAGAATTGATGTTACCCCTCTATGTATTCCTGTCATACTTCTGGCTCCATAAGTTGCTATAGAAACGATTTTATTTATGCCGATTCCATTGTCGTCCAGGCATTTTTGCTCAGCATTTGCTATATCTTCTCCACGAGTTTGCCCTGAGAGCGGTAGCAATCCTAGCAGTTCTTCTTTTGAACCTTGGGACGACATATACCTGACGAAAATGGCAACTTGTGCCGTGTCTTTTATGTCGCAAGACTCATCTATAGCAAGTGATAAGGCAGAAGTCAGTTGAATGTCTTCCACTTGCATATGTGTTACATTTCAAGACATTTTAGCAGTTCTATCTTGTACTGTTTTAGCAGATAATGGCAAATCTTTGATTTTAGTCATGATTTCTGCTTTGTTTTTAAAATCACGAAGCAGTTCTTCAGATGCACGTATAAAACAATCTTTGACGTACTCACCATCTGTGAATGTTTTTCCTCTTTTTGGAATTTCTAATGATACTGCAAAGCTTGCCAGATTTACTTTATTGGAAGATTGCGCACAGTTACTTAGCATGGAACTTGACTGTTGTGGTTTCTTTGGAGCTCTTCGACAGCTTTTTTTCGTGCGTCACCGGTTGAATATTTACCAGCAAACTGGGTATGTTTTGTAGTGAAGTGTCTCTCCAAATTTGACTTTTTATTGTGTGCGAGTTTTTCGTGGCAAATGAGACAAGTCGGAAGGCCATCTGTGTTGCATATGAATGTAAACGACTCCGTCCAATCCTGATTGAATTCTCGGTTTTCTTCTTTTTTTTTTACCAGATGCCATGCTGGCGGCGGAGCTGAATAAATGATTTTTTAAATTTTTACTTAGCTATCTAAAACGGCAAACAATTTATTTACCATTATTACTTCGTTAACACGATCCTCAGATATGTAATCCAATTCTGTTATTGATTTTATTATATTATACGGTACATACCTTTGAGAAGATAATTCGCTTCTAAATCGTATTCTTCTTGAAACAACAAGCGAATAGACACGCAAAAACAGCAAGCGATTAAATTAACACACATGCAACGTAACGTCGACCGCGCTATACGAGGATGATTGACTGACAACACGTCTAGAGTTTAGATGGTGGCTGTTCGGGTGAGACGGAAATGGAATGCAATTGGCTGAAAGATAAACATGGTCACAAAGTCTCATCTCTAAGAACAAAACAGTAGTTCAAATTTATCTCATTACGGTCATGTTAAGCGTGGCGATTTGTAATTAACGATTATGAAAATAGAAGCTATTGAGAAATTAGGTATTTAAAAATATATTTTCTTATTTTTTAAGGGTTTTGATAATAAATTATTAATTTTTTCGTATGTTACTGGAGAGCCGCAACTTTACATCAAAAGAGCCGCAGGTTGCCGACCCCTGTACTAGACCCCTGGTCCCATGGAGAAAGGGAGAGAGATTTGCAGCTTCACTTTATTGAGGCTCCTCAAGGGCGGAAGTCTGACTTTGCCTCGACAACACAACATCCATGCCCGCTGGCGGGATTCGAACCCGCCAATCCAGCGATCAGACGGAAACGCGTGCTCCTGACCGCTCGACCACCGAATCGGCATTAAAACATTAGAGCCGGAGATGCTCTGTGTGGGTGTATCTTATTTAAGTGACCACAGGCCCACATTATCTGTTGCCAACGAAATAAATGAGACTGAAAATAACAAATAAATTTATTTAACTTTATTAAGAATTTTATTTGACAAAACTTTATTCTTGCAAAACCATCTCAGTTCCATCAAACTATAGAGCCGCCGCCCTTTTTTTAAACTGCCTTAGAAGTAATTGAAAGTTAAAATCCCAACAAAAAGGATAACCAAAGAAATGACTAAAAGCACTCCTCCATAAAACCCTAAAAATACAGACACATTCAAACTTTTGCCGATAAATGGCCGTCTTGATCAGCAAGCCTAACAGTTCGCCATGACTGTTATAAGAAGGTCATGCGCAGCAAGCATTCTGATGGGTTAGTAACAGTCAAGAAATGGAGTGGTCTTTGTAAATGCAAAAACATATTTAAGAAGTTGAACACAAGTTAGAAGTCGTTATTTTCCTTTTACGCGATACAAGTTTATAGAATGAGTTGGCAGTCCAATTTCTTATGTTGTACCTATATAAAATGAACTTGAATCTTTTATGCCTTCAGCCCGCCGAATCAGCAATATCTGCTATTACTTTGCATAAGGTGGTCATGATAATTTGGCCATTTCGAGTATAACAAATTTAATTTATAGGATTCTAAATGATTCGACGTCCGTTACTAAATTGCGAAACTTCTTCTTCTTAGAGTGAAGGTTGCTTTGAACAGAGGCGATTACAGGCATTTCTTAAAGAAACTCGCCAGACTGAAGAGGCTCAATTACAACGGCATCTACGAAAGATTGTGCTTGGCCTCCGATAAGTGAGTACAAGAAATTAACTTTGTCTCATCCATACTTCAAAATGTATGTGTTACGGCATATTGACATGTCAAATATATAATAAAATTACAGTCTTCTCCAACCAATTAGAATAAAGCAAATCATGGAGCCTGCAAAGAATAACGAAGCTTCATATTGGACTCATTTTTAACCATCTTACAACAATGGGATTACATATATATATAAGTATATTATATATTATATATATAGTGTGTGTCGATGTCGAAGGCCCAGACCACACAGCCAACCCTAGGGCTTACGGCAGTTTAATGTGTGGCCGGGAGAGGAGGTTAGCCGAAACCGTCCTCCAGTCAGTCACCAAGTTTCAGTCTGCAATTATTTAAAATTCAATAAAGTGGTTACATGGTAAATATATATACAGACAGTTTTAGAGTTTTACATAAAATACAGTGGGAAGGGAGGCAAAGAAACGTAGATTTCAACAAATTTTGAATTTTGAGGTAAAAATTAAATTATTTTCTTAAAATGAAATTAAATTTATGTAAAACGTATGGCCAAAAGAATCCGAGCAACCGCGGGAAAAGGGACAATACAGTAAAAACCAACAAAAGAAAGCAAAAAGAACATAGCTGAATAAAGGTTACAATCAGTTGAGGTAACCGGATACAGTTAAGTGCACTACATGTACATGGTAAGACTTTCAAATATATGAACAGCCGAGGAACACAGGGAAAACAGATATATACAACAGAGGAATATAAACAGGAAACAAAATAGACAAAAGACGGACACCGAAAAGTGTAAGTACAGAAACAATAAGAGACAAACGCCTGGAACAGGGAGGACAACATTGACCGAAGAAAATTGAAAGCAGTTGGCACCGAGCTTGCTAAGGAACCTGATTGGAGATTTCTCTCGCAATTAAAACACAGTTTTTCAACCTATTTAAAAGAATTTTATTGGTTCTGACACCAGAGAACCAAGTCGCACGAAGATTATCTGGAGGACGGGTTAAGTGAAATTTTGAGGTATGGGGGCAATTAAAGACGTAATGATCTACGTCACCATATGAATTACAAAGACAATTTGAAGAACGTTTATGTTTGAAAAAATGAAGATAGTCAAGAAAAGGACCATGACCCGTTAAAAAATAGATTAAGAATTTGTTATAAATTTGAAAATTGGGGTTGACTTTGGGTAAATAGCTTAGAATTCTGGCAGGGTCATGAGTCCGGGGGGAAATATAATCATTAAGAAGAGATTGCCAATTTTTAAGAAGGAAAGATTTACAATTATTAATCAAAAAGGAGTAGGGAAAAGGTATAAGGAGTGGGGTGCCGGAGATCGTAGCTTGTTTGGCCAGTTCATCGGCGACTTCGTTGCCCTGAATATTAGAATGGGCCTTGACCCAGGATAAGTTAATTAATGATTTGTAGGGGTGAGCATTAGTTTTAATTTTAGATAGAAATTTCGTTTTATTCTTGATAGATTTAAAAGCCGAAATAGATGACTGACTGTCCGAAAAGATGTTGATTTTTAAATTGTTTTTGCCGGCCCAGAGGATGGCCTGGTTGATGGCCTCAAGTTCGGCTTGAAAAACTGTGTTTCCAGTTCTAAGTTTAAAGGATAATGATTCGATCAGTCGATCATTTTCGAAAATGCATATTGATAAACCTACATTATTATCCAGTTTTGACCCATCTGTGAATACATTAAACCTAGAAAACGAGGAAGGGTTCGAGGAAGAAAAATTTAAAACACGAAGGGGAGGAGGAAGGCTAGAAAGAGAACAAAGGGAATCAAATTGATCAGGGGAGGGAATGGAGGGGTCCGAAAATAAGTTAAGTTTATGTTTCCAAAAGTTATATTTAATAAAAAGAGTTTTAATGACTAAATGGACAGGGGGAATACCGGTAATTGAAAAAAGAGAAATGTTCGAAGTTGTCCGAAAACCAGGGCAGATTTTTAATAAAAAGATTCTTTGTAATGAAGTAAGTTTTGAAATTTGATCCCGTGTGAGATTACCCCCCCAAACCCCAGATCCGTAAATAATAACCTTTTCAATTACAGTCAAGTACCATATTTTTAAAAGAGCTTTATTAACCCCCCAGTTATTCCCAGAAATTTTTCCAAATGTTGAGGACAACTTGAAACATTTTTCTTTTAAGTAGAATATGTGAGCGCTCCATTTTAAGTTATTGTCAATTATAATACCTAGGTAGTTAAGAGTTTTAGAAATTTTGATGGGTTTATTCTGAAGTCTAATACATCGATTATATTTTCTTTTGGATCTGTATTTGTTGATAATAATGCATTTTGATTTTTCGTGGGAAATTGAAAGTTTCAAGGAAGTGAGGGAATCCGAGATGAGACCAAGAATTTGATTTGTATTTTGGGTGGTAAATTTAATATCGGAACCAGACGTGACCACGGCCAGATCATCCGCAAAGGCCTGCAGGTAGAAGAGGTCGTTGTTAAGGGTTAAGATACTATTGAAATAGATATTCCACAGGATCGGAGAAATTACCGAACCCTGTGGAGCACCCATAGAAAGTAATTTAGAGAGGGACAAATTGTTACCGATAAAAGTGATAGAACGGGAGGACAAATATGAATAAATAAAAGCACGAAAAGGGAGAGGGAGGTTAATTTTTTCAAAAGTAGAGGGAAGAACATTCCAATTTAAGCTGTCAAAGGCCCCGCAGATGTCTACCGTGGTAAGGGAGACATGATGGACTGATCGAAGGGATTCAATATGTTTAACAAGCTTGAGTGCAGCATCTTCACAGCTGTGAAGCTCCCGAAACCCAAATTGGAGGGGATGGAGAGCACCTTCTGAATTCAACCAGAAATTTAATTTATTGATAAAAAATTTTTCAATGACTTTGCCAAATGTAGGGAGTAAACAAATGGGGCGGTATGAAGTACAGAGAGCGGGGTCTTTACCAGGTTTATTCAGGAAAATAATTTTTGAGATTTTTAAGGAGCTAGGAAAATGACCAAGATAAAAAATTTTGTTGATAATTTTGGAGACAAGTGAGGGAAAGGATTTGAAAACATTTTTCCAGATGTTGAAATCTAAGTTATCAACGCCAGGGGCTTTACCATTGGGGAGATGGTTGAAGACGAGAAGGAGCTCAACATCCGAAACCGAGCCCAACCCGCCGGGAGGAAGTGAAAGCGAGGGAAATGAAGAGAATTCAGGATCGTTTTTGAAGCAGTGGTCCATCGAGCGCTCAACTTTTTCACCGTAACTGAGGTTAATATTATCTGAAAATTGAAGGTTTATATCGTTAAAGTGTTTATTTTTTTTAAACGTATACTTGAAAATGGATCCAAATTTGGAAGAGCAGCTTGAGCAATGGTTTTTCCAGGCAGCGGATTTGGCTCTGTAAATCATAATTTTATATTTTGCTCTGTTAAGTTTATATTTTACCAAAGCTTCTGAGATTATTTCAGAAGAAGCGGAGGCCCTCTCAAGAGACTTTACTCTTTTATAAAGAGCATTGACGAAGTTTCTGAATTTAGAGAGTTCTGGACTCCACCAACTGAAATTAAAATTTTTTGTCGATTTTTTCTTTCTAATAAATTTGAAAGCACATTCCTGTGTTTTTTTGATAAAAGATTCAATGAAGGTGTCCAGAGAGGGAGTATCATTTATAGAGTCAATCTGAGAGGTAAAAGTTTTAACGTGAGATTTAAAATTATAAAGGAATTTGCCTAAACTGTAATTTGTTTTCAAGAAAAAGGAATCATTAAAAGAAAGGTCGACATTAATTGCAAATCTAATATATTTATGATCACTAAGAGAGTCATCTGAGAGGACCTCCCAATTTTGAATACTGTCAAATATGCCAAAAGTAGCCAGAGTCAAATCCGGGAAGCCCTTGCCTGAGTGTGAGACAAATGTAGGACCCCGCTTCGGATCATTTACGACAGTTAAGTTATTTTCTAAACAAAAATCGATCAAGCTGTAACCCCGTCGGTCAATGAAGTCATAGCCCCACATCTGGGCCCTGGAATTGAAGTCACCAAGAATTATATACTCAGATGATAAAATTTGAAGATCTGAAAATTCCGAGAGGAGCTCATTAATATTGTCGCGCGGGGGAAAATAGGTAGAGACTAAATTAAGAGATGTGTTATTGGGAAGTGTGATTTCTAGTAAAACAAATGAAAGGGATTGTAGTTTTAAGTGAACAGTTAAATTTGGGTTGAAAATGACAATCGCTGCTTTTTTGGAAGAAGAGTGGTATTGTTGAAGGCCAAAAGGAGGTTTGAGAACATTCTCTTTGTTTAGGTATGGTTCTTGTAAGCAGGCAATATCGATTTTATTTTCTAGGGCAAATTGAAAAAGGTTGTTATGCGCTGCTAAGGAGTGGTTTAGATTAATTTGAATAATATTAAGAACCATACCGGGAAGAACAGTTCCAGGACACAGAGTGAGGCAAACATATGATCAGAACAAAAACAAGACAAACATAAGAACTCAAACAATAACAAGAGATAAAAGACACAAAAGAAATAAAACAAACACAGTGGTGAGATACCAACCAAAAGACAAAGGGCAAGAGTTTCATCTCTGTTCTTTTTGAAGTTTTTTGATATGCTCAATTGCTCTTTTGTAAGCGCTGCACGAGGCGTGGTCCCGGGCGCTGTGGTTAAAGTTCCAATTCAAACCGGGATTGGCATCGATAGCAGTACAACAGTTTACACACCTAGGAGTTCGTGCTCTACAGTCACGATGTGTATGGTCGCTAGCAGTGCAACGACTGCAGTTGCCAGTGGGAAATGAGCAGTAGTTAGCTGTATGCCCATAATCTTGGCATTTATAACAAATTTTTAAAGATATGTATTTTTTGACAAGAAAGTAAGTAAAATTGTGGAAGAGTTTCTTTGCATCTAACAAGAGGCTAGCTTGTGGAAGTTCCATCAAGAGAACCCAGTTGGCATTCCCCCTCCGGTTCCGAAAGTTTCGAATGAAGCTGATATCTGCAGGTCTGATTGAAGGGATGTTGTTGCAGATGAGAGATCTGACATTGTCTTCTGTGAAAGCAGGCGGAACATTGAACACAATGAGGGGTTGCTTTTTCGGAGGTTCCGGTTTGATGTTGAACTTGTTGCTGAGGGCAGAATTCAAAAAGGTTGGAAGGAGGTTATCGCCGAGGTTATTTTCACAATATATAGTGTGTGTGTGTGTGTGTGTGTGTGTGTTGAAGACCCAGACCGTCCAATTCACCCGAGGGCTAGATCAGCTGTGTGTGTGTTAAAGACCCAGACCGTCCGACTCATCCAGTGGACTCGAGCTGTGTGTGTGTGTAGAAAGCCCAGACCACACGACCAACCCGAAGGCTTATGGTAGCTGTTTGTGTGGCCGGAGCTGTGTGTGTGTGTAATGATTGTTGAGATAGTGCCAGGAAGAGACCTTTCACGCTACAAAAATCTATTTTATTAGATGACATTCTTAAAAACACAATTTGTTACATTGGGCCGAGCTCTCCGTCGGCGTCCATCTCGTAAGAGATCTCAGAGCAGTCTGCTGCGTTGGTTCATACAATTTACTGTTATGGGGGGGGGGGGGGTGACGATATGAGAAACATGCTGTCTTCGTGTTATTGGAGAAAGCTTAAAGCTTCTGTATTATATATATATAGATTTTTCATATTATATCTTTATATATATAGAGAGGGGGGGGGAGAGGGGGTAAAGCTGCGTATTGGACTCAAAAATTGGCTGCGTATTGGAAAAAAAATTCCGGTTCTGTTTTTCGAGGATCCGCCCAATTTTAATAGATTAAATTGTTTTACTGAACTAAGCTGTGTACCCAATGTCAGATCTTTAGGACGTATGTTAAATATGCAAACATGCACTTATAAGTCCTTTGTGGGTTACCGTACTGCTGATTAGATTTTGGTACGATTGGGGATAAAAGAACAGTGTTTTTTTTTTCGAAATGGCCTGCAAAAATTGTCTGTATCCTCTGTAGCTAAAAAACTTATAGACTAAATTTCACAAAATTAGGTAGATAAATCGCTTGTAGGTTAATATGGTGCTGATTAGATTTTGGTACAAAATTCAGTGTAATTAAAAAAAAATGGCTGTTATTTTGTGCTATTAAACTCAATTTAATGAATGATTGAAGAAATAAAGGTAACGTCTGCAGGGAAAGTCATGTGCTGTCCACGTCATAATTTTATTACTTGTATTGTTTTCCCGAATATTTTCGATTTCGATATTATGACGGATAAACACGTTTTAAAGCCTCCCTGAACAAATGTCAACTCTTATATCTACGTAGGTCATCAGACACGGCAACCGGTTTTGCTGAACATGCACGGTCATTGCTGGAAGATGCATTATCTATCAAAATGGGTTACCGAATACAGTCATGGGTTCATCAGTTTCATTCGACGGGGGGTTGGTGAACTATAGCCAAAAACCTCAATCTGAAAATGACCCTCACGGAAGAAAGTGATGTGGCGATTTTAAGAGTTCGCTTGCTTCAACATTTTGTAATGAATGAACAGATGATTTTAGGAAATTATTTTTGGAACAATCTATAATATTTAAAGGAGCTGATGTTAAATTATAAACTTCGGGTGACCAATCCACTTTTATATCACTATTTAAAAATAGGAAACATTTAAAACACACAAAAAAAATATATTTTTTTTAAACATTCGCGAAAATGAATTTATTAATCGTATGGATTTCGTTCGTAGTTTGTTTAAAAAAAAAATTTTTTGTTATCTTTCCGATAGTGTACAAGGCCCACTCAAAGTCTCCGGTCTAACTAAGAAAAACAATTTTTTTTTAGAAATTCGACTTTATTCATCAACATACTCGCCTTCAAGAGTGATATATTCATTCCAACGCTCCTCTAACTTTTCGATGCCTTTTTTGTAGAACGATTTGTCTTTGCTCTCAAAATAGACCTCAGTTTCAGCAATCACTTCCTCATTTGAGCCAAATTTCTTTCCGTGGAGCATCTTTTTGATGTCTGCAAAAAACCAGTAGTCGCCGGGGGCCAGATCTGGAGAGTACGGTGGGTGAGGAAGCAATTCGGATCGTAATTCGTATAATTTAACCATCGTTTTCATCGACTTGTGACACGGGGCATTGTCATGGTGGAACAGAACTTTTTTATTTTGCATGTGAGGTCGTTTTTTCTTGATTCCTACACTCAATCGGTCCAATAATGCCATGTAATATTCGCTATTGATAGTTTTACCTTTCTCAAGATAGTCGATGAATAAAATATCATGCGCGTCCCAAAATACGGATGCCATAACCTTGCCAGCTGACTTTTGGGTTTTGGGTCGCTTTGAACGACTTTCACCGGCTGCTGTCCACTCAGCTGACGATCGTTTTGATTCAGGTGTGTAGTAATGGATCCATGTTTCATCCATTATCACATACCAACGCAAGAAATTCTTCTTATCTCGCTTGAACAACTCCAAACAGCGCTCTGAATCGTTGACGCGTTGTTGTTTTGGTCCGGTGTGAGCAAACGCGGCACCCACTTCGAAAGCAACTTACGCATGCTCAAATTATCGTGTAAAATTGTAAACACATTACAGGTGTCAGCTATCTCACGCAACTTCACTTTACGGTCTTTCAAAACTATTTTGTGGACTTTTTTTATATTTTCCGGAACAACTGCCGATTTTGGGCGACCAGAGCGTTCAGCATCATCGGTGTTTGTACGACCGCGTTTAAATTCAGCATACCAGTCAATAATAGTTGATTTCCCTGGTGCAGAGTCTCCATAACGCTTATCAAGCCACTGTTTGGCTTCAACAGTATTTTTCCCCATCAAAAAACAATGTTTAATCAACACACGAAATTCTTTTTTATCCATTGTTTTAAAAATTACAAAACTGGGATCACTAAAACCACTGCAATCTATAAACTAATTGTCAGAATGTCATGAAATTTTGACACGTGTCGTTTGAAGGTTGGTACTATCCAGAAATCATGTGGGTCTGTCAACAGTGTTGCCATATGTGTGTCAGACCGGAGACTTATTGAGTGAAGTGTTAGATGGAAACTTGTAATAATATTTTTATTCTCGAAGGAACCGATTTGTGTCAATGTTCTTGAATCGAGCTAAATCGTACTTAAACATAAAATAACAGAACAACTGTCATTCAAAATTTAAATAAACAATGACACCAAGGTGCACCTTTCCAGATTCTGAAGTACCTGTGACCCAATTTCATGGCCGTACGACG
Organism: Amaurobius ferox; assembly: GCA_951213105.1. NCBI lineage: Eukaryota > Metazoa > Arthropoda > Arachnida > Araneae > Amaurobiidae > Amaurobius > Amaurobius ferox. The sequence goes on along the minus strand of OX578144.1, from coordinate 141,053,186 downwards.
CTTAGATTTCCCTCTACAGACTGCTACACACACACACACGCAGGCATCTTCATTTAAAATGGATCGAAGTTGTAAAGGTGTCGGAATGAACACGCAGGCATCTTTTGATAAAAACAAGTTTATTCTTAAACTGTAGAAATCATAAAATAAACGCCATTAACGTAATTTACAAATAATAAATCAGAATGTACATGGTTCACCCTTTCTACCATCGTCTGCATCCACACACGCCACGCTCCACTCAATTCATCCCGTGCTTCTCACCTCGCATTTTTATAACCTGGTTGCCAGCTCCTTCTTCCGTCCGCAATCTGCGCGGCTGCTATTTAAATTTAGACACTTTTTTCCTTCGGGGGAGACACTGCTTAAAAAATAGGAAGTCGAGAATAGAAATTGTTAATCCTTGCAAGGTGTTAGAACTTGGAGACACTGAACCGTCATTCACAAAGAAAATGCGTGAAAAGCACAAAAGTATTGTGACGGGATCGAAAATTCAAATTCGAGTTTTCGACGGGAGAGCACGTTCAAGCATCCCTGATCACGAATTAAATATTTTTAAGGTGATGTCTGTGTGTGTGTGAAAGTGTGTGTCAGTGAGTCTGTGAAGACGATATCTCACGAACGACTGGAGCGACTCGAATGAAATTTTGTACAAAAATCACAATCCATGAATACTGGAAGCCTATTGTTTTTAAACGCAATCCAATGTTCAAAACCCCCCTAAATTTTCGAGTGAAATTTTGAAAAAATCATCAAAAAATCAAAACCTTTAATAAAGTTACACAAATAGACATTTCTTATGTAATTTTTCCTTAGAAAACGATTGACATACACTTTAGAACGCTAGCATGAATCGTTCTCGCGATATTGCACATTTTTCAAATAAATTTATCAAAAAATCCCATAAATTGAAAAAAATATATTAACTGTTGAGAAACATATTCACTTTTCATATGTAACATCATGCGATCAATTTGGTGGCATCATTCTCGTGGATCTAGCTCGTTCCATTCATGAGAAAACGTACTTTGAGTAATACTTTTGTATTTGAACGCCAATAGTCTGCTATAAGAATAATTTATTTCTCCGTCCATAAAGCTCGGCGATATTTTGGCGACGAATTTGGTGGAATGTCACCAACTTGGCGACTTTTTTAAATGTTGCCAAATTAATGAAAATCTCGTCAAATGGATAAAAATGACGCTAAACCAATGAAAATGACGACTCATTGACGAAAATTCAATAACTTAGAAAGAATATAAGTATTTACTATAAGAATAACCTATCTATTTTTACTCTAAAAGTAGTCAATTCATTGCATTATATAAGGAAAGTCATGTGCTGCTCACATGAGATTTTTTTTTATATGCTGTAGATTTTGAGGTACGAGACAAAGCAACACTAGGGACGGTTGGGATTCTGCTGGCATTTTTTAATGTAGAGAGATATGTATATCACTTTATTTTTACATTCTTTATTACTGAAGCAGGATCCAGGATGCTCGAGTTTTTCGCGGAGTTAAAACATCTAAAACAAATATTTTTTTCATCCACCCCATTTTTTTGAGCAACCTTATTTGTGTTAAGAATAGAAGTTTGTAAAACTTCCTTGCCACTCAGGTAACGCCGATTATGGTCGTTCTTGGCTAAGGGTGCATACTGATTGTTCTAAGGCCATTTGGTTTAAAGAAAGGGGCTTACAACAATTGTATAAACAGCAGTTTGACTTATTTATGTTAGTACTGTTGCTAAAGCGCAATGTTCTGTGTGGCGCCTTCTCTTTCGTCTGTCTCACCCATTTGTCGACTTCCGGAATGTTCCAGAAACTTCTCGATATCAATAGAACAAATATTCTTTTAGATATAGTAGATATTTTCAGAAGTTTCTATGGGGAGACAATAAAAAGCCGTTGGAGTTCAGTTGACGATATACGAGATACAGTGGACTGTGACTTTGTCAGTGTTTTGAGAATAGTAACTGTTGTTTTGTGAAATTATTTTCGTCAGTATTTTTAGAATAACCTAGCTTACTTTGGGTCATTAGTGAATCATTTCTGGTACTGTTCCTGTTTACGTTGTGCTTGTGAATAAGAAACTTGGATTCGTTCTTGTATCCCCCGATTCTGAGAGGATGCGTTTCGTAACAGTACTGTATCGGGATGAGTCAAACCTCTCTCGTTTTGACAGTGAGACGGGAAAATAATAATTCGGCTGCCTTTCACGTTATATAGTTATTGGCAGGCTCTGATTGGCTCTGGTTTTATATCCTAAACGAGGTGGCCGTTTTGTAACTTTCTCGTACTGCAGTATAAAGTATTGTTTTTCAGAAAAATGTCGAATTCAAGATTTTGACGGATAAGCACGCTTTAAAGCCTCCTGAAGCCGGTCTCTGTTTACATGATAAATAATAATATTCAAGTACTACATTGTATATTTAAAGCTAGTTTAAAAACGTGGTCAGCCTGTGTACGTGTGTGGACATGAATGCAAATAGTGTGATATAAATAATAAATATATTTTATTTCCTTAGATGATGGATTGCCGACTGGATGAGGCTCTCGACAAGTTGATTGCTCGAAAAGATGGAAGAAGGCATTTTTATTATTCATTTAGAGGATATTTTTTGAATATAAATTTTAGTGACATTTTTATGAAGATGTTGTCATTCTTTTAGTTACAAATAATATAGAACGGCATTCATTGAAATCGAATGTTCAGAGATATCGTAATTTTTAGTAGCAGCACTGAAGCTGTGAAAATGGAAAAGAAAAATTAACACTTCGCAATTACATCTTCTTGCATAATAAAAAATATGTCTGCCTGTTTCAGTCGTCTGTAGTGGGGAAATCTAAGCTTCGGACAGGGTTAGTTGAGCGCTCGGTGCAACATACCTCTGCGAGATTTTTTAGTTTTTTCCAGTTACTTTATGAAGCACGGTCACACAAATCGAGTGCTTAGTTATCGAAAATAGTATCACAAAATTTCTTTCTGGACATCATCGAGAAGATCGAAACAGGATCTTTGAACCGAATTCGTAGGGCAATTCCTTCCTATTTATTTTTAAACGCATCGAAATATACATATTTTATTTTCGTATTTCGTCGCATCAGAAGGTTAGCATAATTCTGAAATTTGGCAAAAATATGGGTGTAGGTTTTTGCATTTTAATCAAAAAAATTATAAAATTCAAATAACTTCACTAAAAGCAGCCTATAATACTTTGATACTTTTAAATTTCTTTTTATAACATGCCGCTTTTACTGAATTTTATGCTTTAGCAGCAGTTTGAGCTGTACGTAAAAGGAAATTCTTTGAATTACTTTATTTTCTGTGAATTTTCAACCAAAAGCGTAAAAATTTAGATTTTCGATATCACGACCAAAGGGTTCACCGATTGCTGTGTAGTGGGCGTTGAAAACGACGTCGCGACCTGTCCGTTGCTATGAGAAGAATTGACGTATTTATCATATTGTTGATTTTTAGGGCATCCCGGTATAAAAATAAAATAGTAGATATCAGCTGTTTATCTAGCGCAGTGGATTTTATTTCTCGGTTTCCTAATTTTTCTAATTTAACATATTCTAATTTTTACTTTCCCTGCAATACATGGTAATGTATAAGGAAAGTATTGGAATCATACCGAACATCACAACTCGAGTTTTCGACGGATCTACACGTTTCGAGACCTCTAGAATACGAAAAAACTATTTTTAGCGTGACGTCTGTCTATGTGTGTGTCTGTCTGTCTGTGCAATGTATGCATCCACTCTAACTCAAAAACTAATGGTCCGAATTGCATAAAATTTGGTAGATAAGTCACTTGGGTGTGACCCTGGTGCTGATTAGTTTTTAGTACAATCCGGGATAAAAAAAAACGCCTTTTTTTTTGCGAAATGACCTGCAAAAATAGCCTGTATCCAGTCTAGCTGAAAAACTAATGGACCGAATTTTGCAAAACTCGGTAAATAAGTTGCTTGTGGGTTACCCTGCTACTGATTAGTGTTTGGTACGATTCGGAAAAAAATAACCAGCCTTTCTTTACAAAATGGCCCGCAAAAATCGTCAAAATCTAAAATAAATCTGATGTAGGCAGCATATTACTTTCCCTGCAGATTTATATCCACATTATCTTTATTTTAATTAAATTTAATTCACTTTTAATTCAATTTTCGTTCTCATTTAGTAACTGGACTATAAGACCATTACACTAGGACTAGCCGTTCTCGAGATATTTTAGTTTTTTCGTATCTTCTCTACGCTACCTTTGAAAATAAGTGCAGTTACCAAATGAGAACGAAAATTGAATTAAAAGTGAATTATATTTAATTAAAATAAAGAGAACGTGGATATAAGTCTGCAGGAAAAGTCATGTGCTGCCCACATCAGATTTTTTAATATTATCAGCGGGACGCAAGTACGCCTATTGAAAAATTGAATGAATGAATTCGATTAATTTTCCTGTTCAATAATAGCAGCTGCTATTCACTTTTCTATTATGTAAAAACTGTCATCTAAGCGAATTTCTGATAAGCAAAATTATGAAAAAAATCAATAACTGCTAGTGTTTTATCTAGCATTCTTTTATCTATACTTCTATACAGACAACCTATATAAATACTGGCTTTTAACGCGTTGAAAAAGATCGGCGGTGGCTCCAGTCCAAAGGAGCCGGAATAGTTTTGCTTGAAAACCATTTTATAAAGTAAAGTAAAGCTCCATAAGTTTATTCGATTTTATTCAGACTCATTTGTTTCGTATACAGGTTTTCAAAGAGATACAAATGACTCTAACTGTTTGTACCTAGTTAGCACTTTTAGTTTTCGCCCCAATTTCATCTGGATACTCCGACTATAGACTTGACGTCAAAATATCAAATTATTTTATTAATTTGCTTTTTAATATATAAATAAAATTTATACTATATATCTGACGAGATTTTGCATTCAAGTTGATCTATAAACTTGCCATAAATGCGTATATTTCCATCAATTCTGCCCATCCATTATTAAACCTCTTTAGTTCATTTAAACTTTTATTTTTTTTTAAGAAAAATGAAATATCTCGTGTCTATTTCACCAAGGAGTAAATAAACAGATTGAGCTGCAACATTCGTGACATTTTAAATAAGACAACTTTCCCACAGTTTGGAAATACAAAGGTTAAAATGCTAAAATATCGAAATTATGAGCAATCTACTTCAAAAACTGAAGAGCTCGATCCAAAATCTAATTGTATACACTTGCAGGGCTTTCATAGATATTCTCTCTTAATTCAATTGGTACAATAAATTACAATATGTTGGCCGCAATAGTATTCCCTAAGACTCCATCAGAATTAAGTTATGATGAATTAATGAACGCTTTTGGAGTTAATCTATGACGCAAGAAAAATATTGCATCAATTTCTTTCGATCTACCAAAGTGAAGACCAAACAGTCGCAAACTACAATGCCATTCTTCGGCGTGATATTATAGACTTTAAATTTATTTCCCTATGCCAAAACATGCAAGGTTCACTCACAGACAATGAAAGTTGCGCACCAAGAAGGAAGCATAGGATGGACCTGACATTTTATGGATGGAAGGATACAGATGAATGATATACATAATCACAAAAACAGCGCAGTAGAACACGTGCAGAGCATACAGTCCGGTCATCCTCAATAGCGCGTCGCACCGACACGTGCTGCGATACAAGCAGCCATACGGTCCGGCATGGTGTCGAACAGACGCCTAATGTTGTCCTGCGGCAGACGAGTCCACACCTGTTGGACGTTATACGTTCTAAATCCCGAAGATTGCGACAAAGAGGCAGCTGGCTCTTCAACTAGTCCCACACATGCTCGATATGGAACAGGTCTGGGGAGCGGGCAGGCCATGGAAGTGTCTGAACATGACTCGGACAAGGCTAGGCAGCCTGAGCCGTGTGCGGCCGGGCATTATCCTGCTGGAATTGCGCACTTGGAATACCATCAACGAATGGGAGCACATGGGGCCGTAGAATCTCATCCACGTAACGCTGGTCCGTCAATGTTCCAGGTACCACTACTAAAGCGAATCGGCTATCGTAGGCTTTGGCTCCCATGATGCCTGCAGTAGGACCGGTGTGGCTCTTGATAACGAAGTTGGGATTGTGGAATTGGGCAGGAGACATGCTGATCATCTGTCCCCAAAACGAAGCGGCACTCATCGCTAAACACCACATATGGCCAATCTGTGGCGTTCCACGTTGCTATGATCCGGAACCACTGCAACCGAAGTCGCCGATGCTCCCGTGTTAACGGCAGAACACGTAAGAGATGTTGCGATCGCAGATTCGCTTCCTTCAGGCATCTAGATATAGTTCGTTGGTACACAGGAGCGGCTACGTGTACATGTATCGCGGATCGGGTCGCCGTGGGCTCTATAAGTGCCTGCCGCACGATCATTCGATCCTGTCTACTCGTGGTATTCCTGGTCCGTCTAGAGCCGGTCAGTCGTGTCTGGGTGGCGTCCCGCGACCAGTGCTCCCAACATTGGTGAGGATGTGGATGGGAATCGGTGGAAGGATGTTCCCACCTGGTTTCGGAGAGGACCTCTACTCTTGTCAGGCACTCCGACACTAGAGGATCTTTCCCCCCAGTGTTCTCTACTTCAGTAGGATTTTCTTTTCTCTCTCCTCTTTTCTTTCTCTTCCATCTCCTCGCTGGCAACCCTTTCCTTTCCTCTCTCCTCTGCCAGCGAAGCCCTTCCTTTGGTTCTTTTTCAGGTTCTGGACCATTGTCAGTCTTTTTCCTGCAGGATTGTCTCAGTTGTATCTTTGTGTGTTTGGCCACCGTAGATGTGGCTAGTTCTCTTACAGGTGTAGGTTTCGACGTCAGCGTTTCCTGGGAGATTGCCCCAGTCATTTTTCCTGTGTTTGGCCTCCTTAGCAGCTGCCAGTGTTCTTCTTGGACCCAGTTGGGTCTCCCTAGCCTCGGGTCAGTAGGAGTACTGTCCCTGTGACCAATGGGGTCATCTGTTTCCCACCTTAGCAGTGGATGCGTCTGTTTGGATTCAGGGTTGGCTCGTTTTCTGTCGCGCTGCTGGGGTATTGTCCCGGTCCTCGTTCTCTTGGTGTCTCTCACCCACGTGCTGTTTCCTGGGTTAGAACAAGGCTCTACCTGAGAGTTCCTAATTCCTCTTTCTTTTCAGCCCTAATCACTTTTTCCCTTTCAGCTCCTTGCAGGACAATCTTCTCCCCCATATTATAAAGGGTATTCTTCCCTCTTTTTCAGGAAGCAGACGGCTGCCTCCCTGGCTCGGGACTGCTCTGCTTTAAGGGGTGTTTGGTGGGTTTCGTAGTCGCCAGTGCGGCATTGGCCCATTTAGGGGTCTTTTTCCTAACCTTTCCCTTTCAGCTCCTCAAGTCAGCGTTCCGGTTCCCGTGTAAGTGGTCTTGCGCGGCCGTTTGCCACGCGCGCGTGTTAGCTCGTAGTCTAGTTTGTAATGCTCTCTCTCGCTGCCGTAGGCGTTTCCGTAATTTATTCTCGTATTGCTTTTAAACATATCCTGGATTGTTCTTTGCCTCCTTGGAGTATGCACCCTCTTCCTTGGGCCTCTCCCTTATTTGGGTTTCTTCCTTGCTCGTTTCCCAAGCTTGGGGCTCCCTCCCTTCTGCTATCCCTTGCTTCATATTTTTGCGCTCCTCCGAGGTTTTGGAACTTGTTCTACCCAGAGAGCTTTTTGCTGTAGTCAATTGTGCTATAAGCCTTAAGTCTCTTGCTGCTTTCTTATAGCATTAGTATCCCGCCTTCGCTTAGTTTTTCTCTTAGTGTTATTAGTATATTTTAGATAATTTTTTCTCTCGCTTTACGCATTGTATAAGTTTATAAGTTTTTGTCTTAGGCTTCAGTTTCATTTATTATGTTTAAGTTTCCTCCTTCCTTAGCTTTAGAATCCTTCCTGTGTTCTAGAATTCTTGTTTCATTAGCACTATTAGTAACCCTCCTTTGCTTGTCGTCCCTCCATTGGTTCAGCCCACTGACTTTCGTCGCTTTCTCTCCCGGCCCTGGCTTGTTTTTGCCTCTTCCTCTCTCTCCTCTCCTCTTTCTTTTTTTTCTCTCTTCTTAGGTTAATTTAACCTGGCAGTACGGGTATAAGTCCGGGTTACGACGACGCCTCTTTTAGTTGCATACTGCCTCTGCATAACTACCGAGGGGTACAAAATTAGAATCCTCTGTAAATCACAAACTTCTTTGTTGCCATAAGCATGGCTCCTCTTGGCTCTTTAGGGCGGTCACTGCATTTGAATACCATCGTTCACTCTCTTCTTGTGTGCCCCTGTACTCCTCCTGGAGTTGGGGCGTTTCGCTCAGGTCTCCTCGGCTGGGGGTTCCCCCAGCCGAGGCGATCTGAGCCCTCTTGGCTGCTCTCTGGGTGTGTTCACTTGGCTGCTCTCTGGGTGTGGTGTGCGTGGTCAAGAGTCCATTAGCTGCTCTCTCTGTTCTTGGCGTTAGTCCTGCCCTGGGTTTTCTGTTTAGCTTTTGACCACCTTGTCTCTTCTGGACCTCAGCCGGGTCGTCTGTAGACGACTCTCAGCGGTGGGGAATCAAAACCTGCAGGCCGTGTGGTGGAACAGGTCTCCACTTTCCTGTCTGGCAGTGCTCCCAACACCGTCGGACGGTATAGTCCGAATGATCCACGTGACGGGCTATCCGGCGATCTGACCACTCTGCGGTTTTCAGCTGGATGATCAGGCCTTTCTCGAAGTCCGTCAGTTGCGTATACTGACGTTTCTGGCGTCTAACCGCCATTCTTTTCACTCCGTACTCGTACTTACGTGGGCCGAAGCTTCTCGCATTAATATGGCATCGACTACACGCCGGTTTATAAGGCCGCTGGCTCATGCTTGCAGCGCCACTCACGGATGTACGATCATGTGCAATCCCACCAGACTGGGATCATTTGCATACCAGCCCGCCCTCTAGCTATTTACATCATTTCGCGGTTGTATCATGTTTTCTTCTTGGTGCGCAACTTTCATTGTCCGTGAGTGTATCAATCGTGGGCATATTTTTAAGTACGCATTTCGTTCGTGGTATTCGAGATAATTCAATCTGTGGACAGATTTTGCAGTCAGAAATCCTTACATTTGATGGAATTTCAAGAAAGGCATAAGTTTTAGAAGCTTCTAAAATTGACAGTTATGAATTGTCAAAGAAGTCAAATATTAGAACTGGTGCAAGTGGAACAGTCAATAGGATTTCGAAGTATCGAACCTAGATCTAACTCGGGGAATTTCCAAAATAAAATGCGGCCAGTTCTCAACCGAGAGTTCAATTTAAACGACGTTCAAAATCAGTCTAGAATCGATTATCAAAGACTGGGAATAAAGAATTTCTGCCTACGGTGTGGCCGAGATAATCATATTATGAAAATTGCAAACTGGATCAAAACTTACTTAAATATAGTACCTGTAAAAAACAAGACAACTCAGGAAGTTGTCCTGTATTTGTATTCAAACATTACTGAAGAAAACGAGCAAGATAGACTTTCCAAATTTGGAGTATACAAATTATATCACAGATGAAGAAGCACTTTATCGTTATGATGCAAGTCAGATAATAGATGGTTTTTCAACATGGAAAAGATATATCGAAATATCTTGACGAATATTTTCCTACAGTGTGCATTGGAGGTCGCACAGGAAATTTCAAAGTGGGCTCCAGGTGCAGAAATTACTTTCATATCGCTTGATAACTTCTATAAGCTCATTATTCCAGCTCAACTTCAAGATTCGGTTGTCGCTTTTCGATCATACACTGGCAATGTGTTTCTACCAGATGGATTTTATCAAGCGAATTTAATCAAATTATCGGTCAAATTCTTCAAAGCTTGCCAAAAACTTACTCCAAAACTTATCATGCTTCGACCATATTATTTTTCATAGAACAGCATAGGAAGAATTCCGGAACAACCTAGAATTATGCCTCCAAAGATTGAAAAAATAATCTTCACTTAAATAGTAATAAATGTTTACTCTTCAAAGAATGGATTGAATATTATTTAGGACATATCGTAGAATTCAACAAAATTTCGAAGAGTCCAGAGAAAATTCTAGTAATTGTCAATATGCCGAGACATTCCAATGTGGAAGAATTGCATCGATTTATAGGGATTGTTACATACTATTCCCGTTTCTTACCGAACAATTCCTCAGTCACCCATCCCCAATCTTCCGAAGAAATTACAATTTCCGATGGACAGTAGCCTGTGAAACAGCGTTCATCAAGTTGAAAATCAGAAGAGCAAGTGACCGTATTCTTACTCCATATAATTCTAAGCTGCCAGTTGTCCTTACATGCGATATTAGGCCAGTAGAAATTGCAAGTGCTCTAGCACACACCATCGATGATCAAAGAACTACCAATTGCTTTTGTCTCTAGACCATTAACAGCAGCCGAGAAAAATTACTCACAACTTGACAGTGAATCTCTTGCCATTGTATTCTCTGTTAGTCAGGTTTTCAATTATATATTCGAAAGACATTTTAGATTAACAACTGACCAGCGACCTTTAACAAAAATCTTCCATTCGCGAGCAAAATTACATCCAATGACGTGAGGCCGCTTGCTTTGATTTGCTATGTTCCCCACAACAGTCAACAATTTACTACAGGATATAGAGGTTTGTCTTTGCAGAGCTATCACCCAGAAGCAATCTTCTAGCGATATGTCAATTCACAATGAGATCAATCATATATGCATGGCATCAATAAATGAAATATCAACAGAAGTATTAAATGCTAATACAATTAGACACAGCAACAGATTCTGATAAAAAAAAACCCATCTAGAAAGTTTACCCTGGGATCTTATTTCATGGACGAAAAGTGATAATTCCAAGGACATTTCACAAACTCGTCTTAGGGGGGAATTGCACCGAACTTATATTGGCATAACAAAAATAGAAACACCTGGTTCGTCAACATATTTATTGGATAGGGATTGACAAGAAATGCATGCCAAAAATATGCGAACTATTTGCTGAAGTTAAAATTTATTCATCAAAAATAACAGTGCATCCCAGAATAAGCCCCAAAAAAAATTGGAAATGCATACATATTGACTGTGCAGGATTTCTTTTTAATTGTTAATGTAAAATCAAAATGGACCAAGATCAAAATATGTCGCAATGCTCCAAGCAGTGCTTCCACCACTGAAATGTCGTTTATTCGCAAGTTATTGTCTCAGATAATGAGATCATGTGTCGCAAGTGTGATTTTCCAAAAGCTAATCGTGCCAGGACACCCAGCTACAAAGGGAGCAGCTGAGCGTCATGTACAGATATTGAAAACACGATTGAAAGCAATGATCAATGAATCACTGCCAATGCGTGCTAAAGTATATTTTTCGATATAAGGCGACTCTATCCTCTATCAACTAAAACTGAAATATTACTTGCAGGTGTCTAAGGGACAACGCTGAACTAATGGTCAACTTCATGTCGACATGATCACGAAAACCTTTTCTCTACCAAGACAGAAAATTATATAACGCTACGTTCTTCCTGAATAGCTATGATAACACCATAGGCAACAAGAGCACTTTCTATATGCAGCAATAGTGATCAACAAAGTCAAGGCAGTCATATCAAGCACTTCAAGTTTATGACGGTTGTTATTCCACTCTGCAACTGTTTCAGCGTCTTTGTTTCGACTTCAAGTTGCCTTCCGACTGGTAGTCGAAGATTCAACTGTACTAATCTAACTTTTCAGAAACCAAACAATTTTGTAATTTTTCGCCCAATCAGAAAGCGTAGATCATCTCTTATACTTGAATCTTATTAGTATTTTGTACTCTGTAGTTCAATGGATGGCCGGCCAAGTGTTTATGTCTATCCGTAACAACAACCCTCCACGAATAAAGTTTGTTGGCAAAAATCTGTTGCATATTAGAGATCGTTTTAATGTTTATGTTTTGATTAAATTATTTTTTAAAGATAATGATTTTCCATATACCTATTACAAATTCATGTCAATATTATGTGTATAATCAGCTAATTAGTCGGCTTGTCTTCGAACTGTGACATCAAAACAAATCAGCTTTTTCGTATTCTTTAATAGTTGATTAGCTATGTAGGATGACATTTTTCTTAAATAATTGAGAATTGGGTAATATATTTTATTTTCCAATTCATAATACCTATTGTTGCTTAATTGCTTAAATATCAAAGAACTAAGTATTGTAATAATCATTGGGTATCATGTTAAAATTTTATCGGGTAATTTTAGACGATAGAATAACTTCGCATCTGTTTTATTAATAATGTTTCTTTGATAAGAATCGCGTATGAATTATATTTTTCTCTTGTTTGAGTTATAATTTTATTCCATTAAAATCTTGCTTAAATCTGTAGTATGCATAAATATAGTAAAATAAAGTATATACCTAAATCTGTAGAAAACTAAGTATTACAATTATCATCCATATCATAATGAAATTTTATATAAATTGAATAATATAGCTTTGCATCTGTTTGAGTAGTAATGATTCATATATAAAAGTCGTATAGTATTTATTATATTTTTTTCTGGTTTTTTATTTTCATACTAATTTCGGTAGTATTAAAATATTTATTTGCGGTGTAGTATTAAAGGACAAAGCATTACTGCTTTGTGGTTTGCATGATAGTAATTATAAAGTTCAAATTTTCATTAAATAATTTTTTCATTGATTATTAGCAGTAATTGATCATCAGTGGTATTTGATTGATTCTCAGCGGGGTAGCAAAGTGAAGTGATGGGAATTTTGAGAAAGTCATGGGTTGCGTGACTTTCTCAAAATGTAACTTGTGAATTTGCTACTCATATTTTTGCATTTTGCTATCTTTCCTTTCTTTTATTTCTTTAATATCACTACTTTGTAAATAGTAATTATGTTTTCAATATCCTAGGTTTCAAAAGATGAACCAAAAGTTGCAAATAACATTGCTAGTTTGCTTTTCTAGTTCTGTTAGTGCTGCTTTTCCTCATTTCGTTGCATCTGCATATAATATTTGTTTCCTCTTCAAGGAAGAAATGTTGATTTCTCCCCCTCTCTTCTCATTAGCTGTACTTGACATATCCATGAAAAACTTCGTACATTTTGTTTGTTTAATTTCATGGCAGCACTTTTCTAATTAGCTGCACTAGACATATCTATGAAAAATTCAGTAAATTTTGTTTGTTTAATTTCAGGTCCATTATAAATTTACATTTGAATTCGTTTTTGACAGAGTTATTTGAGTTTAACATTTTACCCCAACAGATTTTTTTTTAAATTGAACATATGATTTTGGGGTACCTGTTTGAGCTAAGATTTTAGACTCTGCCTGCCAATAATGAAGCCTGCAGTCGAAACCAGCCTAAAAATAGTTTTATCTCAGCCTGAACTGTTTTATATTTTTAGCTAGAAAATGCAATGTATATATCTAAATATCCATTAGTATATATCTAAAATTGCATAAAAACATATACAGTATCGGCTTGTATTTCTAAGGGGCCCCATGGGAAATAGGTCTCTAGGGCTCTCTGATGAACAAAAAAAGTGTGTTTACAACATGTGTAAACAAGGATTGGGACCCGAACTAGAAGAGGCAGCATCTCTCCCAGACTAAGCTAACACTGACTAAGAATGATAAATTTTTTTAACTTTTAACTGTATAGTTTTAAATTTAAAATATATAATTTAACAATAAACAAGCCCCAATACTACTTGAACATAATTATTTATCTGTTAATAAGTGAACTCTGCAATTCTAGAAGTAATGATATTTAGGTTTAAAAGTTTGCACAAACATTCATTTGTATCTGCAATCTGAGTGTCTTTCATATTTTTTAGAACACCCCTTATGGGTGGGAGGGTTTTTTGTTTCATGAACTTTGCCTTTGTATCTTCATGTAACCTGAGCAAATTTGTAAACAAATATTATAACAGCCACATGGAAGGTTTGAAATTGTCAGTTCCCATAGAAGCTCACAAAAATTGTGGCATATGGCAAGTTACTTGCTGCCATTGCAGATATTGGCTATTCCATGCAGACGAGTGCATAATAACCGTGAAGCCAGTCAATGGATACTGGTATCTACAATGGGAGTGTTTTCTATTTTCAATTTACTACCTGTGTATGTTAATTTTTGTTTAGATTTTAAAAAATATGTTTTAACTTTATCCTTTTGTTTCTAGGTAATTGATAAGAGCATGTTTTATCTAAAGCTTTATGAGCCTACTTAGTCTAATGGCTATAGAAAATTTAATACCAGAGCTGTCTTGGCTATGTGCTCTCCTCTTTCTGATTGTTGTAGTTATGCTGATTGCAACCTGTGTGTGCTTTAAAGAAAATGAAAAGTTTGTATATTTAATTTTAATTTTTTAAAGAATTTTACTCTGAAATTTTGTTGTGCTTGTAGCCCTGTTCACATGCAAGCTGATATTTTCCAGCCATGAAACATTGGGGTGAATAAAAAGACATTTTATGGACTCAATTCCAAATCCTCGTCACATGTCAAATTCCTATTTCTTCAGCTTAAAGGGCTAGGATGTGTTTAATAGCATCCAGTAATTATTTCATTTCCTGAATTTTTTCAATTTTTCTCAAATATTCTTGGCAGGCTGGTATTTTTGGAAAATAGATATCTATAACAATAGGATGTCTATGTCATTTCAAGTAAAATATCTAAATGTTGTGTAGCCATGAAATTTAGTAATTTAGTAAATTTAGTTTAGTATTCAGGACCTGGGACAATACGCCTTAGTGAGATTATTTTTTAATTCGAATTAGTTTTTGAATTATTTTATGTGTTGGCATGATTTTGAATGACTTTCACACAAAATGGTTCCGTAGTGACCGAAAATATTATCGCAATGTTTCCATCTTAACACCATCCGAAAGATCGAGAAATTCTCTTTTGAACAAACGTTGAATGGAATCCATACCATTAATAGACGAATTTTTAAAATATATATACCTTTCGCGTGTTTAAAATGTCTGATTTTTATATTTCAAAATAAGATAATTGACTGATAATTCCATTTTCATAATTTACCAGTTGTTTCTTTGAATATCACACACTGCTCCCCAGTACCAGAATGTTTCTAGCTGATCTGCAACAAAGATTGAAGGTTTGAAAATTTATCTGCGGCTTGCACGTTGTCTTAGCTTTCCTGTTTTTCATTAGTTGTTTCCAAAAATGGTCATTTTTTTTGTGTATTTTTTTATATGTTTCAAGTCTTACATGCTTTTATCTATTATTTTAATGGCTATTTAAATCGCATTTATTAAAGCGAAAAATAAATTAATATTTAATTAAAATTATGGACATGTAAATACAGATGCATATATATCAAATTTTAGTTTATACTCCCGAAATGACTATATTTATAAGTACTTCTCATTGTTGAGAATAACCCTTTATTTCATGTTGTTTCCTATATTTTTCAAAAAAGACATTCAAGTGTTTCACTTCACATACACAATTTAATCATTCAAGATTTTTCAAATTTTATTTTTTAAAAATATTACCAATTATTTCCTATGTTACTTGACACCTCCCCCCTCCCCTTGTTTTAAAGTTTTCTAGTATGATCGTTTATAGACTGTACATATGTAGGTCAAAGTGGAACAATAATACATAAAGCAATGTAATGATATTGGTTGGCTCTTTGGCTCGGAAAAGTTCGGTTTTTGAATCTCCCATCCCCTCCCTCTCTTCGCAGAGAGCGCGGCAAGTGACTTTTTTCAAATACGTTGTGGCTCTGCTAGCGTCATATCCGTAACGTCATATCCGTGCATCATATACGTAGCGTCAAACCGAAAATTTTCGTCTGCGATATGAATTCCGTTTGAACAAGGAATCGTGTACCCCGGCCTATAACTGAACAAAACGGTTGTTGAGTTTTCATTCCTATTTCTTTGCATGTAAATTATGCAAGATATTTGTTTATCGTCTGTGCGGCTACATCATTTGCAATCAATGTGCATCTGCAGATTTATATGGTTTCTTGCAAAATTTTAATCAAAGATCACGAATTTTTCGATGAAATCAAAGTCTGTAGGTGCTATTTCAGAACTGCGCATGTGCGTCCATTTTCTGGTCACTGTTCTCAATGACATTCCTTCACACAATATAAACACATGCAGGCGCAGGAAAGAAGGCTGGTCTCGTGAAAAAAAAGTGCAAGGTTGCATTTTGTCCTGCAGAAAATGCAAGACCAGGTACAATAATTTGCAAAACCGAATTTAAAATAATTTTTTTTTTTTTAAATACATATACATTTTAAACTACATTTTAAACTGTCTGAAATTGATCTGCAAGAACAAAAGTAATCTGCGGCTTCTGCCGCCGTGCTGCCTTGTTTCTGCTACCGGGCACTGCTCCAATAAAAAAATTCTGTTTCAGCTGTATTTTGTTCATTATTAATTTTTTTATGTAAAACCTCATAAATTTTTAAAAGAATTCACAAGAGAGATAAACAAGTTTTTCCCTCACATTGCGAGCATGCTCGGGATGTTAAAAATAGAAAACTGTCCACAGCTCTTGCCCAGTTTGTTATTAGCGATAATTTTCATCCTATGAATGAATGAAATAAAGGTGGGTGGTTCAAAAAGAGCCCAGCACATCGACCAGAGGTCTATTGTACTACCCCAAAAAGAAAACGAAGATCCCTAAGAAAAGAGACCAGTAGCCGATGCAAAAATAAGCAGGCACTTGACAGGAATGTTGTTCAGCTCCCAGGGTTCAATCACATGACGACCAATGTGTTCGAATCTGTGAGCAGAGTAGGCCTCACATTCACATAGAATGTGAGCTGCAGTTTCTTCGCTGTAATTGCAGCCTCTGCAAAGCGAATCCTTGGAGACACCCATGATATTAAGATGTCTCTTGAGGGTGCAGTGCCCAGTAAGGAGCCCAACAGCTCTCCTGATGCCAGTTCTACTGATCCTGAAAAGTTCCTTTTGACGTGTACTAGTGCAATTGCAGTTGAGGATTTTCGCTTGCCTTTGTCCCTTAGTGTCACGCCAGTTCTTACATTGAAGCTTCCTGAAGATGTCATAGACAATTCTTCTGATAAGATCATTGGGAATACCCAAGGCTGGCTCAGGGCCCACAAAAGGAGTACTAGAGCCTTTCCTAGCAAGTTCGTCTGCCAATTCGTTGCCAGGAATGCCCGAATGACCAGGCACCCAGTACAGAATGACACTATTATTACTAGCAATTTTACAGAGAGCATTATAACATTCCCAGACAAGGGAAGACGTCACAGTGAACTTCCCCAGAGCCATAAGAGCAGCCTGGCTGTCAGAACAAATGAAAATCTGGCTATTCTCATACTTTCTGTCATAGCAAATTTTACAACACATAAGAATGGCAAATACTTCAGCCTGAAAGACAGTAGCAAAATTGCCAAGCGGATAAGATAGCTCAGTGCCATCATCAGGGCAACAGACACCAGCACCAGTACTTGTGCCAATCTTTGAGCCATCAGTGTACCATACAAAACATTTCAGTTTATTGTAGGTAGGAGTCCTCTTCCAATCATCCCGCAAGGGGACAAGAATTTCATAAGGCTTATCAAACGTAAATTTGACATGTATGCCATCAGGTGGCATACAGAAATAAGGATGCCTAGCAACATTACTGTTAAGTTCGCCCCAAGATAGATACCTTGAGTAATCTTTCCAGTGTTTCAGATATTTGAGTCTGTTCATGCAGATAAGTGCCTCTGCTTCAATACGCATATAAAGCGGATGCAAACCAAGTAAAAGTTCAAGAGATGCAGTAGGAGTGGTTTTCATGCAACCAGAAATTGCAATGCACACCATCCTTTGAAGTTTAACTAAATCAAGTTTAGCAGTTTCACTTCTAATTCTGGACCACCAAACAATGGATCCATAAGAAATGATAGGGCAGACTATCATCGATGTTGGGTTGCTTTAGTATTTAGGTAATTTGGAGATTTGAAAATTTACTTTTATTTCTTTTTCCCTGGCTCAATATTCTTAATTTGGTAATATTTAAATAATATTTATTGGCTTTTCATTTATTCTTTAATTAGAATATTTTTAATCATCTAAATTAATTTTCTTTATAATATTCTTAGTTAAAAATGTTCCATTCCTTAAATTAATATTACTTTTGATTTGCAAATTTTAGAAATTATTTATTTATTTGATTCCCCTTAAAATTCCCTTTAATTTGACTTCCCATTTTGGTTAGAAATTCCGTTTGTTCTACAGTTTCAAGTTATTTCCATGTCTCACTGTAATTCAAAAATTTCAGTTGCGGCCATTTTCGGAATTTTGTTTCGCGGGCCCTTTACTGCGATTAAGCCGCCACCTAAGCGTTTTTCGCGCCTCTTTAGAATTCGGGATTTTTTTTTAATTGGTTCGCGTTTTTACGGATCGTCTGCTCTCGGAATTATGAGTATTATTTTGGCAATTCTAATTTCGGTAAGCGAATTTTAATTGCTGCCGTTTATCTAAACTCGCCCTTTTGCCGCAAGTATAAATACGCGCGTAGAACTTTTCAGTTTCAGTTTTTGTTGAAATCCTTCGTTGTGGTTAGCGCGAGAAGCGCGTTGTTTATTTTCGAATGGAACTTATGTTCCACGCGAGTTTTTAATGGAACGTTAAGTTCCTCGCGTTATTCTTTTTTTTCATTAGTTGTTTTAATTTAAATTATGCATTTTTCAAGCTTTTATCGCGGAATTCGCGACGTAACTCTCCAGAAAAGTACGTGGTGAAAATTCCTTATGCGAGCTGCATGAACGTAGTTTCTGACGAGGACGGCCGTTCTAAAAAGATCCGAGTGTTCCAGAAGTAGCTGTTAGGTCTGATCTCCTGAGTACTGATGTTTTTCAAGAAAGTGCTGAATCCTCTCCTGACTAAAGTTTGTTGATCTCCTGATCCCAAGAAAACCAGTTTTTCCAAAATCTGTGCAGCTCCAATGATTGGAACTTCCCCCCCCCCCCCTGTCTGATGGCCCATCCGGGTGAATACACATGTTTTATTTAAACTCTTAATTTCTTTAATTCTGAATATGATTTCTTAATATTTTTGAAATGCATTTAACTAAATTTTATTCTGTAAAATTAAAATTTTAAAACTTCATTTTGAGAGCAAATTTCTAAACCTTCATAATTTTTAAGAGCCTGGGTAAAATTCTAAAATTCTTTAAATTTAATATTTTTGTTAATGATTTTTGATGAAATTTAAATAGATTGTTTTGAGTTAAGTTTTTATGCTAATTCCTTAATTTTAACTAAGTTGATAAAATTCTAAAATTCTAATGTTAATTCTTCCTGAGTTGCCTGCCTGTGAGCAGTGTTTTTGTATTTGTTAATTGGAAATAATTGAAGTTACAATTTAATAAACTAATTTTCTTTAAACTAAATATTATGTCTTCATTTATCCTTTTTAAACACAGCAGGTTTTATTCTATCTGTCAAACACAACAGTAGTTTTGGTGCCGTGTACCAGTCTAGAAATTGCTCTCATGTTTTATAATATTTATTAGTAGTATTAAACTTTCAATTGTATTGTAATTATGGATGATATTAGAGAAAGTAACTGTATGTATGTTTCTGTATTTGGGTCAGATGAAACTGGAGATGGCTCTAAAGATAAGCCTTTTGAAACTTTATTATATGCTATGTTCTTTGTTGGTAAAGAGCCATTTCCTTCATTTCTTACAAATTCAAATGATGGTAAAGATTGGGATTTAATTCCCAGAAGTCAGGTTGCTAGTACCAAGAAAACTTGGTTATCCTTATTGGAAAGAAATTTACCTTCTAAAATAAACATTGAGGCAACCTCTGATAATGTAAATTCTGTTGGTAACAAAAATATTGATTCAAATGTTAATAGTAAACAATATGACTCAAATGAACAGGGATTAAAAATAGATTCTTCTAAATGTAATGTAATGAGTAATTTTAAAACAGTCTCTTCAATAGGAGACTTTTTAGATTCAATCCCAGTATTTTCAGGAGAGGAATCTGGCCTCCCATTGGAGGATTACATAGATAGAATTAAAATGTTAGCTGACCATGCAAATTGGTCAGAGTCAGACAAGGTCTTAGTTTTAAAGTTAAAACTGTCAGGCATAGCTGCAAGATTTATTAGAGATAATCCTAAGTTAAAAGAAGAGAAATCTTTCTCTCAAATTCTTAAAGCTTTACGCGACAGATTTTCCTCAATAGAATGTTTACACAGTAACTTGAGAGCATTTCTGCAGAGTTATCAGAGACCAAATGAATCTGTGCGCCAGTTTGCTGCTAGAGTTGAGGCTTCCTCATACAAAACTGTTTCACCTGGCTTACTAAATGACAGAGTGGCAAACCAGCAAAGACTTGATGTCTTGTGCTCGGTTTTCATTGAAGGCTTGAAGCCTCATTTCAAACGGCTAATCCTACCTCAAAACCACAAGAGTTTTGACTCTGCAAAAAGGCATGCTGTGGCGGAGGAAGAGGTGTGGAGCAAGCAACATGGGGATGATCCCCAATATGTTATGAGTCTTGGAGAGTCTGAAAATAAGCAGCTCCATGATGAGCTTAAGAGAAATAAAATGGAGGTAGAGAACCTCACTAAAAGGCTTGCTGAGTTGCAAACTCAGATTAACACCAAACCACAGCTGCCTCAAACTAGAGTGACAAAGGATAGCCGAAGGTGTTTTTCATGTGGTCTATTAGGTCACATAAGTGTGGATTGTAGGAAATTTCCTCAATCACACAGGTTCAACAGAAATTCTAGGTCTCTGCCTACTCGAATGTATCAACAACCTTTTTCTTTTCCACAACCTACACAAAACTATCCATATGGTTTTCCACAACAAATGCAAGGATTTCAACAACCTACTCAATTTTTTTACCATCAGCCAAATCAAAACTTTCAGCCTGACATTAATGAAACTAAACCTAAAATGAGTTACAACACTTTTTATACACCTAGGGGTGATAAAAATGACAACGACAAACAAAATTTAAACTAAGTAAGGGTGAAGGGAGTTTTCACTCCAACTTACCTTCTGAAGCCCTTGGGGTGTTACCTGTGGTGCAAAATTCAAATTTGATTTCATTACAGAATTTGTCTCTACCAGTGATTTCTGGTATGATAAATAATGTTGATATTCCTATACTTATTGATTCTGGTGCTTCTATTAATGTGTTGTTTACAAATGTATTATCTCATTTAAATATACCTGACAGTCAATTAACAAAGTGTAATATAAATTTAAAAGGCATCTCTAGTGATATTATAAAAATTTCCAGGAAATTAAATATTAATTTACATTTAAATAACAAAATATTTAATGTTGATTTTTATATTATGGACTGTGATTCTTGTAATTATTCAGCAATACTTGGTGTGAAATTTTTAAAGGGTTATAAGATGTCAATAGATTTTACTAATAATGTTTTATACAATAATATTGTAACTGTGCCTTTTGCAATTAAGGATGAATCTGTACCATTTTCATTATCTGATACAACTCAATTCTTTAATAATTATGAAATTAACAGAGAAAATACTTTGAATTCTGAAAAATATAGGGATAATTTGTGCTATGCACTTAGGAAATACACAATTCCTCCTCTATCGGAGGCTTTCATACAACTAAAATTAAAAGAGATTGTTAAATTTAATTCACCTACTGTGATGATTGAGCCTTTAAACAACAGTAAAATTCTGGTCGCTAGATCAGTAAATAATGTATCTAGATCTAATATATATAATGTAAAAGTATTGAATTTGTCAACTGATGAGTTGCACATAAATAAGCATTCAAATTTAGCAAAAATTGTTCCTATCACAGTAGTATCTTCCTTTTCAGTTAACAATATTACTGAGTCAAGTGCAGAGAGTGGTGATAATTTTGATGTTTGGGGAGGAAATTTTGATCTTTCACACTTAGACTATAATGAAAAAAGACAAATAGAGAGTTTAATTAATGATTATAAACATATTTTTGCTAATTCTATTCCAGATTTAAAGGGGTGTGATACAGTTTTTCATAACATTAACTTAAAAGATGATATTCCTGTTAAACAAAAACCTTATAGAGTTCCTTATCATGTAAGAGATGAATTAGATAGACAAATTAATGAACTTCTTGAGAATGATATTATACAAGAAAGTGATTCACCATTCTCCGCACCTGTACTGTTTGTTAAAAAGGCAGATGGAACATTAAGATTGGTAACAGATTTTAGAAAATTAAATGATAAAACTATTGATGATATTTTTCCACTGCCAAATATCACTGAATTGATTGATAGTTTAAATGGTGCGAAATATTTTTCTACATTAGACTTAACATCAGGATTTTATCAAATGAAATTGCACCCAGACGACACACACAAATGTGGCTTTTCTACACCTTTTGGCCACTATGAATGGAAAAGAGTCCCTTTCGGTTTGAAAAATGCCCCCAGCTCCTTTCAACGACTTATGTCCATCGTCCTAGCTAAGCTTTCCCCTTTACAAATTTCTATTTACATAGATGATATTGTTATTGCATCTAGAACCTTTGAGGAACACTTAATGAAATTAAAGGTAGTATTTGATAGATTAGCTCAACATAAATTATGTTTAAAGCCAAGTAAATGCAATTTTTTTAAATCTTCAATAAATTATTTGGGTTTTCAAGTTTCTGAAGGTATTGTCCAGCCTGACCCCTCAAATTTAAAAACTGTTAAAAATTTTCAAATACCCACCTCTAAAAAACAAATTCGCCAATTTTTAGGATTAACTGGCTTCTACAGAAAATTTATTGAAAATTACTCCTTAAAAGCTCTTCCCTTAACTAATTTAACTAAGCAAAATATTAAATTCTCTTGGACCCCTGAAGCAGAAAATTCTTATCAAACCTTAAAATCCGAATTACTTAAAGAACCCATTTTACATCTCCCTGATTTTTCAAAACCGTTTTCGGTATGTACCGATGCATCAAATTTTGCTCTAGGAGCAGTTCTCTGTCAAGAAGGAAAGGATGGATTTTTGCACCCTATTGCTTATGCTAGTAAAAAACTAAAAGATGCAGAAATAAACTATAGCACAGTCGAGAAAGAGACTTTAGGAGTTGTCTGGGCAACATCCTATTTTAAGCAATACCTTTTGGGAAAACATTTTACTGTTTATTGTGATCAGGCCTCCCTTTCAAATGTTTTAAAATTAAAAGACCCCACTTCTAGGATAGCACGATGGATAATGTCCATGACCCAGTTTAATTACAAAATTATTCATAAACCTGGTCGCCTAAATTTAACAGCTGATTATCTATCTAGATGTGTAAATAATGTAAACGTAAACACTATAGACTTGGATGTTGATACAAACCTTCTTTTAAGAGTACGTAATTCTCAAAATTCTGACCCTAATTGTATAAGAATTGGCTCATGCTTAGATAAAAATATTGACCCATTCCCTAAAAATTTAATGTTTTTCTTAAAAGATGATGTATTATATTGTACTAATAGGAAACCTAAATTAAAATATCAAAGAAAAGAGCGTATTGTTGTTCCACAAAATTTGATCTCTGATATTCTAAATTATTGTCATGATTCGATCACTGCAGGACATGGTGGTTTTAGAAGGACTTTGAGGAAAATTCAGCAACACTTTTATTGGCCTAGGATGTATGTTCAAATTTTAAATTATGTTAAGAGTTGTCCTGATTGTTTACAGAAAAGAGGATTTAAACAAAAACAAAAAGCTCCTTTACAGAGGTTTCCAAATTCTACTTACCCTATGGAAAGAATAGCTATGGATTGTATTGGCCCCATGCCTCTAACTTACTCTGGCAATAAGTACATACTGGTAATTACAGACTATTTTACTCGTTGGCCAGAAGCTTATGCTATCCCCAATATTAAATCTGAAACTATTTTAAATTGTTTAGAAAACTTCTTTTCTCTTCATGGTGTGCCAAAACACATTATCACTGACAAAGGATCTAATTTCATTTCGAATGCTGCCATGAAGTTGTATGAAAAATTAGGTATTGAAAAACATACCACTACTAGCTATCACCCACAATCGGATGGAGTCTGCGAGCGTTTAAACAGTAAAATAATTAACACACTTAGTCATTTAGTGTCTGAAACACAAGAGGATTGGGATCGACATTTATCTTTTGCCTTGCTGGCCCACCGAACTTCAATCCATTCCTCGACTGGTGAGTCTCCAGCTAATCTTCTCTATGGTAGAGAATTAATTTTGCCACATCATCTTCTTTTTAATTTAAATGAACAAAATTTTACCACTGTTAGTGATTATAGTCAGGATTTGGCAATTCGTATGAAAAAATCTTTTGAAATAGTAAAGAAGAACTTACTTAAAGCAGCTAAAACACAAGAGACATACAGAAATAAGTCTGCTGTTATAAAAGATATAAAAGTTGGAGATTTAGTATATTTATACATTCCTGTTTTTCCAAGAGGACATTGTAAGAAACTCTCCAAACTTAATAAAGGTCCTTTTAAAGTTATACAAAAAACATCTAATGTAAACTTTAAAATTCAACATGTAAATGACACACGAAATATTCAGTTGGTGCACATTGACAGATTAACAAAAATTCCAGAAAGAGATTCTGTGTTCTTTTCTTGTGCACAATCTGATAATTCAGCAAGTAATACATCTCATGAGAATGATATAATTCCAACACAAAGATATAATTTACGACAAAGGAAAAACTAGAATGACATTTTTTTTTTATTTTATTGTTGCGCAACATAATTTTTTTAAGTGTATAATTTTTATATGTGTGTATTTGTTATTGATACATTGCAGAATGCTGCAAACTGGATTTAATTGATGTTGATTTAAGATAAAATTTGTTGCTATTGATATTGCAGATTACTGCAGGATTTAGAGAATGATTGAGAAAAGATTAATTTGGATTATATGAATTGATTATATTTATATTGATAGAGATATATAGTTACTTATTTATTGTTATTGAGAGTGCAGATTTATGCAAATATTTGATTAGGTGGTCCATGACGTAAGTTCTGATCACATATGTTGATATTTTTTGGTATATATTTGTTGTCGTTAAAAGTATTAGAGTTCTGCAAAGATAAAAGTGGCAGTGTATATTAGATAACTGCAGATGCAGATGATGTTATGTGTAGTTCTGAATGGACATGAATAGATACTTGTGTCTTTGAAATTTTAGTATATTATTGTTACTTATTGATAATAATTGTTATTGTGTCAATTGTCATTTGACACTTCTATTGAAATTTTATTTATTTTATACAACTTATGTACATTGTTTTATTTTTTTAGATCACTCTATTTACACATTTTTTTTTCTCTTTCCAGCTGGTATTTATATTTTGTAGTGGAAGTGAGAGTTGTTTCTCATTGGTTATTCAAGGTACCTTTTCAAAATTCAATGTTTCGATTCTTTGAAAACTATTTGGCTGGTCCAATGTTTTCTTAAAAATTTATTTTTATTTATAGCTAATGAGAATCAATGTCAAATCCTCTACCTTTACTTTTGTCTACACAAATTTAGTGATCTGATGTACAAAAATTTATTCACTGTTATATAATTATTGTTTTAGTTTATAGTTTGTTAACAAATTGCTTATTCCGAAATAGAGGTTGAATTCGGATAAAAATTGCTATACTTAAATTGGTAACTTCTGATAGATATTTTATTTTATTATCAAAAATTTTTCATTTTTCAAATGAAAAATTTTTGGGGGATAGGTGGAAGGAATGTGTTGGGTTGCTTTAGTATTTAGGTAATTTGGAGATTTGAAAATTTACTTTTATTTCTTTTTCCCTGGCTCAATATTCTTAATTTGGTAATATTTAAATAATATTTATTGGCTTTTCATTTATTCTTTAATTAGAATATTTTTAATCATCTAAATTAATTTTCTTTATAATATTCTTAGTTAAAAATGTTCCATTCCTTAAATTAATATTACTTTTGATTTGCAAATTTTAGAAATTATTTATTTATTTGATTCCCCTTAAAATTCCCTTTAATTTGACTTCCCATTTTGGTTAGAAATTCCGTTTGTTCTACAGTTTCAAGTTATTTCCATGTCTCACTGTAATTCAAAAATTTCAGTTGCGGCCATTTTCGGAATTTTGTTTCGCGGGCCCTTTACTGCGATTAAGCCGCCACCTAAGCGTTTTTCGCGCCTCTTTAGAATTCGGGATTTTTTTTAATTGGTTCGCGTTTTTACGGATCGTCTGCTCTCGGAATTATGAGTATTATTTTGGCAATTCTAATTTCGGTAAGCGAATTTTAATTGCTGCCGTTTATCTAAACTCGCCCTTTTGCCGCAAGTATAAATACGCGCGTAGAACTTTTCAGTTTCAGTTTTTGTTGAAATCCTTCGTTGTGGTTAGCGCGAGAAGCGCGTTGTTTATTTTCGAATGGAACTTATGTTCCACGCGAGTTTTTAATGGAACGTTAAGTTCCTCGCGTTATTCTTTTTTTTCATTAGTTGTTTTAATTTAAATTATGCATTTTTCAAGCTTTTATCGCGGAATTCGCGACGTAACTCTCCAGAAAAGTACGTGGTGAAAATTCCTTATGCGAGCTGCATGAACGTAGTTTCTGACGAGGACGGCCGTTCTAAAAAGATCCGAGTGTTCCAGAAGTAGCTGTTAGGTCTGATCTCCTGAGTACTGATGTTTTTCAAGAAAGTGCTGAATCCTCTCCTGACTAAAGTTTGTTGATCTCCTGATCCCAAGAAAACCAGTTTTTCCAAAATCTGTGCAGCTCCAATGATTGGAACTTCCCCCCCCCCCCCTGTCTGATGGCCCATCCGGGTGAATACACATGTTTTATTTAAACTCTTAATTTCTTTAATTCTGAATATGATTTCTTAATATTTTTGAAATGCATTTAACTAAATTTTATTCTGTAAAATTAAAATTTTAAAACTTCATTTTGAGAGCAAATTTCTAAACCTTCATAATTTTTAAGAGCCTGGGTAAAATTCTAAAATTCTTTAAATTTAATATTTTTGTTAATGATTTTTGATGAAATTTAAATAGATTGTTTTGAGTTAAGTTTTTATGCTAATTCCTTAATTTTAACTAAGTTGATAAAATTCTAAAATTCTAATGTTAATTCTTCCTGAGTTGCCTGCCTGTGAGCAGTGTTTTTGTATTTGTTAATTGGAAATAATTGAAGTTACAATTTAATAAACTAATTTTCTTTAAACTAAATATTATGTCTTCATTTATCCTTTTTAAACACAGCAGGTTTTATTCTATCTGTCAAACACAACATCGAGTAAATCCAATGGATAGCTCTGGGATTTAATCCCCAGGTTTTCCCAATAGCATTCCTACAAGACCAGAAGATTCTTCTGGCTTTAGTCGTGCAGTAGTCCAAGTGTCTCTTCCAATTGAGTTCCTTGTCAAAATAAATTCCCAAGAATTTAACCTCCTTGGAGCAAATAAGCTTCTGTATTTTCATCCTATGTTCAATAATACTTTTTTTTTAATTAGCTGCAATAAACCCCCGTAATATTTTACTTTATGAATCCCTTCTCATTTACCTTTACCGTGATTCTATTTGCAAATTATCTTTAATCTTGGCTGTGAGGCCACTTACTCATTTGAGTTTATTTATAAAATCTTTTCCACTATTCGCTATAATTCTATTTATCCTAATACTAACCTTGCTGCTTTTTCTGACCTTTTGCCATATAAATCTAGTTTTCCTTTTCACTCGGCGATTTGTCATTCTCTGATTAATTTTTGTCATGAATTTAAGTTTAAGCCCTCCCATTCTAAATTTAAGGATAAAAATAACTTCATCTGTCGGGCCGAGGTGTATGTTGTCCCCCTTTTATATCCCAAAAATAATTTTAAGTTCTACATTGGTAGTACAAAACATACTGTAGGCATTCGTTTAGCTGAGCATGCTCACTGTGTAAAAAATAGAAAACTGCTCACAGCTCTTGCCCAGTTTCTTATTAACGATAATTTTCATCTTATGTTCGATAAGGCTTTCCTTTTAATTAGCTGCAATAACCCCCATAATATTTTACTTTATGAATCCCTTTTCATTTATCTTTACCATGATTGTGTTTGCAATTTTGATCGCGTTCAGACCTTCAGTTATGCTTGGCGTCTCATTCTCGATTCACTGCATGTTAAACCATTGTATGATTTTTTTGGATATTTAGTAGCTGCTCTCTTTTGCTTTTGACAACATATCTATTGGTTACCCTGTAATTTATGAACTTTTTTTTCTTTTTCCTTTCTGTATTTTATAAGTTTTAATTAAATTATGTTTTTTTTAAATGTATCATATTTAAAATGCAAAATATGCAAATTTTGTCTCGCGATTGTAGCCCGTGTATTTAAGCTCATGTTCGCCACCTATTTTGACATTGCCACTGATGAAGGGTATAATAATGCTCGAAAGTGCTATGGTTATGAATTTTTGTACATTTTAAATGGTGATTTAAATTAAAGACTTTTAATAATAGCTAATTTTGGGTTTTCTTTATTTTTTTTAAGTGTAAAATCCATGTAGTTATTGCAGAATGATGCATATAAATCATTATAAACTAATTACTATTGTACAATCTCTGTAAATATAGAAGTGAAACACAAGGTATCCCAGTATCTGCCATGTTTCTAGAATTCCAGACTGAATGTGTGGAATTATGAATAAATTTTCTATAAACCGCCTTTCTTCCTTCTACAAAGAAGGAAGAAAACTATACCTCTTTTCTACCTTCTTTCAAATCTGTAGTTTGCCCACTTGGAGATGTGAACGGTGACTGGGTAAAATGCAGTTATAATACTGGCTTGAAAATATGCATGTGAACAGGGCTAGTGTGTTTGGAACTGTTTGAGATACTTACATATTAACCGAACCACCATGATGGTACTTACTTAACCCAACCATTGGATGGAACTTTTTTCAAATGGTCCGCCACCGTTCTCAATCTCCACATTATGGCAGCAGTCATTTGTGCAACAGTTGATCCATGGCAATTCAAGCATGAACCTATGCAGGCTTACCTTGCTGGCACTAGCCCCCTAAAAATAATTCACAGAATCCATCCTCGCTGACTGTTAGAGGTTGCACTTAGTAACATCTGTTTCTGCAACAAGTGTTCTGTGGCACATAGAGCATAGGCTTATGCCCATTGCACAGCCTATGCAATGAAATAAGTTCTAAAATCAAAATTAAACTAACATCCATGCAGTGGACATAAGCCTATGCCATATGTGCCATGAAATATCAGTTGCAAAATCAGCTGTTGCTACATGCAACCTCTGACAGCCTGCAGGCCAGTTTCTGTGATGTTTTTGCGAGCGCCAGCGAGGTAAGCCCACACAGTGGGTGTAGGGCAACTGTTTGAAAGTAAAGTTTCATCCAATGGTTGGGTTAATATGTAAGTATCATCATGGTGGTTAGGTTAATACTTAAGTACTCTGTTAGGTATGTCTTATGATGCTCGTTATATTAATTAAATATTTAACTAATAGGATGAAGAAAAAAGTCTATACTTTAGTGTATCCCTTTCTGATCTCAAAATATTTTCTCAGCTCATGGTAACCAAATGAAGAAAGAAAACTATTATGTGAACACAAAAATGAAAAACGTTTGCCATCTAGTGAGCGAATTTGAAACCTTAAACCTTTCTGAAACCTTCACAATCATTGATTTCAGTGTTTATTGAGTCTCACAAACTAAAAAGTGAAAAACATGAAGCTTACCGAAACTATCATGAGGGAAAGAGTTTAGAGAGCTATGTACAGTAATTTCTGATTATTTAAAAAAGAAAGCTTTTGTGGTGTAATTGCATGGAAAATTGGAGAATTAAATTATCACTAAATTCAAAAGTGAACAGAAGTGTTGTGACAAAGAGATAAATGGCTATTTTTGTCTACTGCCATTGTACCCAATGGATATAAATATAACTGATTTTCTAGTATGTAAATATTTTGAAATAATGAATATTTAGCATTCAGAAAATGTATAGCATAATTGCTTAAATTGCTGTCTTAAATAATCTGAAAATTAAAATAATATGTTATTAAAAAATAAGACAGTTGATTAATTTTGTGGCTGTAAACAAACTTGGGCAACAGTGTTACTGCTTGCAGTTTAATGACAAAATCATCTAATTATGGATCTTGGAGAAAGAAAATAAAAACAGTAGGACTGATGTAACTTAAATATTTTAAGTTAAATTTTTATTTATCTAATCAAGAGAGAATCAACCAATAATGGAGAAACATAATGTTCCAGAAATTTTGGAATAAAGCATCAGACAGTAATTTGGAAGACAATCCCATTGCTGATAACAGCATTCATGTACTAGTTTCATGCTTTTTTTTAATCTGCTCTTCATCATGGAATAGCCATTATCTGTAATGGCAGCAAGAAACTTGTTATAAGCCACAATTTTTGCGAACTTCAATGGGAACTGACAATTTCAGTCCTCCTATGTCAGGCCTGGCCAACCCAAATTATTTCACGGGCCACTTTGATGACGAGTAATGTTACAGCGGGCCGCACTTTAGGTAAACATGCTTTTAAAAAATATAATATAAATACAAAATGAATAAAACTTTATTGTTATACTATGATTCAAAATATAATGAACTCTTGAGTCTGGGATATTTGTTTATCCTTTCCTTCACTTAATTTTTGTAAATCTATATTTATGTTCAACGTTGCATATCTTAGCTGGTTTTCTAAATTGGCATCAGTTAATGAAGCACATGATGAACTCTTTGTAAATTTCATCTTCGAAAAAAGTGTTTCACAAACATATGTGGATCCAAAAGCACTTACAACTCGTTGTGCATAATATCTTAAGTTGGAATATCTCTTGGATGTAATATAAGTATTGTAAAAATTAATTTTTGACTTGAATGCAAAAATTTGTTTCATTTCATTCTTGCTCTGTAGCTCAATGAACTCCATTTGCAGATTTTCATGAACACTATTCACGTCAACATGAAATGGGCATGAAAATATTTCAAACATTTTATCATATTTTACTAATTCTGAAAAACGACTATCAAATACAGTTGAAAGTTTCTTTATTTTATTAGCATATTTCAAGAAATTCTTATGTTGACTTTTTGGGAAGTTATTTAACAGCGGAAAATGTTGAGCATTATTATTTCTAAGTTGGCACTCAAATAACAATAATTTCTTTGATGAAATTACAAGCATCGATTATTAAATTATCTTGCCCTTGCAAGTCCTTATTTAGCTGATTAAGTTTTTCTGTTATATCCACTAAAAAACATAGGTCTAACAACCAGTTATCATTACTTGATTCAGGAATAGATTCTTGTTTCTCATTCATAAACATATCTATTTCCTCCAGTAAATGAAAAATTCTTTTTAAACATTTTCCATGACTTAACCATCTAACATTGGTAAAATATACGATATCACCATATTCAGAAGATAATTCGCTAAGGAATTTTTAGAATTGCCGATGCTGAAGAGCATGTGAATGAATGTAATTTACTATTTTTATAACTACTTTCATAACGTGATTCATGGATAATACTCAAGCACATAAATTTTGTTGATGTATCAAACAGTGAATAATAAAAATATCATTGGTTTTAATGCCTCTGCAATCTAGCTTATCCATAAGTAATTTTACAGCTCCCTTATTTTTACCTACCATACCAGAGGAGCTCCATCTGTTGTTAAACCTGAAAGAGCCTCAAAATTTAAGCTATTTTTGGCTAAACATTTTTCAATCGCCTGGAAAACATCTTCTCCTCTAGTTGTGTCTTTTAAATTTAAAAGATTTAACATTTCTTCTGTCACTTGGAATGAATCATTCACATCACGAATAAATATTACAAGTTGAGATGTGTCTGAGATATCTGTACTTTCATCAAATGCCAAAAGAATATGCTTTGAATTGGTTAATTTTATCTCGCAAAGTTACTACAATTTCAGCTTAAATGTCATCAATGCGACGACATATAGTTTGGCATGAAAGACTGATACTTGAAAATAATTTGCTTTTATTGGACAAAACATCTTCAATAACTGCTTCCAAACAGTCCTTTACCAGTTCACCATCCGAAAATGGTTTCATTTTCTTTGTAATCAACATGGCAACAGAATAACTTGCTTTGACAATGGTAGATGATTGTTGTAATAATGAATCAAAGATTGTTTGCTGAGCTTTCAGATGCGATTTAAGCTCAGTTAACTTAAAACTTTTTACTTCTTTACTGAAATTTACATATTCAATATGTTTTGTCTCATGATGCCTTTTAACATTATGTTCCTTAAATACAGCGACCATCTCTCTACAAATTAAATACATTAATTTTGAATTCTGCATTGTTGTTGTTGAGACCCAGACCGTCTGACCTACCAGAAAGGTGTAAGATAACTATTTGGACGGTCGGGAAGTGCCACCCAATTTAGACCGGAACTCAGTGGGGGATGCATCCACAGGGACCGTACCCTCCTTCCCCTACCAGAAACCTCTCGGAAGGACTTACAGACCCACATGTTTAATGTGATCATACTCCGCATGAACACAGCGGCAGTTATGGCAGCGTGCAAATCAAGCACGCTAACCACCAGGCTACCGCACCCGAAATGTGCCAACAGCTCGCGGTGTTCCCAGGTGGTCACCCACAAAAATAATCTTTTTCCCAACGATCATTAAATTTTCTGTTATCATCAACAACTTTCTTTTCTTTGAATTCATCCTTGTTATGCACCACACACAAAAAACTTAGTAAACACGCCAGTATGTCAAAAACACATAAACAGAGATTCACTTGAAATAATAACAACTTTGTTCGTGTAGTGGATAACGAAACGATGATGGACCCAAGCTTGTGTAGACTAGTGTTTCGAATCAGCCTTAACTGCTGGCTTCCATACACAACCAAGATTGCCTCTTGGCGAAATTATCACTTACTGGCGCAATTTATATTACATTTTTTTACTTGGTTTTTCTATCGTTAATTTAAAATAATTTTTTATCGTTATTTCAAATTTCATTTATTTAATATTTTTTATATACATGCAACAAAAAACAAAAGTTTCAATAGAAATATGAAATCGACCGGCGGGGCGCATGCTGCCCGCGTGTTGGCCAGGCCTGTCCTATGTAGCTGACATAAAATTCATATACAATTTAGCTCAGGCTTTATGAAACTGTAAAGACCCGAGCTGAATTGTATATGAATTTGATGCCGGCTACGTAGAAGGACTGAAATTGTCAGTTCCTATAGAGGTTCGCAAAGCTGGTGGCTTATAGCAAGTTTCTTGTTGCTACTACAGCAGATAAAGTGCGTAGTAGATGCAAAACCGGTCCATGAATGCTATTATCTGCTGTGGGAATGCCTTCCAAAATTTTTGGAACACCCCCTTACAAGTGGGTTTTGTGATTATGGACCTGCAATAGTGATGTATATTGAAGGCTTCCCTAATCACACTTAGAATTTGATATTAAGAGAAAAAACTTTTATTGTTTTACTTATCCACTTTTTGCAATTCTTAGGACTGCTCTCATGAGAACTGTAATATATTGTTTAAAACAATTAAATTATTTCTACTTAACACAGAGGATGTATTTTCTGATTACTAAACGATATATGAATATTTTTAATCAGTATGTTAGAATGTTAATTTTGGTGTATTGACTTTTGATTCATATTTCTTCTAATTGCTACATTAAAACTAGGGGATGAATGTGATTTCAGCATATGTAAAACCATCTATGATGAAACAAGAACTTTAACTAAAAGTACTATCAAACAAAGTTATTCAATTCTTTTAGAAGATATTCCCATTGTTGATACCAACATCCATGAAATGGTTTCTTGCTTATTTTATACTCATCAGCATAGAATTACCAATATCTGAAATGGCAACAAGGAACTTCGAACTCTTATTACTCTGGCAGGTTTATTCAATTCTGTAGATAGAAAGCATAATTTCACAATTGTAAATAAAAACGCCTAATCCGGAGACCAACCCACCACACTTTCAGCTCAATCACCAAGTCGTCGCCAAAGTTTCCGATTGCAAGTGCTTTATGTTGTAATCTGGTAACTTCTTGTATCGGTGTTTTTCTGTGGTAATTGTGTAACAACTGCTACAGTTTTCTGATGTAGAAGCACATTTCTTTTGTTATAGTTGCATGTGTTTTTATTATTTGATTTTTTGTATAAAATTCTACTATAATTTGGAAAATAAAGGTTTGAAAGAAGTGATTAATTGGTATGTTATGAAAGGGATTATGAGTGATAAGTATGTTTATCCTAAATGTGGAGATGAAATGAAGTTGAGTGTGACAGATCGAACGACTGATTTGTTTGTATGAAGCATTTTTAGCATTTCAGCTGGAAGAGGAGTTCTGAAGGTTAATGTTTTTTGTTTAATTTATCCAATTGTTTTGAAACTTGGTTTATATTTTTCTGCGTTTAGAAAATTGCTTCCTCCTTTAAAAGTTCTTAATCTTTTCAGTTAGAGTACAAACTTTTTATAAGTATCAATTTTTTGAAATTTTGTTAGAGTATAAATGTTTTTCTAACACGGACCACTAGTACATTCGTTCCACAGATTTTGACCTTCAGGTCGAATCCCTGCCCCTGTACGGATCATCGGTGCATGGAAAAAGTTATCTTGCTACGTGCGACATGCACAGATAAAATTGTAGCATATTCTGTGTCTGGGCACCGCAGGCGACTGTTCCTAATAAACTGGAGATCACTGAGGTTCCCATCCCAGTGTAGAACGACCTTTAGGTCGAACCCCTGCCCCTACGCAGATCACTATACATACAGACCACTGGTACATTTGTTCCACAGATAGTATAAAAATTGTAGTATAAAAATTTTAAAATTCACAAAAATCATATTTTGTAATGTTTTAATGAGTACTATTCACTGTTGCTCAAATTAAATTACACTATCATTTACATTAAAAACGTCATTTTGGTGGGAGGAGCCTATTTTTAAACACGGGAAGAGTACATCACTTAGAATGGGTGGGGCCAATTTCAAAATATGGAGAGTGCACCAACTGGGTGCGATTTGTACTTAGAAAAAATATGTGGGTGAGCTGGTCTCCAGATTTACCATAAAAGCCAACAGAATGTCAAACATCTTATTTTAAAATGTTATGTATGTCTAAAGAACAGTTAGTTGTAACAACTAATGAGAATGAATGTATAAAATATATACTTCAGTTTCTGTGTCTATTACTATTTATCATAAGTTTCAATTATTTTTTATTTTTTTATAACGAATATGCCTTTAATTGCTTATCATAGAAAATGAAATTTAAGTAATTATAATGCTTATTATTACAACTTTAGATGCTCACATTTGTATTGTGCACTGTCCATATAGTTTTCAAACCATTGCTTAATTTTCAAAATACTTTGCTAGTAAGAAGTCAAAGCACAAATCTGACTTTTTCAGTAGTGCTCATAAGCATCATATGTTTAATTTGGTATTTTTAGAAACTGTAATGCAGGCGGCTCTCGATTTTCGCACATTCTACTTTCGCACAATTCACTATTTCGCACATTTTTAAAAATTCAATTTTTAAAAGATTTTTGTCGATATTCTTTACATAATATTAAATTCACTGGAGAATCAGCTGATGCAGATAAAGATGCTGCAAAAGAATTTATTTCTTCATTGTCCAAAATTATTGTAGATGGAGAATATTCTCCTAGCCAAATATTCAATGCAGACAAGACAGGTTTATTTTGGAAAAAAAATGCCTAATCCTACATTCTTATCGAAGAAAGAATGAGTTGTCCCTGGACATAGACCTTCTAAAAATCGATTGATATTGCTTATTGGTGGAAACTTAGCTGGTGATTTAAAATTGAGGCAAATGTTAGTTTATCAAGCAGAAAATCCCAGAGCATTGAAAGGGAAAGATAAAGAATTGCTTCTAGTCATTTGGAAATCAAATAAAAAAGCCTGGGTTACTACGTTAATATTTAAAGATGGGTTGACTTTTCATTTCATGCCGGCAATTAAGCAAAATTGTAAAGATAAAAATTTACAATTTAAAACATTATTAATCTTAGACAATGCTCCAGGACACTCAAAATCTCTGCAGAAATCAATGTTGTGTTTCTTCTTCCCAATACTACCTGTGCCTCATACAGCCCATGGACCAAACAGTGATAGCTACATTTAAATGATATTATGTGAGGACAATAATGAATCAGGCCATCAAGTGAACTGACAGAGAAGGTGAGACTACTACATTAAGAGATTTTTGGAAGAACTATAATATATATATATGGAATGCAATAAACAATATTGGTGACTCGTGGGCTGAAATAAAAGAGTCAACAATGAAAGGTTCCTGGAAACAATTATGCCCACAAATGATGAGTGATTTTATAAATTCTGAAGAAACTCCGGAAACTATCACAGATGAAATAGTTATCGTAATGAGTGAACTAAACTTGGATGTCAACAATGAAGATGTTAATGAGTTGATTGAATTTCACTCAGTACCTCTGTCAAATGAATACTTAATTGAGCAACAAGATTTAAATGAAATACACAATGAAAGTGAGGAAGAAGAAGCTGATAAAATCGTCAAGACAATCAAAAATATGAATGAAGCCTTCATGCATTTTGAGAAATTTTTGACTATCATGGAAAAATGTGATCCCAATGGAGAACATATATCTCAAGTACGTAGGGCGATTGAGAAAGACACAGCATGTTATAGAACTCTTTATTAAGAAAAGAAAAAAAAAGGGTGGTATTCAACTAACTCTTGACAAGTCTATAAAGAAAACACCTGAAAGCACTTCAACACGCTTCTTTAACTTAATTATGTATATTGATATATAAATATTATTATTGATAAATAAATATTTTAAAATACAATTTTTGATGGTTTTTCTTTACATCCCTCTCCTTTCAAACATTCAACATTCGCACACATTTTAAGGAACCAATTATGTGCGAAAGTCGAGGGCCATCTGTATTCAAATGATTATTTGTTTCTGTAATTTTTCTTTAAATTATTTTAGTATTGTTAGACACTTCATAAGTTTGCAATAAATTTTACTTTCTCTTATGTATGCTGCAGATACATTTTATTTTTACTGAATTCTGAATATAACTAGCAAACAGCCAGGCTTTAAATGGACTCGCAAGCGTACGTAAGTATGCAAGCTGTTGAAGACTCAGACCATCCGACTCGTCTGAGGACTTGAGCAACAGTATGCAAGCTGTGAAAGATTTCAAATTAAAACTTAATTTAGCAATTATTTATGAGATTAGAAGTATAAAACATTAATTTTAATAATTGAGAATCCTAATGCAAAAGAGCATAGAATTTGAAAGTTTTTAAAATTTGAATATTAAATTAAACAAATTAGAATACAGGAAAACAATGAAATCAAAGTAACCCATTTAAATTTCAAAATCGTATTTAACATACAAGTACATGTTTAAATCACAATGCATGCATTGATAATTAATTAAAGGTAATTTCAATAGACTTTATACTTTTATAGCTTTTATATTTAATTTTCTTTTTCTTATCTATGCTGTGCGATGGAGGTGCAGAAATGCAGCATCAAATTAAATTTTCTGTGTATTATAAACATATGCAAAGTATAAATAAAAAGATAAATTTAACTACATATTTTTACTAAACTTCCACTCAAAAATTACGAGTACTTTGCAATTGCGCTGAATTTTAAGTTACTGCAGAACCTGTGGGCAATTAGAAAATTTTACTACCAACAAAGATACAAAAGTCACTGGTAGGTATAAAAAGGTTGACTACCCCTGATCTAGACCATGAAATTTTCCAAGTCCCTTAGCACATGTGTGAGTTTAAATCACAAATTTCTTTTAAGGTTATGTACTTTAAAAATATGAGAGGCACCTTGAGCACAACAATGTACTACAAATACACTTTTTTTTTAACTAAAAAGAATTAATTTATTTCTAGGCCTCAAGAATATGGTACTGCAGGAAGATTGTCAATTACAAGAGATTCACCTATTTTACAGTTCCAGGTAGGTTGAATTTTGTTATTCAAAATTATAGATTCAATTAGTTTGAGTCCTATTTCTAAAATTCTACTTTTCTCTATTTCAGTTTTTATACATTTTGCTAAACAATGACCACTTTACTTCTAATCCAAGCTGTTTGTTTATCATTGTTCTAACTTCAGAGCTCCCAGCCATTCCTGTTTTTCCAGATTCATTCTGTGCTTTTAGCTTTGTCCCAGGAATCCAGTTTTAAATAAAATGAATCTAGCCACAAAAACACAGAAATCATAATAGTTTTTAACACTTTACAACATAGTTGAAAAGTGTTTATGACTTTGTGCATTCTGTCTGTCTGTCCATTCGCACTATAATTACCATAAAAATGTATCAAAATGAAATTTTAGTATGTTGTTGAGACGGTTTGTGGGACATATGGAAATGTAAATGAATAATATCACCTGATTAGTTTTGGATTGAACCCGGGTTGAAAAAATGAAATGCATTGAACCCTGTGGGGCCTAATTTTTCAAACATTTTTTAAGCGAAGTTAAAATTTACACATTGCTTTGAAAAATTTAGGATATATTCAAATTATCCCATAAAATATATAAAAAAAAAATTCAGCAAAATAGGTTTGGTAGTTTTTAAAATAAAAATTAAAATAATAATGACACCCATATAATATGAAGAAGTCACATGATCCACTTAAAAATGAAATATAGCATCCATCTTTTCTCCCGGCGTAAAAATCATAATTTTTAAAGTTCTTTTAAATTTATATTGAGTGTTGCATCCGTTCTAAAACCGCTTTATTTTTGCATTTTTTCTGTTCATCTATATTCTGTGCCAATGCAATTACAATATTTTTTAGATTAAATGATCATCAAACTTTGATTATTTCTACAACGAAGCCTAATTTTAATGAATGTAAAATGTAAACAAATGATTGAAAGATGAGTTGTATAAGAATTGTTGAATTTTTTTCATGGAAAGTTATTTAACTATGGAATCTGGAATAAAAGTGTATGAATGAAATATTCACTGCTTTTATAGAGAGAGCCAGACGATCTATATTTCAATGACGTCATTTCTATAAAGTTTGAATGAAGTTTTAAGCAAGGAGTTAGAAAGTACTTTTACCTCTATGGTTTTAATTTTCCAAGTAAAATAAATTATTGTAGTTCTGCAATGAATGTAATTATGTAGTTCTGCCGCTGAATGTATCTTATTTTAGATATGCTTAAATAAAATTACAGTTGTTGTGTTTTATAATCAATGCTTTATGCATGAGTGATTTTTTTTGTTTATGTTTTGTCTCAGGATGTGCCATGCATAATTCATGCTGTTGCACATAATTAATGCAATTTTTTTTAGATTACACAAGAAAAGCATCATCCTTTCTTTTAGTTAACTTTTAGGATGTAAATTCAGTCCATCAAATTGTTACCAAATATTAAAAGTGCATGTTTAATGGATTGCTGAAAATTATGTGAACTAACTTTGAGTAACTTTGGCAAATAGCAAAAATAGCATTTATAAAACATGATTTAACCTCTTCTGATTGTTTCTTTAAATCTTGAAATGATGTTATCAACTCTGTATTAATCAAAGAAATCTGATTTTTGTATTTTCTGCCCATCTCCTGGAAAATATGTAAATCTCCAGGTTTTTAAAAATATATTAGGTGAAACTTCTTCAAAGTTGATAATAAAGTAACCCTATAGTTTGAACAAAAATGTCTATTTTTGACCCCAAACTCTAATCTATTATTTAACCCTAAATTTCCTTTTAGTATATTTATGAGTGTGTTTTGAATGTGTTTAATTTAATCTTTAGTAGTTTATGAAATATTGTGCAATAATATTGTCAAAATTTGTTTTTACAATCATATTCATTATATTTTATTATTTTAATTTCTATACTCACTTAACTCTGTATGTTAACATTTGCTTAATAGGCAAGTTTTCTGATCCTAATTAATATGTTATAGCAGGATATAACCATTTAATGTAAATAGTTTGAGCAATTCCTTTCAATTCTAATTGACTTTTATCATCTGAGATTATAAATGAGTATCTCTCTGTGCTTAAATTATTGAAAATGTTTAAAATTTGAGTTAATCTCATGTTTTCAAGCATAATATTGAATGTATTATTCTGACTATTATCAGCCAAGAAATGGAGGGACACTCTCAATTAGCTCAAGACATAGTGACCTTAGCTCTGATGACGGCATTCCAAAGAGGTAAACTCCTTGATATTTAAAATTTTAACAATCTATGTGTGTGTAAATGAATTATTTAGCAAGTAAATTTACTGTGTCAGAAATATATTTAATTGACTTTTAACATTGGATAAGTAATTTTTTTAATTGCATGATACAATAGTTTCAAACATTTCTGAAAAGTAATGCCAAACAACAATCATTTGAGAAACTTTGAATTATTGTATTTTGATATTTGTAGCTTCTGTTTTGATTCTTGTTTCTATTTTTAAGTCAATAGGTAAACTCTTTGATATTTTAAAATTTAAAAATTACCTCTGTTAGCATACATAGAGGTGCAGTTGTAAGAACTCTTCTCTTAAATAAATGTAGCTTGTGTTATTGTAACTGTTTTTTAAAAATTTAAAATAATGTCATTTGTATTTTGTTTCTTAAAGGTTTGTTTCTTAATTGTGAAATATGTCATTTTTGCATTTCAACTCATGAAAACATACTAATATTTTCAAAATGTTTGTTACATTTATAGAAATTCATGGACTGTGAAAGACAGAGCTTTACCAGAAATTCCGGATAGTGTTTCCATTGCAAATAACCAGCCTGTGCTTGAAAACGGTATCCATGTAAGTAGCATAATGGTTGCAAGTGATCCCGTGAAAGTTAAAAGCCGCAACAAAGCTATGGCTCCAAAGCCTCCTGGGAGTGATCCCTCTAAAGTTGTAAGTTGACTCCTGTATTTTATTTCTTATTATATTTGTTTCTTTTCCTTTAGTTTCTTTTCACTTTCTTTTATTTCATGTGTAAATGATTATGTATACTTCTTAAGATTGCTTTGTGGTTTCTTACTTTTCGTTTGAAGTTATTAGTAAAAGTATGTATATTTTTCAAGTGTTTATTTAAAAGAAACTTATTTTTTGAGTAGAGCTATTTTTTGGACCCTTCACAAAAATGCTTAATTTAGAAAGCAGGATGTTCACAAAATTTATTATATTAAAATTAAACCCTTCACAAGATTCCCGACTTCAGAGCAAAACTCTACAAAGTTTCAAATAAGGGCATTTTGTAAAAAAAAAAATTCAACCTTTCTAAAAATAAACTCTACGCAATACAAAAATCATATCTGGATCATTCATAATCAACCAACATTCACACATCATGCAAAAAAAAAAAAAAAGTGCTTATATATTATATGGAGAACAGATACAATTCATGTTTTCATTTTCCTTATCCATTTGAATTGACTTCTAATGTTAGAAAGGTTATGTCCTGGCGAAAAAATACCTGTGATCATGATTTGTTTTAACAACTGTTCCTCTCACATTTCAGATTTGAGAATGAAAGAAAGTTTATGCTTTACTATAACAAATTACCCAGCATTGCCTAAGTCCTAAATAAGGTGATACTGTGTAGTAATATTTACTACACAGTAATTGTGCAGCAATTGTCCAGTTTCTTTATTCATGGATGGCAATGCTCATCCACATAGAGCAGCTATGGTATCTGAGAAACTGGATATTGTGTGCATGACTTAACCTGCTTAAACCCTGACTTGAATCCTATAGTGCATGCCTGAGACACTCTCGGTAGTCGTGTGGCACAAAGGAACTCCCCTCCCCGAACTCTATACAACATGAAAATAGCCTTACATGGATAATGAGATAATATGCCGACAGCTCTCCTCAACAGTTTAGTGGA
This sequence comes from Amaurobius ferox, assembly GCA_951213105.1. Classification (NCBI taxonomy): domain Eukaryota; kingdom Metazoa; phylum Arthropoda; class Arachnida; order Araneae; family Amaurobiidae; genus Amaurobius; species Amaurobius ferox. Next base: position 141,011,271 of record OX578144.1, on the reverse strand, counting down.
AAGCATTCAAAATGGATGCAGAACATCAGGGTGCATACGGGTGCTTGAAAATTGGGAAAGTACTTGAATTTTAGATTAACATTTTCAAGGCAAGATTAACATTTTTCTCTGAGAAGTTCTCTGGAAATTTCCCTAGCAGTTACGCTGTCACTGAAATTTTCCTAAACAACATTGTTTTTCCCTAAAAATTTCCTCAGTGGCTTCAACCTTAAACAATAATATTAGTTTGCTATGATTTTTCCTCCCAAAAATGCATACAACTTCATAATATGAAAGAAATTATGTCCTTGAAAAATAATTGCATGTTACTTGAAAGTCCTTGAAAAGTGCCTGAAATTTTTTTTAATGAAAGTGTACTCACCCCGGAACATGTATTCATAACTGAAGAGGTCATACTCCCTACTGAGACACCCAAGTCTGCCGTCATTCTTGTGGGAGGCAGCATTTTCTGTGGCTGTTTGATGATGCTCCATGGAATGATTTTTGCTTTTGTTATCATGCTTTTTTTCCCTCTGATACGGAATTTGAATTATTTTGCTTCATAAAGATATCACAGTATCTACTACATATTTGCCGAGTTTCATTTCTTAGAACCATGTCCATCATTAGTTACAGTGAAAATTGTCTCTGTTTCTTAGTAATTGTCAAGCAGTGTAAATAAATAACTAATTAATATCCATAATTATAGTAGTCATAAATTACAGTAAGCAATTAATACATTGAACTGAAATGGATTAGAATTTGATTTCTCATTCAAGTTTCGAAAGCATCTAATAATTTGTCTAGGACCTGTATACCATGTGTATCTATATTATGTATTTCTCCCTAACATTCTAAAATAGACAAAAAAGGAAAACCTACTTAATATAGTGTAATTATAGACCATTTAATATTGTTATTGCATTCATTCTTCTGTAAGGACTAAATTAACAAGTATAAAAATAAGCAACAGAACTCATGTTTATTCGTATTTGCCACAACAATCAGTACTTTTTATACTAAATTGATTCGCTGTTTAGAAACTGCGATTCAGACTCACAAAATTCACCTATATTATTTTCTTCTCTTCCACATGAGTTTTTTTATGCCTAGCTTTTTTATACCTAAAAGAGCAATAGTTCTAGTACAAAATTTAAAATAGAAGTTATTATTGAAGAAGTTATAATTAATTTTAATAGAAGTTAATCGATCATCCATTTAAAAAATATAAATGTAGTATATATGAGTGAGACATCAGCTTTTTTTTTTTTTTTCATTTGCCATTTTAAAATTGAAATTGCAAATGTTTAAAAGTAGGAAAAAATGTCTCACAAATTTGAAAGTTTGACTCATACTTTTGAGTAGTATGGGTCAATTTCACACACAATTTTACTAATTCTCTCAAGTGAGAAATTTCATTTAGCATGCCATTAATATATTACACCAGCAAAGCCTGCATGTTTCATGCATCTTCTCAATTTTTAAATTGAGGTGACCTCTCAATATTGACTTTTTTTATTCAGCTGAATCAATCAATTTCTATAGATAAAGGGATGGTCTCATCTCTGACTCCATGAGCTGAATGTAGTTTTCTTTTAAGTTTATTCAGGCATTGGAGTCTTATGACCATGCAATTGCATCATGGTGTTGTGGCAACACCTTCGACCTGAGATTATAAGCTAAAAAATAGTGAAAATGGTCAAACTTTCAGATGCTATATCTCCAGATCCAAGGGATAATTTGAAAAACAGATTTCGGATTTGGATTCATCCTGGTCAAATGAGATTTTTCAGCCCTCGGGGTTGCAATTGGTACTCTGACATACTGACTCTGCACATTTACAATAGTGACCAACAAAATCTGTGTGCTTTGTGCACTATGCCCATCCAAGTACACCACGGTCATTCATAGGAAAAAGGAACTAGCAGGCATCAACTCCCATTGTGCTGACCCTCCTATCTGCTCCTAATAACCACAGACACATGTGAGCCATGCCTCATTCAATATTACTATTTCTTATGACTTCCTATCAAAACATACATACTATACCAACCCCTAAAATAATGCTAGGAATTTACGCTCCCCTTGACCCAGGAAGTTTTATGGGTCAGTTGAAACTGAATACAGTTTCCTTTTATTTTTTCTGGCATTAAAGTCTCATGACCATGCAATCACATTATATTGTGGCAGCACCTTCGGCCTGAGATTGTAAACACAAAAAAGTCAAACTTTGAGAGGCTATTTCTCCAGATACAAACATTAATTTGAAAAATGGATTTCAGATTTGAATTCAGCATGGTCAAATTCATATTCATTAGTTTTTCCAGTCTCAGGGTTGCATTGGGTGCTCAGACATACCAACGCTGTGTTTTTCGAGAAGTGATATTCATATTCTGAATTCTTAAATTGGGATGAACTCTCAATATTAACTTCCTTATTCAGCTGAATCATGCTTGTAAAGGGATAGTCTCATCTCTTACTTCATGAGCTGAATACACTTTAGTTTCAGACATTAAAATCTCATGACCATGCAATTGCATTATGTTGTGGGCTTAGATTGTAAACTTCAAAATAGCAGAAAAAGCCAAACTTTGAAAGGCTATTTCTCAAGATCCAAGAGTTAATTTGAAAAATGGATTTCAGATTTGGATTCAGCATGGTCAATTGTTTTTTGCTCGCAGAGTTGCAGATGGGTGCTCTGATATTCTGACACTGCACCTTTAGCAAGATGATTGTTGATAAAAAGTAATATAACCATCCTTTGTCTGAAAACTGAACTAAATATGATTTTTTGACTCTGTTTAATAGTGCAAAACTTATCATGTATATTTAATAAATCAATTTTTATTTATTTGAGCTCTGATGATCTTTATAATGATACATCAACAATTCCTTGCATCTGCTAGCTTGGAGTGTTTTTTATTTATTGTAATCATAAATTCAATATCAGTTTTCAAATATGATAAACATTTGGAAAAATAAAAATGAGTGCCTTAAATTTAACCCAAATATCTAACAAATATTTAAATATGTAATTCAGTATGCTTACTTATTAATTCAAAATATATTCTAAACTGAGAATGGTATGACATTTTTTATTATCCCTATGTAGTATAATGTATAGGAAAAGTTTTGTAATGGCTACAAAAATTTGAATTTGAATTTCTGACAAATATACATGTTTTGAAAATCACTGAACTGAATTCAAATATTTCTAAGGTGATGTATATGTATGTATCAAACTAAGTAAGCGAGTTAAATGAAATTTGGTACAATTATCACAATCCGAATATTGAAACAGTATTGATTATAAATGTCGTCAAACATTCTTAAACCACAAATTTTCGAATGATTATTATAAAATCAGGACAGTTAAATAAACTATTATTTTATAGATAATTTATCATAAAACAAATGGCACTTATTTTAAAATGCTGACATAAGCCATTCTTGAGATATTACACGTTTTTTGAATAATTTATCAAAATAGTCTTTTGTGTTTCATTTTAATTCTTTTGATTTTCAACCTTATCGGGCTAGCCTGCCATAGGAATGTGTTTATTTTTAGAACTGGAACAGCTAAAAAGTCAAAATTTAGTGCACTGTTATCTTTTGAAGTATATTTTAATTCTTTGGATTTTGAACCTTATTGAGTTAGCGTGTCCTGGGACCGCCATAGAAATGTACTCATTTCTGGAGAGTAACCCGGGAATTAGTGCAGCTAGAAAATCCAAATCTGGTATGTCATTGTCTTTCATGCATTTAAGTAACATACATTTCTGATATATTTAAGTTGCATACAAATAATAAAAGGGTGTACTTTAAAAAACTATGGTTTTTGCTTTTACTTGTTTTTATCGTCCTCTGTAGTATGATCCACGTATCTCCTGAATCTGTCCTTGCTGACTATTGCTCAAAATTTTACTGTGAAAGACTGATTTAATGAGCAAATTAATGGATCCAAGGCTGTTCATTGTAACTGGATCCAACTGTAAGTCATAAGAATTCATCATGGTGTAGCAAAAGCTGCTTACATCAGATTTTTCTTAAAAGCATCAGGTTGTTAAAGTTTTATTGTAGGGTATTAGTTTGTTGATATTTTATTTGCTCACTTCTGTTTCATATCCCTAGTTTTCTTTACTTGTAAAGTGTAGGATTGATATATGAATCTAAAAATGCCATTTGATATATAAATCTAAAAATGTTTGTTCTGTTTGCATCTTAACCCAGACAATTGTTGAATTACCCAAATTTAATAAATTCTTTGAAAAATACTAGAATAAAGTATAATTAATTTAATTTAAATACTGTTGTCATATTTATTTGAAACAGCAAGCTTACTATAAACTTGTATAATATTATTATATTATTAATTAAATTGTACATAATTGTACAATTGTAATTAATTTGTATTACTTTTTCCTTTATAGTTTCCTCTTAATGACACTGCATTATTGACTTCTGAAAGTTCTTCCGGTGTTACAATTACAGTTACAGTCAATGACAAAATGCAAATTATTGGAAACAATGCATCCAATTTAGAGATGGGTGCTAAACCCCGTATTCCTATTACAGATACTATTCCCGGTGCATCAAATAGTATGGTTGTTTTAAAGAAAGTAGAGAAAAAAGAAAATATTGATAATCTTACCAGTGAAACCTTAGGTCGTGTAACAAATCTGTATGATTCTGTTGCCGAAAATACCAGTGATAGGGGTTCCCAAACAACATCTGTGTCATCTAGTCCAGGTATGTATGAGAAAATAGAAATATCTAATTTATATCTTAATTGCTTGATACAGGGTGATTAAAAAAAAATAAGCCAAACTTTACGAGATGGTAGTACATTCCAAACCAAGCATTTTTCGTCATAGTTTACCAGGTCGGAAATGAAACATAAAGGCGTTACAGGGCGATGGATTGGTTAAAGGACCCATAGCTTGGCCCCTACAATCGCCCAATCTGTTGTGTCTTGACTTCTTTTTGTGGTGATATCTCAAGAGTCTTGTCTATGATACTTCCCTTGAATCTGAAGAGGAACTCATTACCAGAATTTCAGCCGCTGTTGTCAAAGTGTGCGACATGCCTGGTCTTTTCGAGAGAGTTCGTCAATCCCACCTTCGCCATTGTGAGATGTGCATTCAGGTTGGCAGTCACTCTTTTAAGTCATTACTGTAATTATTGTTTATTAAATGCCATTTTATAACTTCTAAATCATGTGTTTTTGCCTCACCTCATCGATTTCACCATTAAGTGCCTACTTGTGCCTTTACGTTTCATTTACGACCCGGTAAACTATGATGAAAAATGCTTGGTTAGGTGTGTATTACCACTTCGTAAAGTTTGGTCCATCTTTTTTAAATCACCCTATATATGTAACAATTTATTAAAAAGTGAAGTCAGTATTTTTAGACAATTATGCAGAAATACTAAATAAATTAAGTTACATTGGATTTAGTTGTTTAGTCATATATGATTTAAAACACAAGGTTAGAAAGTTTAAATAAACCACCTGTTTCATTAACTTGTTCCTAATTACTACAAATATTTTCACTGAAATATTTCAAGACAACAGATATTCAATAAAGAAGCAGATTGGAGCATTATTTTTATAGTAGTCTCTCACTACATAGGATTAAGTTTTTGCAAAAATATGTCTACTTAAAACAATGATTTTATGAATTCTACAAAGAATTTATAAATTCTGCATTTTTCCTCATGTAAAATAACTTCCCCAAACAAACAAAATCTGTTTTGTCTTTCTCCCAGTATGAGACAGAACAGTATGTGATTTTTGATAATGATTAATATATATTAGATCAGGTCCAATGTAAAATATTTTATATGGAAATATGTGAAAAATAAAAATTATTTATGACTCAAATAATACATACAATTATTACCATGTTGACCTTCTTTATTTTGTTTCTAATTTATGCTGTTATGAATGCAAAAAAATAAAGTATTATATGTTTGTTTTATTGTGTTTCATAAATATATTTTTATCCACAGCATTTTTAAAAGCAGTTTGGATAAATAATTTTAATTATAAATACATAATTTCAAAACCAAATGTAACCAATCTTTTGATATTGACAGAATAAGAATTTGATAATCTTTTCTTCCTATTAGATTTTTTTATTTAATGAGATAACAAGTGATTTTACATTGGTTCTTTGTTTAATATCTTAATTGCTAGCATTTATAGCATTCTATAATTATACATATTCATAAACTGATTGTTTACAACCTATTATATGATAATCTTTTCTTCCTATTAGATTTTTTTATTTAATGAGATGATGAGTGATTTTACCTGGGTTCTTTATTTAATATCTTAATTGCTAGCTTTTATAGCATTCTACAATTATACATATTTGTAAACTGATTGTTTACAACCTGTTATACCCACAGTTTGCATCAAAATTGAAAATTCCAGTAGTGTAAATATAACGACTGAAGAAGAAAAAATCAGTACGCCTTCAGCAAGTCTTGCAGTAGCTGGTGCAGTTCCCTCCTCTGATATTCCATACATGACTCCTCCCTTGCTACATAACCCTTCATCCTCCTTTGAAATGTCAGAAGAAAATAACAATGCTGGTAATATGCTAATCTATTAATACACTAATTTTATTCTTTATCTTTCAATAATATAGGATATTGGGCTATTTTGTCTTATCTTGCTTTCCAAGACATTTGAAATGCAGTTTTGTTGTTTATTGAATTTCTTATTGAGTTATTTATTTAGAGTTTATTATTGTTTATAATTGTTGTCTTTGCAATTGTAGGAGGCAGAAGTGAAGTCCCCTACACTGTTATCTCTGTGAGAGAGCCCTTAGCAAGAGTTAGAGAAATTACTTTGCGGAAACAGAGAGCTACTGTGCACCAGGTAGGTCATTTATTACTGTATGTAACGGTGAAGTCAGTGACTCCAAATTCTTATTCACCAAGTACCCTGATTGTCCCATTTCTTTCAATTGTATCCCCTAATTGTTCATATGTTTTTTTTTTTATGTACCCCTTTCCATGTTTTTAAATTAAATAAATATTGCAATTATTGTTGTAACTTTCATTTTCTATAATTGAGAATTTTAACAAGTAAATATATATTATAAAGGCATTTAGTTAATTTTACAGGAGAAAACGTATAGGATTAGATCTTTACATTAAATTTTCTTAAAAGAGATACAAGAAATGCAAATATTTCGATAATAATGAAATACGTATGCAGATATCATATATGCAATCATGCTTAAAAATAAAAATTCATTATCAGGTGAACTCTTACAATATCTTAATTGAGTGATATCTTGAGTCGACGGACCCGTTTTCTGAAAATCCAGTATATCTTTGTTGTTAACATTTAACACAGTTATAGTTTCTAACTGTTGCCTGGGGGGGTAATTGTACAGGTGGGTTTTGTTTTACCTTAATAAAAAAATGTGTTAATTATGTATCAACTTAAAAATCTGTTTCTTTGTCTCTTTAAAACTGCCTCATTAAATGTGGAAATAACATTCAGTTAGTTCTCTTCTGAAATTGCAATTACATAAACCATTGCCAAAACAGCAAGTCAGCTTAAAAATTGTGAGAATACATACATTTCCAGATTCAAAAAAATTTCGTGAATTGATCTGTTGAAATGCAGCATTGGGGACAAATATCCACATCATTCAAGGTAAAAAATGCATTTAGTTTTATATTCATATAAATTATATTTGCACAGCTGACTGAATGAAAGAAATCAAAAAGTGGAAAATAACAATTTATACACATCAGCCATTCCTGAAATTTTTATGCATACCCCCAGTTGAGAAATGTGGTTTTAAATCAATGTGTTATGTAATTTAAAAATGTTCAATAATCAAAATGGAATAATACATGCATTATACCAATGCAAACTGCAACCTACTTGAGTATTCACTTTTGGATAAAAATGTGGATACAGTATTTTGCATTACAAAACTCTGTACCCACATGTAGTGACTTTATCAAATGGCTGTGAAAGTTTTTTGCCTAGATGTACAATCACTGCTTTAAATGCTATATCAACCATTCACTATCTAAAATTTAGTATTTTTTCTTTCAAAACTGCAGATTTTTTCATTTAACAAGGGAATATTTAAGTTTAAAAAACGATTGACATTACTTTCTATCCTGTCAATTCTTTCAAAATTCAATAAATTTAGCCTCCTTTACAATTTAAATTATATCTGAGTAATATGTAAATTTCAAATCTAAATCTATTACAGCCCACAAAATCCACAAATTAATTCAATTAAGATTCATCATAATGTTTAGGCCATAAGCTTAACAAAGATATGTAGCAGTGATCATTATTATTCCATCAACAAATTTATACCAGCCTATTTTTTAACCACTGCTTCTACTTGTCCAAATTTTCCTATCCTATATTTCTAAGAATTGTCCCATATTTCCCATATGTTTGAGTACTGTCCTATATTTTTGAATCAATAGTTTGCCTCTGTTTCGAAAAGAAAGTAAAAAAATCCTCAAAATGGTGTGAAAGAATTGCTTTTCTGATTGAGTAACAAAATATAGGTTTTGTACTTAAAAATAGCATTCTACAGATTTTGTACATAACTTCTCCTGAATACAAAATTATTTCCATATTTGAGTTTTCTAGTAAACCTATAGTTTTTCCATATTTCTCATGGTAATGCAGATACCTTTTGTTTGACACCCAACTTGAATTTTTCAAAATTTGTTTTATTCAACCCCCTCACATTGTTTCATTAGCCTCTGGTTTTTAAGTAAAACAACCAGATAGCTTGTGCTATATATTATGTGATTTATAGTACTTCTGTATAATTTTCAGGTGTTCTTACTTTTCTCTAAATTGAAAAAGAATTTTAAATAGTAAGCGACAATTTGTTTTTTTCCCAAAACAACACAAAATGGCAGCACTGAACCAGACTTAAGAACGTTTATTTTGTTTACAAGACAGTCTAGCTAATCCTTACTATGCTTTGTAAAAGATTCGTAATTTTTATGTATAATTAAATGTTGTGATGTTTTGTGGAGTCTTAAATGGCGATTGTGGGTTTTCCTAACATCAACACCAGAAAAAGGCATATAAAATGACATTTGTACTGCTCTCTTCTCTCAGTTAATGCAAAGATTTGGTATTTTTTTATGAAGTTTTGAAGCTCCCCATTTTGTTTTCAAATATATTTTTATCCCCCACAAATTTTATTATCTCCCATTTTTTATAAACAACAAGCATCCATGTTACTTTTCCTGTATTTGTGCATTATGGAAAATCAAACCTATGGACAGCCCCAAAAATCTGTGCAAAGGTTGCTGAGCTTAGTTTTCTTGACAAAACACCTCTTGGCAGGATGTTTTTTAATTCAAATTAGTTTAAAATAAAAATTTGGCTTAAATTTTACATATTTCAAATCAAATTTATTGAGCAGACAAACTGGCAGCTTCACGAACATATCAGATTTTTGATATGCTAGAGGAAGTGGGTTTTTAAATCTAACATGCTAACTTCTTGCATTTTATAAATAGTTTAGATTTTTTAAACATGCCGTTATTTTAACATTATAAGTATTGTGCTAAAATATCGTTTAGATTTAATGAAAAAGTGCAGAGATAGCATGTAGTTTTTTTTACTTCTCAAGAAAAGAATGTTTCTCTTTTCTTGTGATTGCAAGTATTTTCATTTATTATTGAGAACCTAATCGAGTGTTGACTTTAAGCAAATTTGTCATGCCCCATTTGTATGTGCCCTATGCACTTATATAGGACATGTTATGCCCATGCAAGAAGGCTAGTATATAGCAGGTACTTACTTAGCACCCAGGCAATGCTGGTTAATTCATTCTAATTAAAGCATAAATATTTAGAAGAATTACACATAATAAGAAATATGTTAAAATGTCTATCTACTTAAATTTAAAGTTTTGTTAATGTTTTTATTTTTAATTTCAATATTATAGAATTCTGAAGAAAATGAAGATCACTATGCTATGGTTCCAGAAGAGGAGCAGATGTATGCAGAGATTGGCTCTGGCCATGACTCAGGTTCTTCGTCCATAACTTACGCACATATTGAACCTCGTGAACTTCCGCCTGTTCCCCCAACAGTGGAAAGCCTTAAGTCAGTTGCTCATGCCCATAGTAGACAAGGTTTGTCACATTTTTTTTATAATTGCTTTTTCAAACAATGTGCAATTATTTAAAAAAATTTCATCATTGAATATTATGTTGGTTATAAAAATGTAAGATAAAATTTCAATGTATTTTACATCAAACAATTTCTACAACTTGGTATAATTAGTAAGGCAGTAGAGTTAAGCAAGAATTTCTGCTGGAAACAGATATTATTTTGCCTTACAGAAACTATTGAGGTCAAGCTATGTAAATATTAAACTCAAAATACTCATCTATAAAGTGATAATAAGACTAATTGTTCTATACGGATCGGAGACTTGGACTTTAATTAAAAGAGATACCGATCTTTTAGGAATATGGGAGAGAAAAATTTTGCGGCGAATTTTGGGAACAATATGTGAAAATGGAGATTGAAGGAGTTGAACAAATAAAGAGGTTTATGAAAGATATAAAGACATAGATATTGTTACAACTGTAAGAAAAAAAAGAATTCAATGACTCAAACATATGATGAGGATGGAGGAGAGTCACTAGAAGACTTTTGGAAGGAAACCCAGGAGGATCAAGATCTCGAGGAAGACCTAGGGTCAGATGGAAGGAGCGGGTAGAGGAGGATTTGAAATTGCTTGGTATTAACAATTATTAGAGGAAAGCGGCCAATAGAAAGGATTGGTCAAAAATCTTAAAAGAGGCCTCCCCCCCCTGCAAGGGCTGTAGTACCATGATGATGATGAGGCAGTAGAGTTATAATCATGAAGTCGATATCCATAGCAATTTTGGGAAGAATTGCAATCGCAGTCAATAAAGAAAAATGTACTAACTCCAAATTAAAATGAGTTAAAAATAATTTTATTTTAGAATATTTAATATTTTAATAGTCTTTAGTTAATAAATAAGTAAACATCAAATGTGAACTAATTAAAACACAATTGATATGCTTGTCTAAACATATAAATGAAATTGGACATTTCTGAATTCATAGTACTCTATAAGACTCTAATTATGAAATTACTCTATATGTTTTGCACTAAAACTTAACATTTTATTGCCAACAATGTAAAATTTCACCAATATGGTATGAAATTTGCTGATTGCAATGATTTTTACATTGGCAATGCAGAAAGTATCTGTAGAATTTTGATATTTTATGGCAATAATCATGATTGACACAGCTTTCTCCAATTATATTAGGGGCTTTTTGCAAATAATAACTTGTAAAATCCAAAGATCATGCAAAATCTACTAATGAATGTATTGCCATTTATGAAGGAGTTAGTGTCAGAACTACAGTTGCATAGTAGAAAAAAGCGGAGTTAGAGTTGATGGTTTGGTGTAGAGACTCCACCTTACTGATTATCAGGTCTGAATTTTGAATCACTTAAATTATATATTCTAAGTACTTAATATGTGGAATATATAATGATACCAGAAGTTTTGTCCATATTAGCTGTTTACTAATATGTGTCATAAATTCATTCTTACTTGAGATGTTGAATAATATGTGTAGTTAACACGTTCAAACCTTTAACATTAATTTAGAATGATCTAATGATTTGGTGTTGAAAAAACCAAATTTTGCTGCAATTTCAGTTTTCTTCAATGTCCCATCATCAACTTTGTTTAAAATTTTCCCTTTTTTTCTCTAAACTCAAACTTTGTTAAGCTTTATGACTCATTGTAGCCACTTTTTAAATAAAGAAAAGTGTGCCAGCTAAATGAACCATGCACCTTTAACCATGTGTTGCACACATTCAAGGAAGAGGGATTGTGTCACACGACATTCATTTTTATCTTTGTAAAAGAGATTAGATGAAACAAAACATTTGAAGAGTGAGTGGGGTGGAAGAGGTTCTTGGTATGCAGGTGTGAAGACTGAAAATTTTCAGGATTCCTGATCTATTTCAGTTTAGTATCCTAGAGAGAAACTAAACACAGATAAAAAGATGTATGTGACAGTCACTGCATTATGGAGATGTCTTCTAAGATGATATCCTTCTAATGTGGTCTTCGATGTTTGAAGATCAAAAGGCAAGTAGGCACTTTCTGACGTGTTGCCTATGGGTCAATTCATGTTTCAACAACTCTTTGTTTGCATTCAAAGAATAAATTTTCTTCAAAAAGCTCTAATATTGATTCACTTTAAAAGAATAAAATGTATGTGTAACATTAAATTATATACGAAATGTATGTCATCGTCATTCATCTTTAAACCCATAACTTGGGAACCTTCTTCATAGTGAGGGCTGAATCAAGGAAACACCAACAAAATTCAGATTATTGGGAGCCACAAGAAATAGAATGACATGTTTATGTAACTGATATTTGAAAATTGCAAAAATTCCTGAATTTACATAGAAAGAGCATCAGTGATCATTATATTTATTTTCCATAACTATGTCACAATAAATCTGCTTGTGAGAATGTAACTTTCAATACTTCTTTAAAGTATCCTTGAATTGAAGTTACATTTTTAACTAAATGTTTGCTTTAATTTGAATTATTTTATTAGAAATCACAAGGAGTTGAATGATATATTTTTAAATGCTTTTTTATGTAATGCTATGTTTTTGAAGGGTATAGATTAGGTAGGATATGCAATTCCACATACCTTTCTATTTTTCCTCAGAAAGAATATTTTAATATAGCAGAGGTTTTTTCAAATTTTATTGATAGTAAATTTTTTTTTTCAAAATCTTTTACTAAAATTTTTTAATGATTTATTTTCCAAAGTTGCTGCAAAATGTATAGTTTTCAATGTAAATACATTTTTTTCTTCATTTATCAATAGAAGCAATATTTGATGTACTTTGCTTTAAATGATGTACTTTCCTTTGATTTTTTTGCTTTAAATTTTAATATTTTATAAAAATAAATAATTGACACTGTAAATATTCACAAAAGAGAGCTACAGTTTTTGTTCTAAAAGGTACAGATTCCTAATTCCTGCTTTGACCAATATCCATATCTTTTCTCACCCAGGCGATATTTAATAAATATACTTAAACTGGTGTTATTTTAAGTTTTATGATCGCAAAACAATCTGCTAATTTTACCTGTTGATGAAACCTTTATCCCTGAAGATTTTCTACTGTTGTTAATTCTAATAACTTTTATAATAAGTTATCCATAAAAGTTCTTTTTATTGTGTGATATACCTGATAAAGAATAAAGCTTAGATTTAACATTATTGATTATTGCATTTTTACTTTCATTTTCAATCATTAATGCTAAAATGTTTAATAAATATTTTGGATATATTATATTACAACAACTTTTTTTAAATTGTAACCAGATCTTTCAGTTATTTTTACTTTGAATTAATTAACTGACATGAAGGTACCCATTTTGAAACTGTTTATTTCAGCATCTACAGTTTCTACATGCTCCTTTGTTAGCAATATTTCAAGTTCCGGTGAACCAACATCTCCATCAGCTTTAGGTAATCCATCAACTTCCCTGTACTCCACAGTTGAAAAGAACAACAAACAAAGAAAAACCATTCATGTAGCCGAGGGTGTCAGCTTGGTAACTGCTACTGCTGAAAAAAGGAAGAAAGTAGAAGACTTATACGCGAAGGTCCGCAAAAAGAGAGTGGATCTTACTATAAGTACTTCTGGGTCTGATGATTATTCTGCTTACCAAGGAGTACATGGTGAGAACATTGAATGCATTACACCTCCTCCTTCTCCGTGGGCTTCAACAACACCTCCTGCACCTCCTCCTATTGCTGGACGACTTCAAGCAGCGACATTAAGCGTTCTGTTGCCCGGGAACTCTCACCATGTCCGCAGACACTCAGCGGATCCTAATCTTCCTGAAGTAGCTAATGATAATAGGGTATTTAATGGCAGTACTCGAAGTTCCTTAATTGTGTCAAATACAAATGAAGATCCTGATTATGCAAGAATATATAATGAGGAAAATAATTCTGGTGATTCCTGTTATGAGAAAATTAAAGATGAGAACATTGCAAATGGGCATCAATCAAAAGTAGTGTATAGTAGTTCACACGTAGCGGATACTGCTCAAAGTGAGTCTAGTTATCCTGGTTATGAAAGTGTCAAAGATGAAGACGAGGATTCAACAGATCCAGGTTATGAATGTGTGTTGCAAGCTAGTCGTGAAAATGATCCTGATTATGAACCTGTTAGAGTCATTGGAAGCTTTGATGACAGCGATTCTAATTCTGACTATACTGTTGTAAAGCTCGATGAGATCAGAGAACCTGGTTACGAGATTGTGAAAAACTTGGGCCGATCAGGGAGTGATGCTGCAGATCCAGGATATGAAAAAATAAAGAAAGTGCCTCGAACAGATAGTAATGCTACTGATCCTGGATACGAGCGTGTTAAAAATAAAGCGATGGATGTAGCTGATCCTGGATATGAAACTGTACAAAGGTCAGATAGCGATACTGATCCTTGTTATGAAATTGTTCATAGAAGTAACATATCCAGCATTCATTATGGTGAAAGAAGTTCTATTAACTGTCCCCCCTCGGTGTCTCACAGTTCCAACAGCACCATTTTATTTGTGTCCGGTGATTCTGAAATTCATTCCCACCAAAATGATTCACATAGTAGCCATAACCATATGAACGAACCCAGTGCAACGTTTCTGTAATTTTGCCATCTTCAAAATAGGTTTTTATTTTTCAATCTTGATGTTTTAAATATTAAAGATGCAATTTATTGAGAAACAATTTCTATCCTTATGATGAGTTTTGCATAATCTGGTTGGAACTTTTAAAAATTATTTTATTAATTTGCAGAACATGGAAAAATAATGCTCAGGTCTAAAGTAATTTGATGACATGTATATCGCTTCTGTCAATTAGATCATATTCATTTAAAATGCTTTGTGTGTCAAAATATTTTTACCGACTATCTATTATAATACAACTACATAGTGTTGATTTTTTTTTCTATGTAACAATTTGCTATTTGTGTCTATATGCTTGAAATGTTATAAAGTGCAAGCTGCTTATTTACAGCTGGTTCTGAGAATAATACAGCTTTCAGTGGTAATATATTTTAACTTAATTTTATTGAAATTGTTCTTGAGGGAAAATGGGACCAGATTGTAATCATTTTTTAAATTTAATTTATATGAACATAGTTTTTTTTTTTTACTTGAAAAGTTTTGTTATAATTTAATCTAAGATATTTTTTAGTAAAGAGGTTTATGTTATTTTATCTCTGTTTGCAAATCTAAGATGCTTTTTAATGGAGAGCTATATATATATATATATATATATATACATGCATATATATATATATATATATATATGTATATATATATATATATATATATATATATATATATATATATATTATCTGAGATTCCATAATTTTCTTTTTTCAAAGATCATATATAAAAAGGTTTATTATGGAAGTTACCAGGACCATCCTTGGCTAATGTTTTTTTTTATAGTCATGAAAGGCAAAAAATATTTTTGAAGACTAAAAAATAAGAAAACAAATCAAAATTACTATTTATTGATATAAATATAGTTATACAGTACAACCTCGAAAATCCGGACTCATCCGGACTTTGTCGATTCTGAATTTTCAATTTTTTCGGATTATAGAATTTGAATAAAATTCAGATTTAATATTAACTAAATATGCTTTAAAGCACTATTTTTAGTAAAAATAATGGCAAACGTTAGGTTAATCAATTAAAACATATTATTTAATCTAAAAAATAGGGCAAAAGAAATTTGTAAGAAAAAATATACACATTAAAAATTTAGAATGTGTGAACAAAATGACATGATAAAATTACATTTTATCACTTCGTTTAAATATTTGAATTAACATTTGTTATTTCATTAATTTTGAATTATGGAGAAGCAGTTTTCTTTATCCTGCAGATGGACATTATTTCTGCTTGGTTATAAAGCTTCTTTGTTCAAGACCTTTAATTGCATGATCGATTGTTTGCATAAGATTATAAATGGGTATTTTTTCTTCTCCACATTTATCGTCTCTAATTTGATCTTTTTTTATTTAATGTCATATCGCAAATTACGCCATCACTCAATTTATTTACGATTGGATCATAATCATTACAGTGCTGAACTTCCGTTATATTGGCTTTGTCGAAATTTAATGAAGCACCGGAAGATTTAATGAAGTGACGAGATTTAATAAAGATCGAGAATTAGCACTTTTGACGATATATTTAAAGGTGTAAATGTGTTTAAACCGTTTTCACTATTAACGAACGAAAAACAAAAAATAAGAACTTAAAAGTTTTATTTATTTTCTAGCATCTATATAACGTTATGTTTAAAAGGGCTGATGACTCTGAAAAAACTAAAAACTTTATTAGTAATAGTCAAATATGTAAAAAATATTGCAGTAGATAAAATAAATATATTTTCTAAAAAAGAAAAATATCTCTCCTCTCAATGATTTTTCTAAATTACGATGAGTCATTACTAGGTTGCAGCAGCAACGGGACGTGGTGGGGCAGGGAAAGCGAAGAAAGGAATTTGCTTAGTTCCTAATTGTAAACGCAGCCTACCCCTTTGAGAGGTCTGTGTGTTAATGACCTTGTTGCTCGGTTCTGTGCGATACGATATTATTTAGTAATTTATTTGCTATTTATAGTATGTAAATATGACTTTCTAAACAAAAAAGGCAAAATATACAGTCGATTTCAGGCTGACACGTTCGACTAGAACGAAAAAATCGTCAGATATCGGGAGGGGGAGGAGATTCTGAAGACAAAACAGAATACATTGAAGAATGGAATTCGTACTACGAAGCGAACAAAATAAATTTCCGTGAGCGTTAATATGAATTCTCGGGATTTTTAGATTTAATTGAACAATCTGTGATAAAATGTTACAATAATGTTTTAAACAGTTTGATATTAAAAATTACATTGTTTCAGAAAAATGTCTTTTTCAATAATGAGAAAAGGAAATTTTGATAATAAAAATTCCGTATTTAAATAATGCTGTATATTTTACGTGAAATAATTCTTCGGGAGTTGTGACTTGAATAAGGGGCAGGAGAGATTAACACTAACAACATACATCATTCTTTAACCACGAGCCGATCTACGGCCATCCATCTAAACTTTCATTTTATTTTCGGGTTCTGAAAGTCGACCGGAAAATACGGTATTTGTTTATAAAATATAATTCCATATAAATAATCTTACCCTGTTGTTTTAAATCTGCGACTTCGTCAGTCCGGGGAAAAAGGGGGAAAAAAAGAAAATTTGGAAAATGTCCAGATTTCGGATGTCCGGATTTTCGAGGTTGTACTGTATAAGAGAATATAACTTTAATTTTTTCTGGCATTTAATTCAGCAGAATTATTTATAAGACAATCAAAATCTAACTTTTCACAAATTTTGTGTTCGATGGACTACAAAGTTAAATTATTTAATTTATTCCCATTTGTAGATAATATTTTTATTAATTTTAGCTTATAAAAGCTGTCGGCTTCAGCTATCATCACAGGTGCCGCAAACAAAATTTTTTATATAATTGTAAAATTCAGAAATTAATCACACATTACATATAATTTCTCTGATAAAGGTCTAAAAATCAAATTTGGGACATTCTTTGTTAAAATATCCCATCTTTCAGCAGAAGTATATGGATATGATCTCTGTGTATAATCTCTGAATAATGCCGAAAAATATCATTACTATTCGCACAGAAGCAACCATATCTCCTAATATTAGATTGGGGCTCACATAAGAATACATGAAACTTTTTTTTTCTGGCAGCCATGCCCCTATACTGCTGCATGGGCCCCTGAATAAGCAAAGTCGCTCATAGACCCCACTCACCCCTGCCTAAGGATGGCCCCAGGAGTCGCATACTACATAGGGAAAGCTTGGAGGAATTTATAATCAACTCAAAATCGCAAGGAAAATTCATAAGAAAATTTATTTTTAAAGGCTTGAAATTTTTTTATGAGAGTCTTAAAGCATCTGTATTGTCATCTAGAAAAATTCCAACTTATTTAATAGCATTTTCCACTATTGTACTTAAAATTAAAAATTTGCTTCTTAATATTTGATTTCATGATTATTTTAAGGTGAAATTGGCAAATTTTTGAAGCTGTCATCAGTTGTTGAAATTGTATTTCTTCCATTAATTAAATGATAAAGTACTGCTAACCAGATCCAGACTATGAAAGTCGAAATGAAAAATTCAGAGAATTTTATTTCAATCTGAGTTAGAATCCTGTGTTAAGGCTATTTGAAATATAACAGTGGAAATGTTGATAATATGATTTGAGATATATATGTAATGGATATATTGATAATTCTAGTTGGAGATATTCAAGAGGGCAAGTAGTTCAGGTTTTTACCAGGTTCATAATTTTAATATATTTTAAGCCCTACTTGTACATACTATACATTCAAAAAATTTCATTTTAGTGGACTGTGAAATAAAAGAATTAAATTCAATAAGGAAAGCAAAATCTTTATAAAACTATTATGTAGAGGGAAAGGAACAAGTGATAATTCACATATTCATCTTTTCAAATTATAAAAAAGTATATTTCATATTATTGCCATTTCCCTCCAAGGGATTAAATTTGCTCAGGTGTCTTTGAAATTAAATGTAAGAAAGTTTTTGCATGTGTTATATTGAACTTGTAATTGCTGCCATATTATGTTTTAAAAGTAGAGTTTGTATAACATGATATAGTTTAAAAAGTTTTAAAATTCTTCTACCTGAATAAATAAAAATACATATTGATCATATAAATACTTCAAGGTTTTGTAAACCTTTTCTGACAGATTCACATTTAAATTGACAAATATGTTGACTGTCATAATTCAATGTATTTAAATCCTACTCATTTTGACAACAAAAAAGAATTATGTAACAGTCTGAAAGCACTTTTAGTAAGGGTTATTTCTGTCTCAATGGCTTTCAATTTTTTAATATGAATGGCATTAACATAATTCTAGAATATGTGTATATGTGGATAGTTTAAACTTTCCTAATGGCTACATTATTACTATTTGAAATCAGTTTGTGAATCAAAATATTTCAAGCTAAACTCAATTCATCTATCGTAATCTATTTGAATTACCACCTGTTTTCTGTTATTTTTTTATAAACTATTCACCTTAGATAAACCTTAGATGACCTTTATAAAGTATTCACCTTTGCACACATAGAAATAATGCGTATTTCTGTTAACTGCACACAACATAAATAAAATGCAGAATTTATTTAATGGAGTGTCTACTGGTCATGAAAATCTTGAAAGTCACGATCAATACTGGTGATGACTGGTTAAGAAGAAAATTAGCAGTGGCTCCAATCCGATGAAGCCAAAATGGTTTTGCGTAAATAACGTCTTATAAACTGAAACTCCAATGAAAGTTCAATAAGTTCATTCATTGCTTTTGATTGTATTTGTTTTGTTTACAACAGATAATATTGGCCTATAGTAACTGAATTAAGATGCAAGATTGAAACACCTTGATCTTTCTAATTATGAGCTAATATTAAGTCTATACTAGGGTGACCAACCCTCTCGTACTTCTTGGGAACTCCCGTATCTGAGATTTTTTTTTTTTTTTAATTCTCCCGCTTCCCATATTGACCTTCTATTTCTCCCATATATTTCTTTAAAAATCAAGAATGCAAAATTATATATTATTCCCGCAAAATAAATTCCTGTAAAAATTGTAGGATTAGGATTTATTTTTGCTTTGTTTATCGTTGAAGACGTAGGCATGTTTGGACGTAGGCAGACGTAGAAACGTTTTTGAACATCGAGATTAAGTTGTGAATAAAAGAAATAAATATTAATTGTTTTGCTTATTATTATCCATTCCATGAACATTTTTTGGAGCGACTGTTCGTTGTGCTGTGCCGCGCTACTAAAAGTTTGTCGAGACCAAATCTCCCTTAAATTCATGGCCGAAAGTTGGTCACCGTAGTCTATACAAGCATTGATATATACCAGTCTTTGTTTTCAAGTTTATTGAAATAAGTGATACAATAACCAGATTTTCAATAATCTACTTTGTTTCAGAGAGAGCGGTCAACTCAGTTATGAATATTCAACTTCTTGATTTATACTCAAATGGAGTAATGTTTGTATACAAACTTTGTATGCGAGCATCACCATTTAACATATTTCAAAAACTAAGAACCCTATCCGATATCCAATTATATATCCTTGTAGAGCTTTCAAAGCAAAAAGCTTTGTAAAGCTTTCAGCTACAAATAACTCACTGTTCAAAGCTATTCATTTTAGTTTTCAAAATATAGACATTATAAATTTTAAAACTGGAAAATTTTCAATCTCTTTGAAAATTTTTCAATCTCTTTGTTAGAACCTTGTAAAAACAAATTATTCATCTAGAAACTGAGATTATTTTACTGAAATTTTTGTTCATATCTATCTTCAATTGTTTAGAAGTTAGTTTGAGTGCAAGTAAGCAAAGTGAAGCTAAAACTCACTCGAACCAAAACTTTTTTTTTTTTTTCAAATAATTTAAAATATTGAAATTGTTTTTATATATTCATGATTGGTACCCTATTTCTAACAAAACAAGTATAAATTTTTATTTATATTTGTATCTATTAGGCTTGGAGATATAAGCGTCCAAAGTGTTCTCATTTTCCAGCCATAATGCATCGATTTCAGACCACATTCATTCCCTGGCTACAGACGTTATTCATGTTAAAAGATCACAAAAGTAAAAAAAGTTGAGTTTAGCAGATGGTTAGGAATTTTTTGTGATTTTTAAAAATATGTTTTGAAACTAAATTAAAGTGGCATAAGATGGAGGTTAAAAACTGATTAATTCAGTTTTTTTTATGTGTGATAGCCTATGATAAATAATGTTTAATTTAAGGTTTCTTAAATATTTTAGGATTGTTTAATCCTGTATTAAGAATCTTATTTTACAGAGCCCCTATGAAAATTGACTGTATCCAAATCTGATTCGAGTTATTACAGTTGCAGAACCACCTATTGGGGGAAATCCCCAAAACTCTGCATTGGCGCCACTCTAAACTAATGCTGATCTTGTGCTTATTTATGACAGTGAACTTGGTCATTTTAGTCTGAACTCTGTCTTTATATTTGAGGTTAGTTAGATGGTATAAGCAAAGTAGGATCCATCCCATGGGTTATGGAAAATGGTAATTCATCATCACGACAATGATCCCAC
The DNA here is from genome assembly GCA_951213105.1 of Amaurobius ferox. NCBI lineage: Eukaryota > Metazoa > Arthropoda > Arachnida > Araneae > Amaurobiidae > Amaurobius > Amaurobius ferox. The sequence continues at coordinate 140,989,971 of OX578144.1, read as the reverse complement.
CGCCACTAAACAAAGTCACCACTGTGGCCACGGCCGATATCACTAATCTACTTCCAAACCACTCCAAAACCAGCAGTGCCAAACAAGTCACCGGGGACCCAAACCACAAAGCCTAAATAATTTATACTTGTTTTGTCGGAAATAGGGTACCATTCATGAATATATAAAAACAATTTTAATATTTTAAATTATTTGAAAAAAAAAGTTTTGGTTCGAGTGAGCTTCACTTTACTGACTTGCACTAACTAACTTCTAAACAATTCAAAACAATAGATATGAACAAAAAGCGATAAAAATTTTCAGTAAAAATCTCAGTTTCTAGATGAATAATTTGTTTTTACAATTCTCTAAGAGATTGAAAATTTGCCCCATGCTACATGGTATAAATTACTACAGACACTACAGAAGTTTAGAAAATTGTGGTCTATAGCAAATCTTCTTACTATCAGTGCAATTCTCAGCTGAAGCATGCTAAAAAACTCAAAAATGATCCACAGATACTATTTGCTGTACTGGTAACACAATTTTAATTTATTGTCTATGTTTTAGAAAATACTGGGGTTCTGTATAATACAGTTTAAGAAAGACTAGTTTAGCTAGTGTTTTATTTTCTTTATGTAACTGGTAAATTCCCCAGTATGCATGCATACTACTCCAAATCAAAATATTTGCTGAAAAAAATTGAGTCAAATAATTTTTTGTTCAATTGCATTACGGGTTTTCTCATAGAAAGTTTTTATTGAAGCATCACAACTTACCTTTTACCTACTCATGGGCATAGCTAAAATCTTGGAAAAAGAAAAAGGTTGATGCTGTAAATGTTGTTAACCCATGATTTTTGAAGCCAGTAAGGGAATTTTGATCCTCTAAACTCCCCCTGGTTGTGACTGAGTTTATTACCATGAAGTTCTGATCTAAAGGACTGTAAGAACTATGAAAGAGTCGGGAAATTTTATTTTTCCAAACCCTGTAGACACCCTTTTTGTGTGTAATAGTACATGTTATCGGTAAATTGTTATTATAATTTAATTATCTATTCTCTTTCTTTTGCATATATGTTTATCATAGATTTCTAGTCACACAAAATCAAATTTGTTTCAATTAAGTGTTTTATAAAATTATTTTTATTTTGAAAATTACTTTTTTATGCTGTTAAATTTAAGTATGTTTGTTTTTAACACATTGACTGCCAAGGCATTTCACCGGGAGCCAACATTTTTTTTTTAATTCTAAATTGTTGTAGATTTGGTATGGTACTACTTATTTGTTGATATTCAGTAAAGCTCCTGAGGTATAGCTATTTATATTAGATAACCATGTCACCCAATAAGGGTGACATTAAAGTTACTGTATACTTTATTAATGTCCTGTCTGCTGATATTTATATATTTCTTTTACCTGAAATATTTTGCATGTTAGCACACAAAACATTAGTTTAAATTTTTATATTTTTTTCTGCTTTTGTTTGTTTTCTTAATAAAAATTTTTATTTGTAAAAAAATATATGTTATATAAAAAGTTTCAAAACCCAAGAAAATAATTAAAAATGATGGATTTTGATATTGAATTAAAGGATTAAATAAAATTCATAATTCACCTCAGGAGTCCACATATATACCAAGTCATTCCTTAGGGACCACACTAATAGCAAAATATAATAAATTATGTATGCTATCGGTTGTATAGGGAGACAAAGTTTCACAAAGAAAGAATGACTGTCACCCATATCAGCTGGCATGACATGATAATCTATGTGTTAAAGTATAGTGTATGTTTCCTGTCATGTTAATATTATTTCAGCTATAAATTATTTAAACATTCATGATTTTACTTTTAAAAGAAATGCTGTGTTTTAAAGATATTTTTCACTTTCTTCATATGGTATTTAATATATTGTAAAAGGTTTTATTTAATTCATTATCTTATATTAGATAGCAAAATGTAGATTTTTCTTCATTTTGCAATTAACCTATAAAGTTCAAACCCAGCATATCATTAATATGTTGTAAAATTATAGTAAAGAGCTTAAAACTTAGGAACAGATGTTCAAAGGAAATTGATAAGATTTTTGCCTGCTTAAAATTTTGAACTTGCTGAGCTCAGGGTTTCACTTAATGGTCCATTTTGCTGAATTTTATTATTTTATTATTTGTGTAATAGTAATGTGATTCCTATAAAATTAGACTTGAAAGCTTTTTTTAGTTTGTATGTTTAATAATGACATTTTCATTTTGTAAGCTTTCTAACAAATGGGTATTGAATACTAGAACTCTAGTAAAAAGTGCTTGCTAAATACTCTATCAAAAATGTCTATTGAACAAATTTATTAGGAATCATTCATCTGAAGATCTGTGGCTTCTAAAATTGGATGATTTTTGTATTCCATAAAATTTACATTTGTAACTCTTCCCCCATTCATGTTTTTCTCAATTTTCAAGTTATCACAGGACTTGTTTTATTTTTTCCCATACTTGATGTTGCCATTTCTAGTTTGTGGAACATTCCATTCCTAAAAGATAAAATAATGTATAAAAGGTATCCTCTCATGTACCTTCAATCATTTTCCTTTTGCATACATGGATTGCAACAACAGTAGAAGTTAAGCTAGTTTTTGAAGTTAATTTTTATTTAATAGTTTGTAGATTGTATGAAAAAAATCAGTGGTGGCTCCAGTTCAATGGAGCCGAAATGGTTTTGTGTGAATAATGTCTTATAATATAAGACTCCAATAAAATTTCAATCATATGCTTGTAGGGATTTTAAAGTACTAACTACAGATTACTTGTTTACTGTTCACAGCTAGCTAAAATATTGAAATTAGAACCAACATTTCAAAGTAGTTCAAAATATTAAAATTTTAACTTTATAACTGCTATATTTCTAAAACTAAAAGCCCAATCCAAAATTCAAATATATATCATTGTAAGGATTTTAAAAGACTACAAATTAGTCGTTTAATGTCCATAGCTAGCAAAAATATCAAAAAAATTAGAACCACATTTTCAAAATAGCTCAGAATATTAAAATATTGAAATTATAACCACCATATTTCTAAAACTAAAAACCCATTCCAAAATGTAATTATGTATTCTTGTAGGGCTTTCAAAGGGCTACAAATTACTCAGTAACTAGCATTTTTAGTTTTCAAAATATAAACATTACAACTTTATTAAAAACAGAAAATTTTTAATATTTCTTCCATTTGTCAAGATGATTGCTTACAATAAGACTTCAAAATCATTTTACGTTTTTAGATCAAAAATAACATTATTGATCTAAAAACTGAATTTCCTACTGAATATTTTTATCACTTATTTATATCTATCTGTTGTAGTTTAGAGGATATTTCAAATGGAAAAAAGCAAAAACTCACTCGGGCACAAAACTTATAATAATAAACTTTATAATTTAAAAAAAAACAAAATAGTATAAAATATTAAGATATTGAAATTATTTTTATATATTCATAAATGATACTCTATTCCCTACGAAACAAGTATAAATTGTTTACATTTTTGTCTATTGGGTTCAGAAATAAGTGTCCAAAGTTATATTTTTGTTACCGCTCAGGTTTCAGCCGAAGACCTTATGACCAGAAACATTATGCACGCCAGAAGACGATTTGGATATGATCCTAAAGATATGATCCTAAAAATCAGTCTTCCGTCTTAATATTTCAAATATGTAATCCCTCCTCTCATTTTTGTTCAAGAATTACAAAAACACTCCTTTTTTTTTTCAATATTTTTGTGTTATTTAAAAAAAAAATCTAATTATAACCCTTTTTTTTTAATTAATTTTTCTTTTAATATAGAGAGTGGGAGAAATTATGGCTGTTATATTTTTGACAATATATCTCCCATGTTGTCTCCAATGTTTTGCTTGACCTAACTAAACTCAATTGTATTGTTTATAGTAACTGGAACTATTTACAGTTAAAAATATACTGTTACAAGTTTTAAATGTTTTTTTTTTTATAATTACCGACTATTACATTATACATTTAACAGCCTGTAAAATGAGACTAAATCAAGGCAACTTCTGTAAGTCACCAGGCTACATTTTAGTCAAAAGTTTTATTTCGAGAGTGTTCAAAACATTGATCGCTATCTACTGGTCGATCGTTAATTATATATCTATATTTTCTTATCCCAATTTTCAATGATACATGTATAAATAAGTGCAACATACAACTATGTGCATCCTTATTTAGAAGTATATAATTTCAACCTAATATATATAAGTTTTAACTTATATGTTGATTAAAGTTTCTGTAAGGAACTGAAGTTTATCAAATTCCGATTATCTTGGCAAATGCAATATGCATATGTGTACTTGACCTTCAGCAGCTAAATTAATCTGCTTAGAAGTGCCACAACTATGTTTAATTATTATTCGTAAATAGTTGGGACAAAATCAGAGTTAAGTAAACTTGCTAGTTTGATATGCATTTATTAATCAGTTGTAAAGAAATTTTTTAATAATTTTAAATTGTGGCAACATGAATAACACTATAAAGATGAAGGCATATCACTGTCAGGAAAAATTGGAACATAATTATTTATTTGTCATAATCAAAAGGAACTCAGATTACAGAAACTTCTAAACACATTGCAGTGTAAAACAAGTAATGCAAATTCTGTAGCATTGGGAAATTCAAAATAAAAATACTTTAGTTGTGTAAATTATGTTGGTCATTATTTTATTGTTATTAAGTAATATTTTAATAACAATGAAATGTGTTAAATTTATTCATTTTTAAGTGAATTAAATAACTAATTTCAATTATTTCAATATTTTAATTAAAGCATGTTAGGTTCATGTGCCACAAAAATGCTTTCGTTGGCTGACAGTTGGATAGCACTGAAATGAATGAATTGGGAAACATTTTGCGGATCAGAAAACTGCGAAAGAAAGCAATCTTATATAAATATTACAAATTGTTTTAGACATGTGTATATTCCATATTAGACGAAATAGAATATAAAATAAAATTGATTTCCTATTGTTCTTGACCAAAAGAGGATCAATTATTTTAGAAACCACTTTTTTGTACTCACTTTTATTTTATACTTTTATTTACAGTGTTAAGATGACAAAATTCCTAGGCTTTGCTTCATCATTAGAAATTTGTTTCATGTTTTGTTTTTAATAGTGATTTCTTATGCATATACTCTGATTTATTTTTATAGAATGAGATATTTTTTGCAGTTTGTCTCTTCCATCTATAGGGTCACAATGCCAATGCCTTTTTTTCATTGAATAGATATTTTTGTTTTTGTCACAATTTATTTTAAGCTGCAATCATAGACATTTTTAGTTAAATCTAGATATTTAAAATATATATGGATATAAAACTCTAAATCGCTCAAATTTGCCTTTGCATTTAAGAAGGAACTTATGAAAAATATTTTTACCTAGAGTAGAGAAAGTATGTAAAACTGTAAAACCTATAGTAGATATAAAATAAAATAGTATGGAAACATGTTAACTAATTAATATTTTAAAATTAAAGACAACCAAAAAAAAAGGCTTAAAAGTGCCACTGATGAAGGGCATTATAGTGCCCGAAAGCACTATGGCCAGGTGATTTTTGTACATCGTAAAAATGAGATTTTAATAAAAGACTTTTAAGTCTATTTTTTGGTTGTCTTTAATTTTAAAGTACTATAATAGATATGCTGAATCTAGTACACAAGATGGGTACATACAAATAAGATCAGAACTATACAGGATTGCACCGAATAGGAGGATCCAACATATCCTCGAAATAGCTGTATGCTACATTGTTTTACTAATTTGTGTATCATTGCGTTTGAGTTTTTCCTTATACAGGATATTTTCAATTTTTGTATACACTATTAGAGACAAAGAATTCACCCTTCAATATTTAGCATATTATATGAGTAGTATAATCTTAGCTTGTGTATTGGTACATTTATTTTATGCATAAAAATTGTGTTAGAATTTTTTTTCAATATTGAAGGTTTCGTTGTTTTCATTTGTTTGCGCTTTTTCACCCCCAAGCTGTTACCAGATAAATCTAGCACTAAGCAATGGTGTAAATACATTTCTTTTTTTAAAATGCTCATAAAACCTTTACTTTTAATAATAGGAAAGAGTCTCTGCTCTTAATAATAGAAAACATAATTTTAATATTTATAACCTCTACTCATTTTACTACAAAATTTACTTTTTTTATTTGACATTTTAGCTCAAGGAAATGTATTAACATGATGAGAGTAGTACATGATATTGGCTTACAAGCTGTTTAATTTTTTTTTAAATATAAAGTTGCATATAAAACAAATATTCATTTAATATTATTTACAATATACTTCCTCTTAATTTGATTGTACTAAAATTCAGTAGGCTTATTGTGTTTAGCAATACAAAATTCATAAATTTCATTTCAAATGCTCAATTTCTTTTGAGAGATAGTGTGTTCACAGACATCATTTGAAAAAAGGATTGATTTGTGCTCTAGGATGCCCAAACAATATAGATCCAAATAAGGGGTTAAATTTTGATCTGATCTCTATAGGTACTTTTCTTTTGTATTGTAAAAAAAAAAAAAAAAAAAAAAAATTATTATTATTGTGCTTAAAGATTTTATAGAAATAATTATTTTGTAAGTACTTTTTTATTTTAAAATGTATAACATCATTTACAGAACATTAACATATACTATTCTCTAGATATTGCAATTTTTTTTTTTATCTAAAATGGAAAAATTTGAAAAAATAAATAAGTGTATTCACTGTTGTTAAATATGTAAACACTTTGTATGTAATGGGCCAGAAGTAACTGGACACCATTGTTTAGGAGTTATTCTGAACTGTTTTCAAAATATTGAAAGGTTTAGTTTTGACATACAGATTGAAGAAGGTTAAGGTCTAACATAATATATTTATTGTTCAAGTCCTGTATTTTCTATATTCACTAGTAGCATAGTAAAGCATCCTAAAAGCAATTCATATTCAGTCTTTGAATAAGCTTTTATGGCTTAGAGTTTTCTGTTTATGAATAGGATTCATAACATTTTTATAAATATCTTTTTTTTTCATCATTTATTTTTATATTTTGCTCATTTAACAATTTCTGTACATATGCTACAATTTTAGTAAGACTCGTCATTTTTATTCTCTTCACATTTGTATTTTTAAAATTTTATACTCATTATATAGATTTATGTTCTGTGTTCTAAATAGCAATTGGTTATGCTTGCTCAATATAAGTATCATTTTAAACATTCCATTGTGCTGTTCAATTAATGTTATATACCTTACAGAAAAATTGTATATTTCATAATTTCCGTATTTCTAAGTGTGGTTAGGAGATTAAAGTAAATGTTTTCCTCTAATTTTTAGATTAAAAGAAACAAATGTGCAATTGTAAGAAAATGATAAAGTTTATATAGCTGTAGGTATTTTGTGGGTGAAATTGATTTGTATATATATATATCAAAATGTCACAATAGATGTAAAATATCAAAATATAATCAAAAGTGTTTTTCATATGTAGTGCTTACAAGTGATGCATATTTCATGATATGTTAAACTAAAGGAATTGCATGTAGTGCCAAAAGTCACCATGAATTTTTCATTTTTACTAATATATTCAGTATTACATACTATATCATAAGCTGTATAACAAATGGGATATTTTCTATCATGCCAAATCACTAGCTACAAATAATTCTGTTGCTAAAATATATATGTATGTATATGTATATATATGCAAATGTTAACTTTTCATGATTATTTAAATTTATTTTCATTGATTTCATATACAATATAACCCAATGTGAGCTGGTACTTGTTTTATCATAAGTTCTCCATACCATTTGTTAAGTTGAAAGAAATCTTGAAACAAATCATGAAAATAAAATCATTATAGAATATAAAATATCAAAGAATAATTATTATCTTAAAAATCCCCCACCCCCCAAAAAAGCACAATACGTGTACATTGTGCTTACCTATTAGTTCACAATATAATGCGAACTTTAAATAAATAATATGGCATTTTAAAAAAGTGTACTGGTTGTTAAAGTTCCATAGCATACTGGGGTTAAAATTTTAGATGCTCACTGCTGATTATAACCCTGTAAAATTAATTGATTCATATGCAAGTACTATCTGTTGATTTTCTTAATTATAAGAGCTTTAAAATATCTGCCCATCCCTTTATTTTATAAATGTAGTTTAGGTAGTTCGTACTTAAATATATATATATATTTATTTAAATAATATATATTTAAATATATATATATATATATATATATATATATATATATATATATATATATATATATATATATATATAATTTAAAATGTGAAGGACATTTCTATGCTGTTATTCTACTGCAGGGGACCATAACATTTATATCAGGGAGAACTTTCTTTTGATGAATTCTTCTTCTATATAAATTAGCATAATATTAATATAAAGTGTAATATACCTTTTTGCACTCACATTAGCACCGGGGTGCACATAAGTACCAGACCTCAGCTATATTGGAAATTTATTAAATATTATAGGACATTGATTGTAATTAGTGGTAACTGAGAGAGAATATAGATATTATCAAATGATAATTTTGTGTCTATAATTATTAAAATATTATAATTATTGTTATTTGAACAGATTGTGCCAAGCAAAATAGGAAACTCTATTTTTACCTACTTTTACATATTTCAAATATTTTCACATGTTCAAAATTTAAAGATCACATGTGGATTGGAATAAAAAATTAGATCCGTACAGGATTTAGCAAAATATCTATAATATTTTAGATAAGTAGATTTTTCCTATAATCACTGGGTAGCACAAAGGGATTTTGCATAGATGTCAAAATAAAAGAATAACTATCTAGTATTTTTCTAATATTTTTATATGTTCAATAGAAATTAATTTGTGCTTTGCTAAAAAATTGGAAGTCAATCTTTTTTTTTCTTTATTAATAGTAAAGTAAGAATTTTCTAGGAAATGTTTTGTTTTTAATGGTTATCTATGGCACATGTTCAAACTTTAAAATTTTGTATATAGAGCATGACAAATTGTACATACAAATTTTATTGACGAGCAATCATTAGATCTTTGCCAAAGTATATATTTCTAAATTTCATATTTTCCATCAACATTCTTAATAATTATAATAAATATAGAAATACAATTAAAATAAAAATTTATTGCAAATTTTATGGCTTTCTCTGTGTTGAAAAGAAAAAAATCTGGAACTATGAGCATGTATCCACTAAATTGAATGAATTAAAACATGTCAATTTATATTTCTTTTTTAGATATAGCATGATAAAAGTAAATGTACTGTTAAGCACATCTTAGTTTTTATACCACTGATAATTCTAGAGCTGGCTGGAAAAAGCACAAGTCAACAACAAAGATTTTGAAATATCGAGGAAAGAAAATTGTGATACTTTCAGGAGAACTTTATTTAAATTTTAATGTTTTGTTTTCAAAATACAAATTTAGTTTTTATGGAGTTTGTTATACATTTATAATCTAAATTTAATATAATCTAAATTTCTAACTTTCCTTAATTTATATTTTTACTCCACTGATATCCATACAAAATCTAATAAGTGTTTGAGATTTTTCTTTTTTTTAACATCTTTGACTTATGTGCTTTTTCCACAATATAGATCATATATTTCTTAAATTAAATATGTTATAAGGAAAAAATTAGAATTTGTGACTTATGTGCTTTTTCCCGCCACCTCTAGAATTTAAGGCATCTGTGAAAGATAGTAGCTTCAATTCGGATCATTATTGAAAGAAAAAATTACAGTATGTGGTTGCGAAGTGATGTTATTAATTATTGACTAATAGAATCTACTCTGTTTTAAAATATATTGTCTGTTTTAGTGTGGAGTTTTATGATATGTTTACAATTAGGCTTGTTCATATGTACATGTCTTTTTATGCATTTGAAGTGGATACTCAGAATGCATGTCAAGAGAGTCTTGTAAATGTTCCGAAGTTAAACAGGAAATCTGCATATGCCATGTATGCTTGAACTGTTAGTCATAACTCACAACCTGGGTAGAATGCAAAACAAATCTTGGGAATTTTATACATCATGACATAGCCTTATGATTTTGCGTTTACAGATGCTTTTACCTTACATGCACCAAACTTTTAATGCAGCCTTGCATGCCTTGGTTTTTTTTTTTGTGTGTGTATGACCTGTCTAGTGATCTTTTGGAAGAAATACCCTACATAATGAAGGAAATACTTTTTGAATTCTGCTATTCTACATCTAATTTGAAAAAAATCAATCACAGCTCTACATAATACATTAGTTTGTAATGCTGTCCACAATTAGCTGAAATACAAACAAAATCCATTAAAAAAAATAATTTTTCATGTACTAAATATACAAAAAAATAGTTTGTTCATCTGTGCTATAAATTATTTAATTTCCTCAAAATTAGAACTGGGACGACCTCTTTGACTGATGCTTTTAATTGTGTTTAATTTGTATTAATTTACAAATATTTGTTCATATTAAGCAAAAAATTCCTTCGGTGAGAGATTATATTCCTATTTTAAGCATAAATATTTTGTGTTTAAAAATGTAAATTTTTTTTAATATGAATATTTATAGAGATTGTATTTAGTTTAGTTCTACGTAGTTATGTTTGTTGTATAAATTACTATTATTAGAATTAGTGTCAAATTAGAATATATTTATTTAGAGGTTGTAGTGTGCAATATTAATATTATTTGTACATTGTTAAACTACTAGATTTTATTTACATTTATGTTTTTGTAGTAGTTTTGAAGGTAATGATGGTAGGGTTTTTCCCATGAATGATATCTTTTTTTCTTTTATGACAATTTTTTGGTCTTTTATTGTAGATGTTTAGAAATTTTATAAATTAAATCATTTCATATGTTACAATATTTAAACATCTGTCAAGTCAGTGGTTCTTTCTGTTTGATCTCGTGTCTCATTGTTTGACAGGTCAGTTTCTTTTTCCATACTTGTAACATCAGAAGAACCAGGTTTATCACTTTTCTGAAGGCTGTTTATATTGCATGTTTCATAGCTCGTATTAAAACTTAACCACTGATTTTATTTTGTTTTGCTTTTAGTCTTTGAAATTCATATTTTTACAACACAGTGATGTAAAACTACATCTTTGATAGAGGTTTCCAAACTTTTATTCACACATCTCCAAGGTAACTGGAATAAGTTTCAAAAGGATCCACATGGAACTTCTTGAATCCAAGGATTTTATTTGCAATTCATGGCTTTCCCCTTGTATTTGAATTGCTTAAAGTTCCATTTCAATATATGTTTGTCCTCTAAAAAGAACACAAATACCTCAATTGATAAATGGGTCAATTTTTATTTAACCTTTTGCTTATGGGTGGGACAGCGTCCATCCCAAACGAAGAACCTCTTTCTTCATTTGGGATGGACGCTGTCCCACCCGTAAGCAAAAGGTTAATTTAGCAATACCTTTTGAATTGACACGTTAAATAAAAATTGTCTGTTTCTTAACATAAACTCTAATGAACTGTTTTACTGAATAAAACATCCCCCCCCCCCCCCCTTTTACTAAAGATGTTATTTTCTTTAAACAAAAATTTTAACACATTGTCTACCTAATATTAATTCTATGGGGGAGAAGCTTATTTTTATTATTATTAATTTCATAATGTCTAGTGCTCTAAGCATGAAGCATAGATTCAGTTACCCACAGTAAAATAAGAAATACTTATAGAAAATTTGAAAATTCTGTCAAAAACTGGATTTATATATAAAACAGACAGATTTTCATATTTATGTGTAGAAAAATGCATACACTTCTGTATACTGTCTTTTCGCATATTCTGTTTTAAATCAAATGTGCTATTAGAATTTGATTCATTGTCCAGTTTCCTATATCCTAGTTGATAGGAACTCCTTGATCTTTATAATCAACCTAATTTTTGAGGGAGCTGTAACTTGTCAAAGATTGGAAAGCTCTGCTTAGGTATATTATTAGTATATGTGATGTGGGTATTACACACATGTATATATAGCCTTATTACCTTAGTTTAGATTAAGTTTCTACTAATTTAAATAGCTTAATGTATAAATAATGCAAGTATAATTTACATAAGAAGAAAGTCTTTTTTGCAAACTGTTAAATTTGTTTGAAAGTTGTCTGCATATTTTTCAAATAATTCTGTGTATTTGCTTAAAATGTCTGATAAATAACATATTAGTTATTGCTTGTGATATATTTTCACACATATATCTGAAGAATTTATTTATATTTTCTTGTAGAATGTTTATTGTTAAATAGTGCCTCGTACAATTTTTATGTTAATGACTGAATATAATTTAAATGTGTTCAAAGCTTATGAAAAGGTATTGCACTTTTAAGTATTACATGTATACACCATATATGACAGTGAAAACAAAATGAGTGGTCTATTTGTAATCAGAATCTGGACCAGAAGCAAAATTGTCACTGTTTTAATCATGGGCATATTTAGGAAAGGGCGACAGGGCCCTGCACCCCCCCCCCCCCCAAAAAAAATTTGAATATCAAATAAAAGATTTATAGGTTTATACCAAGCATGTCAAACTCAAAGGCTAACATGGGCCAAATGAAGAAGGTCTAAGTTTATGTGGGCTGCCAAAAAAAAAAAAAACTTTCAATTTTTATAGAGAAGTAGGTTTATTTTGAAAATTACAATATATATTTATATATATATATATATATATATATATAAATCTGAGACAGTGGTAAAATCAATATTTTCTTCCTGACACTCGGCATCTCTTCTCTGCTACTATCTTTTCCAATTTGGGGGGAAATCTTGCTCGCTGTGGCTACTTTCAAAACTGAACAAAGGTGAATGTCAGTAATTCTTAATCTGACAGGTGACTTATTTCCTTTCATAAGTGTAAATAATTGTTCGCACCGATAAGTACTTCCAAGCATGGAAATAATTTCAGATGCGAATTTTCGAGTGTTTTCAAACCTGGCTTGCAAATATTTGTAAAATTCAGGCACACCAACTTCACTGAATTTTGCCTTCAAATTTGAATAGCACTGGATCTCGATTACCTCCATTTGCATATAATTAGGTACTAATTCTATATTTATCGAGAAAATCAAAGAAAAAAAAAAAAACTTGTCTTTCGAAAATTTAAAATCTGCAAACCTTGTTTCAAATTCAGTTCTAAGGCTTAAATTATTTCCTGCATATTTTCAATACGATGCAATTTTACCTAAACTTGATATGTTGTATGTCGGAAAGTGTGTCAAATCTTCATTTCTCAACTGCGTTTCCCAAAGAGCTAGCTTACATTTAAATGCTTTAACTTGGTCACACCTTTTCGTAATGATCTGATCTTTCCCCTGTAGTTTTGTATTTAAATCTGATAAATGTTTTGTTATATCAAGCAAGACAGATAAATATTGCAACCATACTGGATCAAAAAACAAGCTTGTGTCTTGATTTTTTGTTATTCAAGACTGACATATTTCTTCTTTCAAGTCCCAGAATTGTTTAAGAACCTTGGAACAGGATAGCCAACGTAGTTCGGTACAGTAGGACAACCTGGAATTTTCACTTTCTAATTCACTTAATAAAACAGAGATCTGTCGCTGATTTAAGCCTCGAGATCTTATAAAATTGATAATTTTTTTGATAGGTGTCAACACATTTTCCATCTTTATTACTTTCGTACATAATACTTCTTGATGTATAATGTAATACGCATGATGAATCTTGGAACCATGATATTTTTCACTTTGTTTTTTTCGCAGTAGTGCCACGAAACCGTAGGTTTTTCCGGTCACTGAAAGGCGCTCCATCTATTGCTACAGAAGTCAATTTAGATAGACAAAGATAGATTGTATTTTTGCAATACAATTTTTGCATAGACACAATTAAAAATATCTTGTCCTGTCGTAGTGCTATACATCGGTACTAGTTCCAATAATTTCTCAAAAATGTTGAAATCTGTGTCTCAAGCACGAAGATACACAGCTAACTGAGCTACACCTCCAATGTCTGTCATAGGCAATAGAAAAAGCTTCGAAATTGGATGATTTTGCATAGGGGGATCCAATGAATCATTTCTCCATCTGAGGCTGTGAAACATGGTTTTGTAATATAAACAAACAGAGCACTTCTCATAACCTCTGCTATTTTATAATTGAGTTTCGGTTCTTGTTTTGATTTTAGCTTAATGATTTCGTTGGTGAATCATAGGAATATAAGAGAGTATTTTTTTTTAAGTTCAGGTTTTAGAGGAATGTGTGGAAGTGCAATTATTAGGTTATTTCAGTGAAAATTTTATCAAAACTTTTTACAAATACCGTTATATAGACTGGGCCACAAAGATATTCGTTGTGGGCCGTGAGTTTGACATGCTTGGTTTATACAAACACATCACAGTCTGCAAAAAATGTTCCGATCAGAGAATTGGCACCATGCAGACAGTGCAGCCGGATGTGATATTTTCGAAACTACACTTAGTATATTTTGATTTGATTTTTTCTTTCTTTGGTCCATAGTAGGTTTTGTAATATGTCACAAAAAAGTACAAAAATAGTTTTTTATTTTTTTATTTTTGTTTTTGCATTTATTAGTTTAAAAAAATACATATTTGGATTAATAACTGCAAGGAACATAAATAGCGGATGACGTCACACTGATGAAACCAGAATTAGCGGAGAAAATAGAAAAGTCACGTGAAACCCAGAAGAGATTTGGCTTTATGAGTAAAGTGGAAAATCAAGGTTACTTCTAACTGTTGCTAAGTTATGAACTGGTTAGGGTACGAAATGTTTGCCATGTTGGCGCACTGTAGTTATAATTTACACAATTTTATATTCGAGTTTTTGTTTTTACAGTAAATGAGTGTTATCGACATCATATGTTATTCATTGTACAAAGTAAATTGTTGTAAGTGAATTGAAGTATAGTGAACTGAAGTATTATATAAATAATTATAGTGAATTGCACAAACATGAAACGATCTACCCAACAAAGCTCAATTCAACAGTTTTTCTCTAAAGAAACGTGCATTGATATTTAAAGTGAACCGTGCAGTTTACTTTCTACATCAAGTACAAGTGATATTCAAGATCCGACAGTAAGTATATACGAAGGTAATCCTTTGGAATCTCATTCCTTAAATAATGACAGAGGAATTGATAATTCATGTAAAGCAATTCGTAATTTAAATGATATCAGATTCTGTTCTAGTAATAATATTTCACTCAAAGCGCTTAGCAATGGAGAAAAAGTTTCTCTTTTAGACAATATCTAGACTCCTATGCTTAATTATAAATTCCCTAAGCTAACCAACTCAAATCAAACTCATTCCAGGTCTTTTCAAATCAAGTGGCTGGGCGAATTTAAATAGTTGGCATACTCAGAAATGCAGGATGGTTCTTTCTGTAAATATTGTGTTTTGTTTGTTAAGGATGTTGCAGGTAAAGGACATTATCATACATTAGGAACTTTGGTAACGAAACCTTTTACTAATTTAAAAAAAGTAAGGGAAGTATTTAAACATCATGAGAATTATAAATATCACAAAGATGCCATGTTGATTGCTGATAACATAAAATCTATAATCACTGAAAAGCTGATAGTGTAATTAATCAGATGGATGCCAAAGAGAAAGGGATGTTATTGAAAATAGAAAAAACTATTACCAGTCATACAAACTATTAGGCTCTGTGGCAGACAACAAATACCATTAAGAGGTAAACATGATGTTGGGCAGATATACCTTCAGGAACCAGCAAACAATGATGGTAACTTTCGTTCCTTACTTAGTTACAGAGCTAATAGCGGTGATTTAGAACTAAAGGAGCATTTAGAAACTAGTGGGGGTAAAAATATGTATACAAGTTCTGTTATTCAAAATGAACTAATAACCATTTTTGGAGATTTAATACAATCAAAAATTGTATCCAAAGTTAAAAAAACCAAGGTCTATTCAGTATTAGCTGATGAAACGGCTGACATTAACCAAATAACAGTTTTCCCTATGTATTTGGTACGTTGAAGAGAAGTCATTGATATTAAGGGAAGATGTTCTTGTTTTTGTGCCTGTTTATGAAGTAACAGGAGTTCTGCTCTAGCTCCCAGTATAATAGAGAGCCTAATAAAAATGGGGCTTAACCTAAATGATATGAGAGGTCAAGGATATCATGGTGCCGCTACCATGCGTGGAGAGTTCCGTAGAGTACAGGCCTATATTATGGAGAAAGTCCCTTCAGCCCTATATACTCGTGCTGCACATTCGTTAAATTTGTGCTTATCTGATACTAGCAAGATTCCCCTAATTAGAAATTGTATGGGTGTAATCGCAGATGTGGGTTCGTTCTTTCATACGTCAGCTAAGTGAACTCATGTCTTAAAAGCAGCAATTATTGAATGTTGTCCTGAATCAAGAAGGACACAACTTATCTCCTCCTTTCTGGTAGGTCGGACGGTCTGGGTCTCAACAACAACAACAACTTATCTCCTTGTATGAAACATGCTGGATTCAGTGCCATGATGCCGTGTTGATGTTTAAAGAAGCCCTTCAATCTATTATTACCGCACTAGACAACATTGGACTGGAATCAAATGACTCTTCAGTTAAAGCCCATATGCTAATTAACTCAATATGCCAATTTCAATTCATCGTTAGTACTTTTATCTTGAGTAGTATGCTGTCTACCACATGCAATCTGTCTGAGGCGCTGCAGAATAAACAAGTAGGTCTACCTCATGCCCTCCAGAAGATATCTGATGTTATAGTGATCTTATCTATCAGAAGGAATGATGCAAATAAGCACTTCAAAAACTTGTATGAAGACATTAAAGCATTTACAGAAAAAGTAAATATAGCAGAAGAAGTTCCTCGTGTTTCTAGATTGCAAACAACCCATTGTAATGTACTATACATCGCCTGAAGAATATTATTGTCGAATAGTGTACATTCCGTACCTTGATGATTTTTGTAATGGCCTAGAAGAACGCTTCCAATCTCATAAACAAACAGTTCTGTCATTGCAGTGCGTTCTTCCAGAATTTTGCACAAGAATAAGTTTTTATCTCTAGAGCCAGCTGTTACGTTTTATGAAAAAGACTCAGGTTACAAAGAAGTAGTTCAAAGCGAATATTCATTGTGGCTAGAAAAGTGGATTCATGAAAAGGACATTCCAAAAACTGCTATTGATGCCATTATAGCATATGACAAAATTTATTTTTCAAATATTTACATCCTTTTAAAAATATTAGCTGTTCTGCCCGTTTCTATTGCTACCGCAGAAAGAAGTTTCTCCAGTTTTAGATGGTTCAAGTCATATTTGAGAAACACTACGTCCGAATCCCGATTAAATGGACTTGCTTTGCTATCCATTCATAGGGACATACTTGTAACTGATAAAGAAATTCTTGACAAATTTGCTAGTGTTCCAAGGAAACTTGATTTCGTTTTATGGGAAAAAACTTTTTGTTTTGCAGAAAAAAAAATTTTGTTTTGTAGAAAATTCACTTCATGTAACGCAGTCTGTTAGGATATTAATAATAAACTACTGTTAAATAATTTTTATTTTTTTATCCATTTCAATAATTTAAAAAAATTAAATTACTTTATAACTTTACAATATTAATTTAATTAATTCTACAATTAAGTTGAAATTAATTTTAAATTAAACTATTTCAATAATATAATTATAATATTATTATCTAAATTGCTTGTAAGCTTTCAAAAAGTATTTTATATTTAAGATTTTATAACTGCAGTCGAACCTCGATAACTCAAAGTCGAAGGGTTAAAAAAAAATCGAGTTATCATGGAATTTGAATTATTAAGGAAGTTTATAACTGTAGTCAACTTACAGGGAACGACATTTTATTCGAGTTATCAAGGAATTCGATTTACTAAGTTTTGACTGTATATATCGAACATACATATACAGTTTTACTCATAACTGTGTGTCATCGACTGCTAGTCTTCAATTGTCTTGGCTCCCCCCCCCCCCCCCAAACAAAATCCTATATACGCCCCTACTTTTAATAATAATTTATTAGTATGGATTTGTAAAAAAAGTCATGCTTGTTTTGAAACTTGATTTAAAATTTGTTTTAAAATTTGTAAAAAAGTCATCTTTGCTTTAAAACTTGAAATCCAGTATAAAAAGTATAATAATGGAAAATTTGACATATGGTGTCATATATGGTAAAAAGGTTTCTGTAAACTGATATAAATATCCTATCTAAAATGTAGAGATACAAACATATCTAACATTTAATCTTGGCAAAATGCTTTTTGTAATTGTCTACACCATACATATGATCCAAGTATGTGACCATTTCGTATAAATTTAATTTATATTGTAATTTAACATAACCAGTCCATTAATTTAAGTATTTATAATTTATTTTGTAGAATAAAGTTTATTGGAATATTACTATTATATGTTTTGAAATCCAAATTAACTTTAAAAGTACTGAGTGTTCCATAGAAATTCATAAATTTAAAAAGTCTTTTGCAGAAAAAAAAATCTGATGTGGGCAGCACATGACTTTCCCTGCAGACTTATATTCACGTTCTATTTATTTAAATTAAATTAAATTCACTTTTAATTCAATTTTCGTTCTCATTTGAAAACTGGACTTATTTTCAAAAATGGTGTAGGAAAAATACGAAAAACTAAAATATCTCGAGAATGGCTAGTCCTAGTGTAATGGGGTTGGTCTTATTCTTTTCTTCGCTAAAAATTACATATTAAACAAGCATTTAATGGCTATATTTGAGCATGCGTAGTTCTTAAGTTTAGATTTTGATGATTTTTGCGGGCCATTTTGCAAAAAAAGGCAGATTATTTTTTTCGAATTATACCAAAATCTAATCAGCACCAGGGTGGCTTACAAGCAACTCATCTACCAAATTTTGTGAAATTCGGTCCATTAGTTTTTCAGTTAGAGTGGATACAAGCTTTTGCGGGCCATTTCGCAAAAAAAGGTGGGTTCTTTTAACCCGAGTCATACCCAAAACTAATCAGCACCAGATTTGTGCACAAGTGACTTACCTACCAAATTTTATGAAATTCGGTCAATTAGTTTTTTAGTTAGAGTGGATACAAAATCTGCACAGACAGACACACACACAGACGTCACGCTAAAAATAGTTTTTTCGTATTCTAGAGGTCTCGAAACGTGTAGATCCGTCGAAAACTCAAGTTGCGATTTTCGACATGATTCCAATACTTTCCCTATACATTACCATGTATTGCAGGGAAAGTAAAAAAATGTGGTACCGCTTCTATATTGTTTGTAAAATTATATTTATATCCATTCTAAAACTTCTCTGTGCACCTAATCATCATTTTAACATTTAAAGTTAATTTCAACCTCTGATTTAAAATTCCAGAATCAATTGATTTGGGACAATGAAATATAATTTATTTTGTTGCACATTATTATGTGACTGAATATTTGATAACTGTCGATTTTGTGTCCCTTGAGCAGCTTTAAAAAATCTGATGTGGGCAGCAAATGACTTTCCCTGCAGACTCAAAATCATGATATTTTTATTTCTTTAATAATTCATTAAATTGAGTTTAATTGAACAAAATAACACCGAATTTGCACTTTTAATTCAATTTTTGTTTTTATTTCTTAATTGGACATTTTTCAAAGGCGGCGTAACAAAAGTGCGAAATCAAATATCTTGAGAATGGTTAGTACTAGAATAATGGAGTTGGTCTTATTCTATTCTTCGTCAAAAATTACATATAAAACAAGCATTTAATTGATACATTTAAGCATATGTAGTATTTTATTTTAAATTTTGGAGATTTTTGCTGGCCATTTTGTAAAATAAGGCAGGTTCTTCTTTTTCAAATCGTACCAAAATCTAATCAGCACCAGAGTATCCTACAAGTAACTTATCTATCAAATTTTGTGAAATTTGGTCAATTAGTATTTTAATTAGAGTGGATACATACATTGCACAGACAGATAGACACACACAGACGTCAGGCTAAAAATAGATTTTTCGTATTCTAGAGGTCCCAAAATGTGTAGATCTGTCGAAAACTCAAGTTGCTTTTTTCGGCATGATTCCAATACTTTCCCTATACTTTTCAGTACTTTCCCATGTATTGCAGGGAAAGTAAAAATCTGATGGGAACAGCACATGACTTTCCCTCCAGATTCAAATTCATTTTGTATTTTTTTTTTATCTCTTGCATTAAATTGAGTTTAATTGCAAAAATTATTATGGATAATTTTCTGATATTATATCCAATTTGTCTTTATTGCATCTTCGTTTTGTTTGGCAACTTAATTCAATTTAAATTCTTCAGGTCCTTAAAATTAGAAAAAAACTACAATATGTCAAGAACGGTTTATCCTACAGTCATGGGGTCAGATCTACCAAGTTTTGTGAAATTTGATCTATTAGGTTTTCACTTAAAGTGGATACAGGCAATTTTTGCGGGCCATTTGGCAAAAAAGGCAGGTTCTTTTATCCCAAATTGTACCCAAAACTAATCAGCACCAGGATCACACATAAGTGACTTACCTACCAAATTTTATGAAATTTGGTTTATTAGTTTTTGAATTAGAGTGGATGCATACATTGTACAAGACAAACACACACAGAGACATCACGCTAAAAATAGTTTTTTTGTATTCTAAATTTCTAAATATCTCAAAACGTATAGATCCGTCTACAACTTGAGTTCTGATTTTCGATATGATTCCAATACTTTCCCTATACATTACTATGTATTGCAGGGAAAGCAAAGAATAATGCTAAATAGATATTTTCTGCTATAATTTTTTAGAATATAATATGTTCTATATTTGTTTGTCATTAATGACCAGGAACTTGATTAACTGATCATTCGCCCAAACATTGGCCAGAATGTGAATCATTTTACCATCACATGATGTTATCCTGGTACACCATGGGGGTAAAGCACTTCACACCCTTTACGTACACCACAACATCCATGCTCGCAGGTGGGACTTATACCCCCAACCCAGCAGTCAAAAAAGCACAAGGAAATGCTTACTTTTGACATCTCTACTGCTGAGCTGGTATCTATTCTATATATTTTTCAACAATAAAGTAATATTTTTCAATAATACAGTTTTGGCTTCATAAAAATGCAAATTTGCATTTTCTGCCAGTCTTTCAGTGATGAGTTGAGTTTTCATCTCCTAATTACATTAGTAAAGTAGTGGAAATAAATGGGTGATGTTTAAGAAATTATAAATTTAACTCGTAAAAGCCCCCTTATAAAAAAAATAATGATACTATTTTGCCAAACTGCTGATATATGTTTGTCTCTGCTCTGGGAATTGTGACATTTTGATGTCATCCGAAAAATCTTCTCATTAATCTTCCAGATAACAACAACATTGATTTTAAGTCAGTTGAAAAACAAACACTATTTAGAGTTTTGTTCCACATCAGTTTGAAGTTTTAGATGTTTGTTATGTGAAAATTTTAATTTTATAACTCATTTTTCATAAGTATATTTATTGCCCATCATTTCTGACACACATTTAATTATTATTAATATGAATAAAAATGTCTAAGTACTGTATCTCTTATTAGAGCCTAAGGACAGAATATGCATGCTTCTATTTCCGTGCCGAACAAGTGCTAACCCGTATGTTGCTTCTCACACAGGAATGGAATGAATAGGCATTAAAATTCTATGAATCACATTAAACAGGCCTGTCATCCATTAGAAATCTTAAAAGGCATTTCCAAGAACTTATTTCAAGCAAAAAATTCTAGAAACTACTTTGTTAAAAAAATTGAAGGGAGGGGAGAGGTCCTTAAAATTGACAGTATTAAGAAATTCAGCCATATATACACACACACACACACACACACACATATATGACAAACACATTGATACAATTCTTAACTCTGTTAATGAACTTGTGATCACTACACAAGGCTGATCATTACTTGGACTATTATAAAAATCCCCTGATGAAATGTTTCATGTGTATATGTATGAAAACTAGAAGTTCTTCTGCAGTAAGTGTTTTTGTGGAATGTTTATCCTAAACATGAAATGATAAATGCAAATATAAATTATATATTTTTTAAATTGAAAAACCATTGAAAGTATTTTTATTTTCATTATATCAAGAGAGTGGTACTAAAATGTGCAGTTGAAATCTTAAAATTTTAAATGCCATCATTGTTTAATACTTTTTATTTTATATATACTAATGACACTCATTTGTTTTCTTGTTCAGTCTTTCCTTTTAAATATTAAGTGACATTCAAGCTTCTCTGTGACTCTAAAATTCACTATTACTTACTGTATACACTTTTAGAACTAACTGGTTTAACAAATTTTATTTAATTTCTAATTTGCTAAAAAATAACATTTATATCCTTCTATTAATGATGTTTAATTGTGTTAAACTTACTGCATATTTGTGTGTATTAGTACCATGTAATGTTAAATTGAAGTAAGTTTAACATCTTTGATAACATTCCATGCCTGGTGCATTGTTATTTGTCAGGTACTATTGTCCTGTACACATTGTTATTACATACATCCGACCAAAACTATCCAGCCTCGTTTGTTGTCTACCTTTGAGAAAGTGCCAACTGATGTATTTATCTTTGCTGAAAATTAAAGTAATGCTATGTTAAAATGGGATTGCTGTATATTTGATTTGTTTGTATTTGTGCATCACTATACAGAGTGTCTGGGGAAATCTCTCGAGAACATGGAGACTTATCCTTAATATTTTTTTAATTCAGCTGCATAAGAAAACCCTATGGCACTATACGACAATCAAACATTCAGGGGAGCTACCCCTTTTTTATGGGGGACAGGTACTACATCATTCCTTTTTAAGGGATAAAGGAGAAAGGAAAGTTGTAAAGCATTTCCCAATTAGTACAAAAATGTGTTTATAAGATAGAAAAATCTGAAAAGAACCCTGAAAACTAGGAAATACAGTCTAATTCCCCCCAAATAAAACAACATTAATGTACTCGGACAATTGGGATACCTTACATTGGGAAACGTTATGCGTATGACCGTTCAACTGCACTGGTATTCCGTTTGCATTCTTCAAAAATAAGGATCATTTCGCAATATTTTACCAGTGACGGCTCGTGAGCGACATGTAGAGGGGGGGGGGGGGGGGCGCTCATCTATGTATTTATGCCTACATATGTGTTAGTAATATATATATCTATAATTGAAGAATTTTTATTTTACTTGTATTATATATACCTGAGATTAATTATTAAGTAAAAATGTTTTGTATAGCAAAAATGATAAGAAAATGGATTGAAATATATATATATATATATATATATATATATATATATATGTGTGTGTGTGTGTGTGTGTGTGTGTGTGTGTATGTATATAATAATAATAGTTTGAAAGTCCAATGAAAGAAAAGTGAGAAGCTGTAACTCGAAAAACCCAACTTTCTAACTAGCCTACAAAATAAAAGTATAAATCTGCAAATCTTCAATCAAATGGGAAAAAATACAAATTTTGAATCAGCAAGTTAAAGAAAATCATCAAAAATCAATGGTATTGAATCCATAAAAGAAAAACAAATGAAATCTAAGTATTAATGCTATACATGTGGACAAGGGCTAGAACTAAATCACGGATTTGTTCACTTCTCCAAAACTTTTCCTCAGGTCCAAGTATTTTGTCGAAGCAAACACAAAAAGTGTATGTTTCTGAAGAAATTGATAGATTATATCTATAAACGATTTCTACTTGGACAACATACATGAAGAAGAAAAAATAAAAGGAAACAAAAATACCTGGAAAATAACACTACAAATGCACGAACCTGTCGAACCCGGGAACACAGAATGAAGAGACTAATGTTGTCATTCGCAAAGGAAAAAGAAATTATCTACTGTTGCCATTCATAAAAAATAAATAACAGTAATGTAAAATGGCAAGAATAAGTGATAATATATAAAGAAAGCTACTAAAAGGAGGGGCTAATAAAAGAAAAGCTAATGTTTAAGTGGATGTAAATATTAAAATATTATTAATACAAGAGAATGAAGATGTCAGGCTAATATAAAAAAATTTGAATAGAATTCATGAAAATCCGGCTAATCTAAATTTTTTAACTATACCATTTACAAAATAAGAGGGATATTTATATAAATTGCTGGTAATTTTAGATTATTTATATGTATAGCATGACATTTTTTATCAGATAATCTATAAATTCTAAAAAGCTGATTAAGTATAATATTTGTAAATAATAGAATCCAGTTGCAGGAATTAAATGGTAAGATTTCATTAATGTTGAAATTAAAAAAGTATTTTTCATCATATAAATTAGTAACAATTCTATTAGAAGGTTGAATAATAAGATATAAATCCAAAAAATTAATATTATTACTAATAGTAGCTTCAGTAGGAATTAATTTCGAATTGTCTGGATAGAAATCTATATCTATGACATCTTATGTATGTATATATATACATATATGTATATGTATATACATATACATATTTTGGGCATAGCAACGAGTGTATTAAAAATATAAACGACGGATATATTAAGTAAAATAACGTACCTCCCACCTGCTCACTCGTTCATAAAAATCCTGGATACATGGGGACGTATCCTTCCTAGTGAAAAACATTACATAGTCCTAATTTACATTAAAGTAAAATTGTAGGGGCTAGTTAAACTAAAAGTTTTGCCCAGGGAGTTGACTAAAAAAATATGCATATTCTGGTGATACATACAGATGGTTCAGAGACTATAGTCACCAGTAAAATCAAAATCGGTGGATTAGAAGGCGAGATGGAAAATTGGGGGAGGGGGGGGTAGCCAAAGTAAGAGTTATGCTCAGGAATTTGCCACGTTAAAGTTGCATATCCAGGTGACATGTACAAATGGTGGAGAGACTATAGCCACAAGCCGAGCCAAAATCGCTCAATTAAGAGCAGATATGTCAAATTGTGGGGACTAGTTTAAACTAAAAGTTACACCCAGGGGTTGACACAAAAATATGTGTATCCAAGTGAAATGTACAAATGTTGCTCAGACTATATAGTCACCAGCAGAATCAAAATCGCTCAATTAGGAACTGAAATGTAAAATTCTGAGGACTAGTTAAACTAAAATTTACGCCCAGGGAGTTGACACAAAAAACGCATGTATATTATATATCCATCAAATATGTGTATCAAACTGAGGCATACGGATGGTGCAGATACAACTATCAGCATAGCAAAATCGTTCAATTAGGAGGTGAGATGGGAAATTTAGGGAGTGGGGGGGGGGGGGGACTAACTGAAGTAAAAGTTATACTCAGAGAGTTGTCACAACAAAGATGCATAACCAGATGACATGTACAAATGGTGCAGAAACTATAGCCACTAGCAAAACTAAATTCGCTGAATTAGGAAAAATGCTCGCTAAAAATGTAAAATTATGGGGCTAGTTAAACTAAAAGTTATGCCCAGGGAGCTGACACAAAATATGTATATTCAGGTGGCACGTACAGAGGGTGCAGAGACTATAACCATCGTTAAAATCAAAATCGCTAGATTAGAAACCGAGATAAGAAATTTGGGGGCTACTTCAAGTAAAATTTATGCCCAGGGGGTATCTGAGCAATATAGTTGCCGGCCGGGGTCAAAATTTCGAGAGAAATGACGCAGATGAAAGGAATACAGTGAAAATTTAATGTTAAAGTTTTTTAATAAATATTTAAAATTTCTTTAATTTTTAGGTATTTTTTAATATTAAATAGCTGAAAAAGTCAGACAGTTGGGTAGGTCAAGTGACCCACCCCTCAAACTAAATATCCAAAACAACATATTTCTGAACCATCACTAAAAATAGCCTATCGATCACGGCTATGCCAAAAATAGGAAACTCCAGACGTTTAAAGAATTAATTTGAAGTCAAACATATTGGAATTCGTCACCATCAGATCAACCAGAGCACAGAACTGCTCCAAATCAGAAATAACCCCTTCCCAAAGGACAGAACCACACTACATCAGAGATGACGAAATGCGAAACCATTTCAATAAGTAAGACAGCTGGGCGAGTCAAGTGATCCCTCAAACTGAGTGTCCTAAGCAACACATCTTATTCACGATGGCCAGAAACTCATAAATTATCATAAACACCCACCCCCCTTCCCATCACCACACACGTACTCTTAATCCACTCATTTGTTCAAATGTTTATTTAAACTTCCAAATATATGAAAAAAAAAAGACGAGAAAGAGAGCACACACATTTTTAAATATAGAAAATTGAAGCCAAATTAGCAAAACTGAACCAATATGAGAGGTCCCTGTTCATGTTTTACTACTCTTCTATTTCTCTCTGGCGAGAAATGCTCGCAGAACGTGACACAATCTAATGGTAATTCTGCAATGTCTGTTTTTTTTTTTTTTCATGCTAAATTTTTAATATTGTTCCCATACCATTCGTTCGCTCAGGACAAGCCGGTGAAAGGGACGCGGCTTTAACAAATATCCCTGTATTTTCCCCTTATGTGTTGAAAATTCAAATTCTATGCACTATAACTTTCGTGGGTCTCCTTTCTCTGAAGAAATCTGTAGTGCTGCCATCTAGTGACATTTTTCATAACTTATTATTAATAATTCTCGATTTAATTGAACCAAAAATTCAGATTTTTTCAATAGAAATTGTAATAAATCTGTATAACTAAAAAAATAATTTTGGGTGTTTACTCAATGGTGCCGCGCGTCCCCGCGACTTCCCTTAATGACCGCGTCTGTATTTTACATTAGTAAATATAATAAACATGGCCCATAAAATCCAAATAAAAATAGGATGAAGTGTATTGTTGCGAACGCGCAGTGTTCTGTTTGGCGCCTCTTCTTTCGTCTGTCTCGAAAGCCAGGCGAAGAAAATACAGTGCGTGAGAATGGCGTAAGCCCAGGGTTGCCAGGATTTCCCAGTCATAAGAGGGGGGTTCTATATTTTGTCATTTATCGCCCATTTGGTGACTTCCGGAATGTTCCAGAAACTTCGCGAAATAAAGATTATTCTTTGAGATATAGAGATTTCCATTTTTTTTCTATGGAGAGGTTATAAAAAGGACTCACCCCACCGTTGTAGGGGAGTTGACGAATGGACGTAACACAAGTTACATTGGACTGTGATCTTTGTCAATGTTTTGAGAATAGTACCCGCTGTTTTGTTGTTGTTGAAACCCAGACCGTCCGACCTACCAGAAAGGTGTAAGGTAACTGTTTGGACGGTCGGGAAGTGCCACCCAATTTAGACCGGAACCCAGTGGGGGAGGCATCCACAGGGACCGTACCCTCCTTCCCCTACCACCAACCTCTCGGAAGGACTTTCGGACCCACATGTTTAACGTGATCGTACTCCGCATGAACACGGCGGTAGTTTTGGCAGTGGCTGGAATCGAACCCGGGCCAACCGAGTGCAACTCCAGCGCGCTAACCAATGGGCTACCGCGCCCCTACCCGCTGTTTTGTGAAATTATTTTCGTCAGTATTTTGAGAATAATATCGCTTATTCTGTGAAATGAATGGAACATTTAAGTGCCGTTTGATTGTGTACTGTTCCTGTTTACTTGTGAATAAACGTAAGATATCTAGAAACTTGGACTCGTTCTTGTATCCTGCGTCTACACCCACCAATCTAGAGGATACGTTTCGTAACAATAAACATGGCTCATAAAATCCAAATAAAAATTGGATGAAGTGTGACCTTACACATAGCATAAGCAGATGAAATGTTCTTCAACCTCAAATTAGTTTATTTATTTTTCTGGCTTCGATTACGATACTTTCCAACAAATCATCTGTCAAATAAAAGAGTTAGTATTCAAACTAAATTTATTAAATCGTTTGTATACAACTGTTGCCAAACTATTTTGCAGTTTAATGAATCGCATGCTTTTAAAAATATTTTTTGGACAATTATTTGCAGCTTTTTCTGTCCGATAAATACATCTTTATATTAATTTGGCAACGTTCTACAACTTAGTAATTGGCTTTTTTTTCTCTATCTCTAAAAGGTAGCGAGATACCCCCCTACCCCAATTTAACCCCAGAAAGTTGTCTCGTTGTATAGTTCTATGTACGTTGTATAGTGTATAGGTTTTCTATGTACTTGCGTCATAGAGGTTTTCTATGTACTTGCGTCATAGAGGTTTTCTATGCATTAAAAAGATAAGGATATCTCTTTTCGTTCTCGAGAAATTTCCCTTGATACGGACTTTCCTGGGCAGCCTGTATAAGAATAGCTTCTCTCTCTGTCTTTCTTTCCGTAACGCTTGGCGAACATTTTGGCAACGAATTTGACAAAATATCGCCAACTTAGCGATTTTTTAAAGTGTTGCCAACTTGATGAAAATTTAATTTCTTTGATAATCCCCGAGAACCCAGATCGTCCAGCTCACTCAAGTGTATGGAGCAGTTGAATGAACGGTCGGGAAGGTTTTTGATAATTCCTGTCGCTTTGTGGAAATTATTAATTTAATATATTTTTAAATTGAAAGCCAGATCTTGTACAATTTAATAAGATGCGGGTCGATATCGCCATCTTCCCTCAGCCGAGTGAAAAAGTCTGTCGTCCCACTGAAGTTTGACCTCTGACCGAGTTTTACTTCTGCTACAGTTTGTTGTCGGCTGTCGGGGTCTGAATCGTGAAGTGGCACGACGCTTTGATGACCCTCCTCAAGTATGATTTAACATTCGTAGACTCTAATTTTTAAAATTATTTGGAACTAAATCGTTGAACTGAAAATATTAAATAGACTCTTCAGCAAAGCTCTTTTCAAAATTCGTGGATATATTTGAGCAAGAAACACCTCCAGTGCGCTGTTGATAAGGGGCCTCCTTCCACTAAATTATTAACTTTGCTGCTGTCTCTTTGCTGCTTATTAACTTTGCAACTGACTTTGGCATGAATAGTTCAACTCCAATCACCCATTCCGTATAGAACTTCGCTTTGACCATTTGCTGGATTTTTGCAGTGGTGATGATTTGATTTTAACCGTTAAATCACGCAACGAAAATACAGCCATTACGAATTCACAATGCGATATACTTTTGAAAAGAAAATTTACCTGGGTAGCTGTTTCCTTATCATGGCATTGTGTTAATGACACTAAAGCTGCAGGGCTGTAGCCAAAAATGTAATGCAAGAGGGGCTGGAGTAAAATTCAAGGGGGGGGGGGGGGGGCTCAACAGCCTTGAAGGAGAGGCTCCCTAGAAAAACATTTGGGGGAGGGGAGGCGGAAGGAGATGTATTAAAATGTTAAATTTTAGTTTTTAATGAATTATTGCATTAAAAAATATTTTAAATATAATTAAATATATTATATCACATAATATTAAATTGACTGTAATTACTTATCAGTTGATAATGTACAACGTGATAATGTAGTACTCTATATAACTAATGACTCATCTGTATAACTGCTTATCCGTTGGCAATGTATAACGGTGAAACTCGCAATCATACAAAAGTACCCTAAATACTATCCATATTCTTAATTTAATTTTTAAAACTTTATTGAATACTTTTAAATTAAATATGTAAATAAATGGATGATCATCCATATCACCACACATTCAGCGACGAAAAAAATCTTAATTCTGAGCTATACAAAACGAAGTTTACAAAACATTCTGAAAATGCACTTTTTTTGCAAAATTTGGATGACATGTATGAAATTTCTTACCACTACAAAAGATTAAATGTTTCCATCATCAGAGGGGGAAGGGGGGGGGGACTCGGCAAAATAATCTCTCAATGTCTTTCGGCTGATATGTTGAAAAAGAGATAATTCCTTCTACAGCTCCATTCATGGTGGGAAGCAATCGCAACAACTAGAAACAGCCAGGTTGAGAGGAAGGTTTCTGCAAGGACAGACAGTTCACAGCCTCGCCTTTAATAAATTTCTGTCACATCCTGCACAATTGCGAAACGTTTCCTTTGCATCTATTAAAACCAGTCGCAACACAATAATTCAGATCTGGTTCCAGTTCAATTATAACCTCAAGAACACTTTTCGCAAGAACAGAACTTCTGATTGCCCAGGCTCCCTCTTATCAAATGCATTCTTAAAAGTTCACGAAACCTTCAGAACTTTCTTTTGCAATGCCATTTGAGACATACCGCACTGATAAACAGAACTGCGGAGATTCTTCAGTGATTTCGTTAAATATTATACTGTAATTCCCGTACCTCTGCCAGCTTTCAAAATTATCAACTCATTGCAAGTCATTCTAATGTTGTGTTAGCTTTTCTAATTGATTTTATATAATATGCTCTCCACTACCAATTCGAAAACAAAAGGCTCTGAGTTTCGATCGATCCCTTAGTTCCTGGTATGTCATTATGATGTCTACCTGTAATGGCCGCCTCTCTGTGGAACATTTTGGCGGCAAAACAACAGAAGTGTTTTTAACGTTTTCCAACATAGTTGAAAAGTGTTTATGACTGATCATTCTATTTGTCTAGCTGTCCGTTCGCACAATAACTGCCATGAAAATAACTTTATCAAAATGAAATTTGAGCATATTGTTGAGACGGTCTGTGGGACGTCTGGGAATGTAAATGAATATATCACCCAATTAATTTTGAATAAATTAATTAGTTTAAAATTAATTTTACCCGGGTTGAGAAAATGAAATACATTGAACCCCATGAGACCTATACTTTTTCAAACATATTTTAAGCGGAGTTAAAATTCACATATTGCTTCAAAATTTTTAGGAAATATTTAAATTATCCCATAAAGTATTTATAAAAAAAATTTCAGCAAAATAGGTTCGGTAGCTCTTTAAATAAAAATTGAAATAATAATGACACCCATATTACATGAAAAGATCATGTGACTCATTTCAAAATAAAATATGGGATAAATCCCCCCCCCCCCCCGTATAAAAATCGTGATCTTTAAAGATCGTTTAAATTTATATTGAGTGTTGCATCCGACCTAAAACCGATTTACTTTTGCATATTATCTGTGTATCTAAATTCTGTGCCAACGCAATTACAACATTTTTTATTTTAAATGATCTCTCAACTTTGATTATTCCTGCAACGAAGCCTAGTTTCTATAGCATGCAGAATGTAAACAAATCAAGCGATTGTAAGATGAGTTGTATAAAAATGGCTGAATTTTTTTCACGCAAAATTATTTAGCTCTGGAGTCTGGAATATAAGTGATATGAATGAAATATTCATTGATTTTACATAGAGGAGCAGACGATTTATAACATTGTCTTTTAACTTTTTGTTCTTTTAACTCAAAACTTCACCAAAGTTTTGAGTTTCCAAGTATAATAAATTATTGTAGTACTGTGATAATCTTAAAAAATATCAGCGCTGAATATATCGCATTTTAGAGATGTTTAAATAAAATTGCATTTTCAGTTGAAAAGTGTTTCATAATCAATGCTTTATACATGATTGATCTTTCTTGTTATTATTGGACTCAGTCTTGCCCTGTCCACTTCAATTTGTTGCTGCCAGGGAAAGCTCATGCAGATGAGGGAAAGCTCGTGTGGTTCCGAATACATTTGGTAGAACGAACGTTTTTATGAACATCTGAGCTCGTCCTATGTATTGTGTGTCTATATTATTCAGTGTTATGTTTTTCTATATTTTATTTTACGTGTCGGCTGTGAACACTTTTGAAGCGATTCTGTTACTAAACACTTTTTAGGTTGAGTTTTGTATTTCCCGACATCCCTTGTGACCACAAACATACTGAAATGCCCTTCTTTTAACGACGAAACCACAACTTCTTCAAACGCACTGCTTGAACTACCCTTTGTTCTTCACGACTTTTTGGTAGATAAATGAAGGATACTTGTTAACTAAATTTCCCTTTCCAATGATACTTTAGCAGTTCATATTTTGTCAGCTCACTTGCACAACGAATGCTCCGTTTGCTTATTGTTACGAGACGTATCCTCTAGACCTAGGGAATCGTTGGTGATAACAGGATACAAGAACGAGTCCGAGTTTCTGATGACTAACGTTTATTCACAAGCACAAAGTAAACAGGAACAATATAGGATCAAATAGCACTTAAATGCTCTACTCATGACACAAAATAAGCGATAATATTCTCAACATACCGGCGAAAATAATTTCACAAAACAACAGCTACTATTCTCAAAACATTGACAAAAGCCACAGTTCACTATATTGTACACGTATATTGTCAACGCGTCCACTGAACTCCGATTCAGTGATGACTCCCATTTATAGTCTCTCCATAGAAGTAGCTATATCTCAAGGAATAATCGTTCTAGCGAGAAGTTTCTGGAACATTCCGGAAGTCGCCAAGTTGGCTATACATTTCCAAATCTGGAAACCCTTCTTCTAACAGGAAAATCCTGGTAACTCTGGGCTTACGTCATGCTGACATCATGGACTGACGAAAACGAAAGAGGAGCCGCTTTCGCAACATTATCAACAACCACAAATTCTTTCCGATTAAAAGGGTCCAATTTGAGTGATTACAAACATTTCAAGATCTAAATTCTTATTGCACCTGACAGATTATAATCTGCTGAGCTTAAGTACTCCATAATTTGAGTTTCCTTTTCATTTATTAAACTCCGAAAACCTTTTCCTTTCCTACTATATTTTATTTTAGGCACAAAGTTCCTTCCGGTTACAAAATCCTGAAAAATCAGGCATATGTTTTGTTTTTCAATAGCTCGCCCATCTCAATACTTCTTCTTCGACCCAGACCATCCTACCTATCCCAAAGGGTAAGATATCTGTTTGTACGGCCTGAAAGTGCCACCCAATTTAGACCGGAACCCAGTGGGGTGGCATCCGTACCCTCCTTCCCCTACCACCCAGCTCTGAAGGACTTACGGACCCACATATTTAACGTGTCCGTACTCCGCGTGAACACGGGGACAGTTTGGGCAGAACCTGGGCCGCCCGAGCTCTAAGGCTGTGCAACCCCCGCTCAGCTCAATTGACTTTTGCCGCTCTAAATGCACACCTAGTATACTATCTTAAAAGATTCGAGAAAATTCATCGAATGTTCCCAAATTTTTTTTTCATCGTCCAGCCAAATATATTTCATTTGCTGTGATTAAACCACGACCCCCCCGCCCCTCCTTCCCCTTCCGATATTTCTTTAAATTTCTAAATACTTCATTAAGACCAGCTCATATTTTATACTTTAGATTGTACTATCGGGTTTTTTAAGCATATTTCATTTCTGCAATTTTTTTTTTCATTTCTTTCTTATGGATTCATTTTTAAAATAATTTATTATTTTTAATTTTTTATTCTGCCTTGAAACCCTATTTTCGAGAAGGGCT
Source organism: Amaurobius ferox (assembly GCA_951213105.1). Taxonomy (NCBI): domain Eukaryota; kingdom Metazoa; phylum Arthropoda; class Arachnida; order Araneae; family Amaurobiidae; genus Amaurobius; species Amaurobius ferox. The sequence goes on along the minus strand of OX578144.1, from coordinate 140,956,613 downwards.
CCCCCCACACACACTCCTGTTTCAGGTTTAAGTTCTGATGAACTGTCAGTCACGTGATGCGCCACTCTCAACGGATGAATAGGATTCCTCAGTAAACAGTATAAACAATATGGCCGCCACTCCAATGGAATGAATTCTAAATGCAAGAGGATATGATTTCATATGTACTGCAGACGATATGAAAAATGTTCTGATAGGTGAGTTATGATTTGTTTATTTAAAAGAAACATAGGAAGCACTCTGAAATCTATGCCAGTTTGATGATCATTAGATAAATTATGTGCTCACTTATTTATTTGAATGTGCTATCATAAAACTTGATGTTATTGTACCAATCGCCGAATTTACTAATTGAGAACTGTACCATGACTCGACCTGATCCAATTTAAAAATGTTTTCCTGTAATTAAAGTGATTTCTCTAGTTCTAATGCTAAACAACGTAATGCAAAGATTTTATAGAAATATTACGTACGATCGCGCTGAGTTATTCATCATGACAACCCAAAACATATTTTGTTGCAGACTTCACATAACGTATTTGTTATGCGGCGTGCAAATTCGAATCTTATACTCTTTAATTTATTTTATTACACATTTTACTCCGGCATTTATCTTGGCATATCAACTCCGACGCAGTGCCCTAGCTATGGCAGTTGTGGTAGCATATACAATTGAGACTACTTGTTACTCGCATTACATCCCAGGTATCTTGAAAAGAATGACTTTCAGATTTTGCAATTGTAAGTCAACATTTATTTTGTCCATTGCATCTGCGAGTCAACATCTTAATCGCTCATATGTTATGTTTTTTTTTTTACATAATGATTACATAATTGTCGATAAATTCTACTGCAATTATTATTATTATTATTATTATTTTTAGAAGAAACGACAAAAATGTTATGCACAGTTATATTTATATGGTACTGGCACGTGATAAAACTTTTGGCGAGTAAACCCTGAGCTGAAATTTCTTACCCTGAATTATTCACTCGTTATTAGCAGAATGTTATATGCATGCATAACAGAATTATTTGCAAATAGATTTGTTATATTTTCATTTTGCTAACGTGTTTGAATACAGAATTTGTGCATATTTAATATTTCTGTGAAAGTTGTTATTTAACATAATATAATGGGGTATGTTTTATACAAAAATTATATTGTGTTAAATAACAACTTTCACAGAAATATTAAATATGCACAAATTCTGTATTCAAACACGTTAGCAAAATGAAAATATAACAAATCTATTTGCAAATAATTCTACCTTATTTTTAAATTTTATTCGGGCTTGGTCAGGCCTCAAACTTTTGTTCTGGACTGAGCCCGAATAAAATTTAAAAATAAGGCCGAGTTTAGATTGAATTTAAAAATTAAGCCCAGCCCAGCCCAAGCCTGGATTAAATTAGAAAATTCAAGTTGACACAAATCCACATAATTTGAAATGGCCAAGCCCAGCCTTAATTTAGGTGCGAAGTAAAAATGGTATTGATAGTGCATCGGATTAGGTTGACTAAGACGGGCTGTGCTGCATTTCAAGTCGGATTGCTGGTTTAGCTGAAAAAGGAGACTACTTTTGATCGTGAAATAAACATTCACAATTTTGTTTTGAAGTAATACTTTATGGTCTCGACGGTGGGGCACTCATATCATACATTATATGATGTGGAGTACATTAGCTGTGTACTGTGAGACCACATCTTTTGCGGGGGGGGGGGGGTAATGTGTTCAATACCACTGGATAGTTAGTTTACTATGTCCGCCCGACTCTAAGCGTAGCGAAAATTTTGGCGAAATATCGCCAACTTGGCGACTTTTTTAGTGCTGCGAAAATATTGCCAAATCGATAAAATGACGCCAATTCAATGAAAATAATTACGTTGTGAAAGGTAATGGCTTTGTAATTATGTTTCGGTAGCTTTTGTCATTCAGTCCAACCCTCCTACTTGGCGACAAATTTGGCGACTTTTTAAAATGTGGCCATATTGATTAAAATATTGCCAAATTAACGAAAATGTCAACATCAGGTTCAATTAATCATTGTGACATGGAATTTGCCATGTCGCCTTTTGTGATACATTTTAATTTTTTGGATTTTGCACCTTATCGTGTTAGCTCGTCCTGGACCCGGCATAGGGTATTGGTACACTGGTGTAATGTACACTGGTTTTTAGGGAATAATTCGAGAACCGGAGCAGCTAGAAAGTCCAAATTTGGTATTTCAGTTATTTGGATTTTGAATCTTATCGGGTTACTCCGTCCTGAGCCCGCCATAGGAAATGAACTCGTTTTTGTTAGGGAAAATAATGCCGTCAGACTCCCCTAAATTAATAAATCCATCAATGCAGGGTCGTGGATTATACCATGTGTGAACTATACCCGTGAGACTTCTCGATTGAGTTCGTTAACAATGAATCACTAAAGCACAAAAGTCAAAGTTTTATTTAAACTAGTAATAAAAATAAATTACAGTACTATCGATTTATACAATTAAAATAACAATCTGCTATGATACAGGATATTGCACTCAAAATAGGATGCTTTTGAGTATGTGGGGGGAATCATTGCGTCACTCACTGCTATGAAAGGCATTCTCGGTTATTTCCTCGGAGAATTCTTTTGGGCCTGATGGCATAGCGCTGTCATCGACTGCGAGGGGCCGCTGATCCTCGATGGTGGGGGGATAGGTTCGAACTCGGAACCTTCAGATTTCTAATTCCGCACTATTCCATCAGCTCCAAAAGAATTCTCCGAGGTCGAGGGAATAACCGGGAATGTCTTTCGGAGCAGTGAGTGACGAAATGCTGCCCCCCACACGTATATATACAGTGTAGTGGTGTATCCTGGATCCAAGACTCTGATTATCTTATCTTATACCTAGCAATTATTTATTGTTTTCTTATGTTTAACTTCAAAACTTGCACTTTGCTAAGGGGGAGGGGAGATGATATAGTCCTTGTCTTGGATTTAGTATACGTCAATGATGCGGTAATAGTGCAGTTTAAAAAAAAGCCTAGCCAGAAGAAAAATTGGGAATTCCTGCTCCACAAGGAGTTTCTCTATAGTACTAAAATAGTTGACTTTAACGTAGTCCTTCTTTCCTTAATTCAACTGTAACAAAGCCTATATAAATTGTATATATCCATTTCGGTTAAGTTCACAATAATATATTTTGCTCTCATTATACGGGGTGCCAATAACTGTGTAAAGAAAAGTTAATGACTGTACGCGCTAGATTTAGTTGTAGTAAAGTGACTATGCTCGATCGAATAAAAGAGATTGCAGAGCCAGCCCTTTATGGAGAATTTAGAAAATTAGAATAACGAACTCAGCAACAAAGTGAAAAAAAAAAGCCAATTACAAAGTTGTAATCGATACCAGTAGTAGCAACACACGTGAGTAGGAATCAACACCAGATAACGTCGTGCCATCGGAGCCTCTCACACAGTGACACTTTCCATGCTTGTCAAAGGACTCGTGGACTTTTCTTTATGGAATTCAAATTTGCAGGGTTGCCATGGGAGGACAATTTGAACATTAGATTTCTGTGCTTGTTAGCATTCTTGAGTAAAACAGCCAGCCATTCACCCGTAAATAAATAACAGCCTGTCCAATAAATGCCTTCTGTAATAATCTTGTTGTCGATTGACACAATTCTCTACAATTTTGTCAATTTTTTTTTTTTGTCACTCTCGATTTGTTGTCTAGTTCGTTTTCTTAGCTTTTTAAATTCTCTAGTAGAAGCGCTGAAATCCCTTTTAATCGATCGGTGTACAAACGTGTACATCCATCCACCTTTTCTTACAAAATGACGAAGTGCTTCAGGACTTTCTAAAGAAGCCTATATAAATTGTATACATCCATTTCGACGAAGTCCACATAGATATAGATTGTTCTCAGTATATATAAATATAGATTCATTTTTCATTTGTTTGCACTCATAATGGAGAACTTCTGTTTCATATTTTGGTAATTAACGTAACATAAAAACAATTCATGATCGCAGAGACTGTATCAGTGACGCTAACTGACTGCAACTTGAGTATTTCGTGATAAACTTGTCGAAAATTGGATGCATAGGAGGCGCCACGGGAGGTGCTAAGGGTGCTTCAGCACTCCCATTACAAATTGCGCAAACACTCCTTTTTACTAACTGCCGCTTATTCCAACAATTTTCAGTTTCTATCTCGCTCTTTTTTTTTAACTGTTATTTTATTTTTTATTTTTTTTATGGATTTATAAATCTGAGATGAGATATTTTTAGGGTTTCTGGCTAGACTGGTTCCAAACGACTGCACATGCGCAAGGCTTCCATAAAGAAATCTGTCGTGAACTCTCGCCTGTCGCGGAAGGATACAAAGACGGTTCGTTTCGTATCAAGTTTGGCAGAACGTTGTCTCAATACTCCATTGCCGCCTGTGCTAGCGTGTTCGTAGTTTTCAAATTTATTTTTATTCAGTATTTTTTACGAATGAAGACCGTGGCTATATCATGCACAAATCGGTGGACAATATATAACGAATTAAAGTTCCACAAGTAAACTATTTTTTTAATTTTAAACTGTACATGCTTCGCATGAGCTCCTCCAATTGTGAACCCTCAATGCATAGCACCCCCTCCCCCCATTGTGAAAGCCTGGTGCCGCCTATGATCGGATGTGTTTCTTTAAAAACCCAATCTGTCGGAACAGAAATGAAACCCGGATCTCCTGGTTTGCTGACAGTCGTGTTCGGAGCTGAAGCCATGATTTCGGAAAGGGGATACAATGGACGTGCTGGAGTACCTTTTCAGGTATTGGCCCAATGGCGAATTAAAACACTTAAGATTTTTATTTTTTATATCTTACATAATAAAAAATATATATCTGTCCGACTGTCTGTGGGTGTCTTCTGTAGCTGAAAAATCTTTGGACAGCCATGAAATTCGGTACAGAATTAGTTAAACTGCCTATACGACAAACCTCGTCAAGTTTGTTTGTTTTTTAAATTCGAATTAGTTTAAAAGTTATAAGCCTTTAAAACCGAACATCCCCATTTTTCGCCCAATATCAAATCATCGCAGCTGCAAACGATATTCCGTGCTCCGGTTCCTCACGCAGGTGGTTTGCGCGAACGATATCCGAGACTTTCTGTCTAGACATGGACTGCAATAAAATTGGCTGCTTTCTATATTCATAAATTTAAAAGACAAATTTTCAATTTTTGAAATGGCTACAATTTCTTGCACATAATTCGCGGGACCACACAATGCGTAGATAAAATCGCAGTTGTTTGTTTCATAGTGTATCTATGCAGAAGGAGTTAAATGGATAAAATGTATCTTATATTTGATTATGTAACACAATGATGTTAAATTAAAGATCGTTACTTCAGAAAACTAAATTTTAACAAAAAAATATGCTATTTTATATATTAACACAATGTCTCTTTATGCTCCATTACAATGCTTTTTTATACGGGCTTCATTACAATGCTTCTTTATATGTCATATTCGCACAATCATTGTTTCTTCAGCTTAAAAAAATTGCAGCAGATAATTCGCGGCGACCTATAATTCGTTTTTCGAATAGATTATCTGCGGAGTATATACAGGGAATTACGGCATTTCAATAATATGTGTTCTGAAAATTTGACTTCAATCAGATGAAAACTCGCTGGGACATTCATTAATTTTGCGACTTTTAGTTCTGAGGTAAAGGAACTTGTTTTGCAACTTGTCAAGTATTTTCATTGTGTCGTTCTTGAATATCGATCGGTTTCTTAGCTTAGCAAATTAAAAATATAAAGCATAAAAGATATTCTTATGATGTCGTTCTGTCAACAATCGGCGAACCCTATGTTTGGGCGCATGCGTGACGAATTTCAGCGCGCTTATTTAGGGCGTATCTATATTCAAGTAGCGGGCTCTTATTTAGGACCCAGGCAACGCAAGGTATATTTTCCAGTGTTTCAATAAACGTCTCTAATAAGGTGCAAATAAATTTTATTCATTTTTAAGGTTTTTAACAACCCAACTGTAGATCGCAACCCATTGTTTTAGCTTCTTAATAAGCGCATTGATTTTCAACGAGATCGAGTTGCAAGAAATCTTTAATTTTCCCACAATATCTATACATTTGTCAATCAATCTGTAGATAAAGTCATCTATTGAACACATATATTTTTTTTTCTTTGGTAATAAGAATGTTTAAAAAAAATATCATCTGCATTTACAAAAAAATATCATTTGCATACATAAATAAATTTTCCCACGATATCTATACATTTGTCAATCAATCTCTAGATAAAGTCATCTATTGAACACATTATCTTTTCTTCGGTAATAAGAATGTTTACAAAAAATATCATCTACATACATAAATAAAGTTGCTAATGCACATGAGATTCTTACAGGTGTAGAATTTCTTGTATGTAGAGTGAATACTATACAAAGTAAATATTTGCTTTTGGTTTTTCCTCGTCAACAAGGAAGGTCTGATAAAGTAGAAAGGAAAACAACCTTTTGACATAAAGTGACTTAAAGCAATTCGGGGATCCAAATAAGTTACAACCTCATCTCACCAGGAGGGCAAAACTTGCTTCTAACCTCTGTTGGATAGAAAATAGACTCGTATTGAATGCATGTTCGTGAATACGTAAGCTACGTGCGATTCTAATCATCGTTTCATAATTATCAATAATGCACGAGGATAAAGTTTAAAAATACGATCACCAATGGCAATTTAAAGTAGAAAACAGTTATTGTGGCGTAGTACGTATTGTGTTGGATTTTATTATTTGGCATATGGGGTTTCGTCTCCAATGAGATTTCATCTCCAATCATCATCGTCCCAATCCGTTAAATCATCGCCATGTCTTTGCCATACACCCCAGTGTCCCTTTCCACTTTCTTGCCAATCTTCACCGCCTCCTTTCCAGTCTGATGCCTGTTCCTTCCAATCTGGGGTATCACTATTTTTCCAGTCATCTTGCGCAGGAGTTGTCCAGTCTTTGTTAGACGCTGCCCATCCACCTCCGCCGTTCCAGTCTCCTCCTCCTCCTCCTGTGTCCCAACCACCTCCTCCACCACCTCCTGTGTCCCAACCTCCACCACCACCACCTTTGCTCCAACCTCCTCCGCCACCACTCCATCCACCTCCTCCTCCACTCCAACCTTTGCCACCACCACCTCCTTTAACCCTAAAGAACGAGAAAATGTTTTAAGCATAGAAATAGCTAGAAGTCTGACAAAAATTGGCAATGCATTTCCTTTTATACTACGTGCTATTAAATTTTACCCACCTGCAGCTGAGTGATTAGTACACTCGTCTCAGGAATTCATTGTCCCATATCTTATTGATATCTTATTGATTGGTCAATCTGAACCACGACTCAACAGCTTGTATTCATTTTCTTGGCTGCAATTTTTCCTCGGGCCATGGCGGATTTAGCGATCGGCAACACCGGCCACGCCCTCAATCTATAGGGCTCCCCAGGGCAGTCATATATAATGCCAGATGAAAAATTTTGTATTAAAAAAGCTAATACAATCCGTCACATTAATATTATTTCTGATACTTGTGTTTGTTTATGGAATACTGTGTTTTTCAAAGCTCAATTTAAGTTTATCAACTTCATCCTAGTCATTGTATTCTAACTAGCTAGTATAAATATCTCTTCGGAAATCAACAACATTCCTCTCGTGACGCCGTGGGCCGAGTAGATCTAATATTTCGCTTGGGGACAGCGGGCCGAATCGTTTGGGTCGGATCCACCCTGCAGGTCGTAGCTTGCCGAACTCTTCCCTGAAGGGCACTACAAAAGGGGATATTTTTTATTTATTTATTTTAAAAGAATACAAGCTACACGACAAAGTCCCAGCAATAGCGTGCAAGATAAAATAGAATACAAAATATACAGATTAAAATATAATAAAATACATTAAAATGCACAAACTATTGACAACACATGATTTTCGAAAGCACCTGCAAATGAATAAATACATTAAAATTAAGATATTTACAACACATGATTTCCGGCCACACATAAAGCTGCAGTAAGCCTTCGGGTCTGTCGTGTGGTCTGGGTTTTTCACAACACATGATTTTTAAAAGCTATTTCCGATGAATAAAAAACATCCAGATGATCGGGGAAGCTGTTGTATAGTTTACAAAACTGACTTATTGCATAATAAAAACCAATATTCGTCCTAAAATTCCTTTCAACAAATAAACTCATGCTCCTGGGGATCCGATCCTACCCGAGACAGGGGAACAATCATAAAACATCGACAATATTTCTGTCTCATAATCGTTTAGATATCAATTCCAGTTACGTTATTTATTTATTAGCGTCTATTTATCTAGGGAAGCTTCTAACTTTGCTAATGATTGCCCTCAATAATGAGTTTTTGCTATTTTAACCACAATTCTTTACCAACGAGCCATTAAAGTGTCACCCATCCATCACTTGTCTGCAAGGATGTTTTTCGTCGAATTTGGTAATTTGGAAATATTCTCATTCGGCAACCCTAAAACGCAATACGCCATCCCCGTCCATCCCAGGTATAATTAGAAGGAAAGGGTGAGTAAAAGCGAAATGAAAGCAATTCCCCAGTCTGTAAGACCCTTTATGTAAGCCTTCGTCTAGCCTCCCCAGTTTCCATCGTATATGAGATCCTCTTTGGGATATCCATTACAAAGGAGCACTTAATTAATCTGTTGTTAGAATGGACAATAAAAGAAATAGATTTAAAACTACTTTAAACCTTATTAAATATTTAAAATCTCAGCATAACATTCATATTGGAATAAAAAATTAAATGTACGAAATATTTTAACCCAATATTTGCAGCAAATAGGAGCCCTTTGGCTCCATTTTTAGCGCATGTGTGCTGTTGTAAGCGTATTGGTGCATTTCTAATGGGGTAACATTGCTCGCCAAATGGTTCTAACCAGAACATTTCGCAAGATCTACTTTTAGTTCTCTGCAGAGGCATTCGTATTCCCGATTTCTCACGTTTATGCAGTTTCTTAAATATTGAAATCGAACATGAAATAAAAGAATCTATTGGAAAATCTCTGTGTAAGTTTGTGAAGGGTTCAGACGAGTAACGCCGCCTCAACAATCGGATATGAGTACATTTTTTAAATGATAAATCAATCTGTAGAGAAAGTCATTGTTAAGAACGACATACACTGAATTTGGTACAAATGTGAAATTAAAAATATGACGCTCACTGTGTATCCGTCTACTCTGTGGCTTAGCCAAGAGGGGATGGATTGAATGGATGACACAAACACATAAATTCTTCATTGTCTTCCAGTTGGCTAACAATCTTCCATATACATATATTTTTAATTTGTTACACAGGCCGTCCAGCTCACCCAAAGAGTATGGAGCAGTTACAGGGGACGGTTGGGAAAAACTCGGAAATAACAATACACAAACATACAAAGACAATATACATAGAAATACAATACAGGCAGAAAACAACACAAAAGAAAACATACAAAGGAAAAAAAAAACACTTTGAAAACAGTTGGGATTGATATAAAAAATGAGGTAAATTCAAATAATTTGCAATCTCCATTGCAAGGAAAATTCTTAAATAAAAAAAAAGCAGAAAATTTTAAAGCTCCTTTTAAATAATAAATTACGATCCAAATAGAGACACCAAAATACTATTAAACGCATTAAAAAGGAACATAAAATATAACAATAGAAAAATTTACAGAAACAACCTAAAACCAGACAAAAAATACGTTCATTAAGTAGTTGTCAATTGGATCATGTTCAGTCTTGCAGCAAAGAGATCAATAATTTTAAACAGGTTGTATTGAGTTAAGGGAAAATACCACATAAAATTTGGAACAGTAAAATTTTATGGACCCTATAGCAGTAGCCAACACATTACTAAGGAACCTTTTCAGAAATACTTTTGACAATACGAACACAGATTTTGATATTTTCAATAGAACGAGGGTTTTTACAAATATTTGCGAGCCATAAAGGTTGATTGATTGATTGAAGAAGGCTTTGAAAGATGAAACATTTTTGTATAAGGACGTGAAAAATATAATGATCCACATTTCCGAAGTTATTACAAAGACACTTAGATGTGGATCTAATTTTGAAATAATAAAGGGCATAATAGAGGTAATAATATAACAATCTTCCATTGTAATTTTCTCCCCCCCCCCCACACCCAATTTTAACGTCAAAACCCTTTTCTGAAATCCTAACTATTCTTCTGTTAAATAGAAATTATACGCTTTGCTTAAAAAACTTTTCAAGCACTTATTTTGTGTGTCAAAATATAATTTTTAGTCTAAAGTATATTTCATTTTTAAAAATATTTTTTCGAATTGTTTCCTGTTATTGATAACTCTATGATCCGGGAAAAATAAAAAAATTGCAGCACTATACTTACGGCACAGGAACTGGCACGTATTTAACTTTCATAGCTGTATCCCCATTGCCCCCACCTCCTCCTCCACCTCCTCCTCCATCTCCGCCCGAGTCCCCCTTGTCCTCCGCATCACCTTTCTTGAAGCTGATGCTAGGCAGTTTTATGCTGGGAAGCGAGACGTGCATTGGTATGGGGATAGGAACTAGAACACCCTTGATGTTAAGGAAATGGCTCTTGTGCCCCCCGGAGTCCCAGGCTGCCTTCATCATGTGGTGGAGCAGCTTCTTCATGTGGTGAGTCTGGACATCGGAGAGCAATGTGGTGAGCAGGATGAGGATGAGCCAAAGGTTTGTCGAGAGTGCAGAGAGCCATCGCTTCAAATGTAGCTCCTGTGGGGAATGAAAGGCAGAACGTGTAAGCTATCGGATGAGCTTCTATTATACTCTATAACAAGGCAATGCAAATACGCAAGAAAATTCTTACTTGGTCATATCGTCACCCGCTTTGAATCGTGGACTTTGATGTGAAACATTTTAGGGTTCGGGGTACATCAAAAAGCAAGTGTGACGGGGATGTAACGGGAAATGGCATCCTCTAGTTTCGAATACCTAACAAGAAATCATTGTTATAATTTGAAGGCCCGGTCGCTTGACATTGCCAATGAATGCGGCGTAATAGGCGATTTTTGGCGAGTTCTTGAAACTAATGAACAAATCTTCTAAAACAGTCTTGTCACAGTTAGAATATATTTTCGAATTTTATGGCCTTGCGTTCATAATATCCTGACATCTAACACTCATTTTAACTAAATTGTGCACAAACCAGTGAGACCCGCGGACATTCTGCCTGTAAGTCATTTAAAAATCTCGTTCATTTATGGGATATACTATAATAAAAGGCATCGCTGTCTGCGTACACGCAACATAAAAAGAGGTATTATAATAACCATTGTCGTAAATAAATTTAAAATGAGTCTAATATCCGGCTTCATTATCAGTATTTAATGCTATGCGCAACATAAAGCTCCAGAATTCTCCATCGATGTCAATAATTTAATAAGTTACATATCCAGCTTCGTTTTCAATATCTGATGTCATACACAACGTAGAACCCAGAACTTTATACGAGGATCACACTGGAAATTTTGAGATAGGGGCAGACAATATCCGCTAGAAAAAAATGATGGGTCGGATATTTAAATTTGAACTCTTTTGTGTCCGCAAACGATACTTTGTGACAACAATTGCAATTTTGCTATCGTAGAATAAAATTTGAAAGAAAAGAAAATGGAGTTGACGCGAGAGCATTATCCAGCTATGATTTTCTATAGTTTTAAAGTGGGGCTAAATCAAAAAGAATGTCTTCAGCGTCTACAATTAGCTTAGGGAAATGATGCTCGAACTCGTGCCACTGTATTTAGATGGTTTACAGAGTTTCGAAGAGGTCGAAATCCTCTCCTGGATGAAGAACACACAGGAAGACTTTTGTCAGCTGTAGTCCCAGAAAACGTGTCGGCCATTCGAAAAATGTTAATCGATGATAATCGCTGTACCAAATGATACAGAAGGAACTTTACATTGGATCCGCAGCTATACTTAAAATTATTCAGGAAGAACTGCATATGAAAAAATTAGTTTGTCGTTGGGTCCTCCATAATTTAACAGAACACCAAAAAGCGGAGCGTGTCAGAATCAGTAAAGAAACCCTAAAATTACTTATTGATGGTGGACACCGCATTATTTCTAAATTCATATCTGGTGATGAAACGTACATACCGTTTTTTGACGTTTCAACACGTCAAGAAAGTAAAGTATGGGTCTTTGAAGATAACCCCCAAACCAACAACGGTGAAAAGACAAAGAGCAATGAAAAAAAGTAATGTGTTCTTCAGAAGTAAGGTCTGGTCAAAGCCATAAAGTTAGAGGGACAGAAGACAGTTGCAGCTAACTGTTACACCACTTAGTGTTTTCCAGAAATTCTTCAGGAAGTGAATGTTAGGTGACCCATGCTTCTGACAATGCATCTTCTCATTCAGCAAGAATGACAGTCGAATTTCTTGAACAAAAAAAAACATCAAAGTGATAGAACATCCATCCTATTCTCCTGATCTTGCTATGTGTGACTTTTGGCTATTTTTTAATCTAAAAAAAATTTATATGGGCGTCGTTTTCATTGAGATGAGATTGATGAAGCTATAAAAGTATATTTTTCATCGATTCCAAGAAATGGGTGGCTTGAAGCATTTAATGTTTGGAAAATTTGCCTACAAAAGTGCATTGATATTGGAGGGGAGTACTTAAAACACTCCTCAGAGTCGGTAAGTTTAACTTGTACCACTTAGCCTTATCTCGAAATTTTCAGTATGACCCTCGTATTTAGATATGCTTTATCTATGACTCAACATCCATTTTCTGAATTGAAAGCAAACTTTGTTTTGGGGTTCAAAATAAAATAAAACACAGTAAACATGCTATTTGGAGCTTTGAACTACGTAACCCAAAAATGATAAATAACCATAATAGTATGTAACTATTCACGACTTGCGTTTTAAATTTCTTTTTCCATATTCAATAAAGAATTTTTACATCCAACTATTCTAAAGCAAAACGATTTCAATAGCCAAGTTTTCGATTGAGATTGATCGTATCAGCTCTTCTCACAAATAACAAGGGAAGATCTAAACTTCCGTAGCCATCTTTTAAAAGTGTTTCTATCGTAAAATCGCAAAAGTATTTTTTTTCCTACAAGTTTACTTCGGGACTAATTAATTTGAGCTTAGCTTAAAAACACCGCATACCTAATCAGAGTTTGTTCCATTTTTGCCGTAACAACGGTAATGCTTCAGAATGGATTATTCCATTCTGAAGCATTACCGAAGCATTACTGTGAACTAGAAACCATCCAAGTTGATATTTTTATAAGCTAAAAAGAGCGGCGTGTGCGCCAATCGGATCATTAGAATGCGATATATCCAAGTTGTCCTTTTTTTTTACTTTCCCTACATACATAGTATAACGTATATCGGGAAAGTATTGTAAAAAGGTCGAAAATTTGAATTCGAGTGTTTGACGGATTGACTCGTTTTGAGTAGCCCTGAAATCAAATCCAACGTTTTTGAAGTTGCCTGTGTCCCAAATCAAACGTTTTTGAAGAAATGTCTGTGTACCAAATCGAATGTTTTCGAAAAAAATGTCTTTTATCTTAAATCGAACTTTTCAAAGAATGTCTGTGTACTAAATCGAACGTTTTTGAAGAAATGTGTGTACCAAATCGAACTTTTTGAAGAAATATCTGTGTACCAGATCGAACTTTTTGATGAAATGTGTGGGTGTATGTCTCCGTGAGTTTAAACAAATAGACTGTTTCCATTAGTACGAGTCAATGAAAGAAAAAGTTCGTACTTATATTATAATTGCCATAAAGTCTGGAAACTTGTCATTTTGCATATTTACAGACATGAGAATAGAATAACATACTAATTTAAATGAACGGTTATCGTTGAAAAGCGTTATTTTTGCGTCCACCGGATGGATGCATTGAGTTTTCAGAAGTCAGATACTGCCACATAGTTTGGCAGAGTATGTAATGAAATGTGTACTTGCCTTGTTTCGAAGGATTCCCTTTCTCATCCTAGAAGACGCGACTGCCATCTCCAAAATATTCCTATCCACGCACTGTGACGTTGAAAGTTCGAATCAGAAAGTTTCAACTTTGAGGAAAAGGGTCGAGATTCGCCGAACCACCCCAATCAAAATAAATAAACGGCGAAACAAGAAGAAAGGTCTGGGTTACACGGCTGGATGGATCTTCGCGTGTGTTGTGGACGGTCCAACTCGCTCGGATGGCCCGGAGAGAGTGGTCGTCCAGGAATGGCTTGATCATGACATTCAATTGGATTTATGTAGCGTAAAGATGCTTCTGACAATACACGAAAAGATAGGGAGAGTGGAAAAGGAAAACCTTGCATTAGACGGGCGACTACGCACGCGAAAGAATGCATTCCGGGTTCAGTATCCTGAACGGGTACTCTTCAGACCCGCTCTCCAGGCTCGTACCCACAGACAAGTACAGCCTTAAAGGGATCGAACCTATCTAAAAATGTACAATGATCTGCGCTGCCCTACGTCTATTATTGAAAAATATCTTTCACAGATTGAGCTGTGAAAAAAAAATATCGACGATGTAAACAAGAATATAACACAGACTGTTCAAATGAGGGAACTTCAAACAGGTCAATGGACAACACCCTCAGAATAGAAAGTATTTGAAAATGACCCCTTTTCTCTGATAATTGGATGAACCGCTTCTCAGGTGTCTTTTCCCAGTGATCTGAATATCGATTCCCCGAGTAACGATAAAGGGGTCTATTGATAGTTCCTTTTTCATGCGCTTTTCAACAGGGTAGCTTGCGTGAGTATCTGTAGAAAGTGTAAGGAAAGTCGGTTTGCCGCCATTATTGAATTATACTACTCTGGGAGATTCACACATTACCACATTATCCCTATAAATATAATCATAACACATTTAAATATATATATATAGGAAAGGTCAGTTTATGACAACAATCATGACACAAATATACACTCCACAACGGATCCATTTTCCCATTTTTCGAACGTACAGGAAAGATCGGTCGGTGGATGCTATTGAATGATACTATTCGGGGCCATTGCCATACATACGTAGAATCTTGGCACGTTTTTAAAATTTATTCTTAACGGGTTAATAAACCCCTCACATAAATTTCACCCATCGATAAAACGCGATCTAATATTGATAAAAGTTTATTTTGCATTCATTAAAGAAAAGAAAAAACAATGCGCGGCTGCTTTCAAAGAGCAAATATTGAAAAACTGGAATTTGCTTGGTAATGTTTACAAATGATCTTCCTTTATATCTAGTTAAAAACTTTTGAATGCATTAATCATATAAAACTATTATTTTACTCCTTAAATTTCTGTAAAATAAACCCATCTACCCATACATCTATTTAAGAATTTCTCTTTACAAGCCTATATCATTTTAAACGCAACCTCATATGCAAATATTAAATAAAATACTTTCCCTAAAAGATATTTGTTTCGCGTTTATTCGGAAGATTGAACATTTTAAAGTGTGGTATTCCTAAATTAAAAAATCTGATGTGGGCAATACATGACTTTCCTTATATAATGTAATGAATTTACTACTTTTACAGTAAAAAAATAGGTTTTTCTTATAGTAGATACTAATATTCTTTCCAAAATATTGAATTTTCGACAATGAGTCGTTATTTTCATTGATTTAGTGTAATTTTTATCCATTTGGCGAGATTTTCGTTAATTTGGCAATATTTAAAAAAGTCGCCAAGTTGGCGACATTCGACCAAATTCGTCGCCAAAATCTCGCCAAGCGTTATGGACGAAGAAATAAGTTATTCTTACAGCAGACAAATGACTATTGGCGTTCAAATACAAAAGTATTATATTACTCAAAGTATCTTTTTCCATGAATGGAACGAGCTAGATCGACGAGAATGATGTTACCCAATTTATCGTATGGTATTACATATGAAAAGTGAACATGTTTCTCAATAGGAAATTTTTATTTTATATGACTTATTAATAATTTTTTTGAAAAATGTGCAATGTCTCGAGAACAGTTTGTGTTAGCGTTCTAAAATTTATGCCAATCGTTTTCTAATGAAAAATTACATAAAAAATGTCTATTTTCGTAACTTTATTGGTGGTTTTAATTTTTTGACGATTTTTTCAAAATTTTATTCGAAAATTTAGTGAGGTTCTGAACATTCGATTGCGTATAAAAACAATAGGCTTCCAGTGTTTACGGATTCTGATTTTTGTACCTAATTTGGTTCGAATCGGTCCATTCGTTCGTCAGTTATCGTCTCCACAGACTCACTGACACACAGACATCACTTCAAAAATGTTTGATTCGTGATCAGGGATGCTTGAAACGTGCTCTCCCGTCGAAAACTCGAATTCGAATTTTTGAACCCGTCACAATACTTTCCTTATACATTATGTATATAAGGAAAGTAAAAATCAATTTTACTTATAATGTTTTCAAACAATTTTTCTTCATATTTAAAGTCTCAATCTAACTGGAATGTCCGTACCACTTGTTTCGTTTTTCCCATGTTAACCTATATATAACAAGAAAGATCAATCATGCATAAAGCATTGATTATGAAACAATTTTCAACTTCAATGCAATCCGCTGAATGTATCATATCTCTAAAATGCGATACATTCAGCGGTGATAGTTTTTTTAATGATCACAGAATTACAATAATTTATTTTGCTTGAAGACTTAAAACATTGAAAAAAAAATTAACTTTATTCAAATCGTTTGGCTCTCTATATAAAAGCAAAGAATATTTCATTCCTACACTTTTTTCCAAACACCAGAATTAAATAATTTTGCGTGAAAAAAAATTCAGCAATTCTTATACAACTCATCTTACAATCACTTGTCTACATTCTCATAAATTATCACAGTACTACAATAATTTATTTTACTTGAGAACTTAGAACCATGGAGGTAAAAGTACTATTTAACTCCATGCTTAAAACTTCATTGAGAAAGGTAATGCTATAAAATCAGCTGCTTCTCTATGTAAAATCAATTAATATTTCATTCATATCACCTAAATTCTAGACTCCAGCGCTAAGTAATTTTGCGTTAAAAAATTCAGCAATTTTTATACAACTCATTTTACAGATTGGTTTGTTTACATTCTGCATATGTTAAAATGAGGCTTCGTTGTAGAAATAATCAAAGTTGGATGATCATTTAAACTGAAAAATATTGTAATTGAGTTGGCGCAGAATATAAATGCACCGAAAATAATAATATAAAAAAAAAGCGGTTGTAGGACGGATTCAACACTCAAATTTGAAAGAACTTCAAAAATCACGTTTTTTACTCTGGGAAAAAAAGATGGATGCCCTATTTTATTTTGAAGTGGGTCACGTGATTTCTTCCTATTTTATGGTGTCATTATTATTTTAATTTTTATTTAAAAAACAATCGAACCTATTTTGCTGAAATTTTTTTATATATTTTATGGGATAATTTGAATATGTCCTAAACTTTTCGAAGCAATTTGTGAATTTTAACTCCTCTTAAAAAATGTTTGAAAAATGAGGTCTCATAGGGTTCAATGCATTTCATTTTTTCATCCCGGGTTCAATCCAAAACTAATTGGTTGATATTATTCATTTACATTCCCATACGTCCTACAGACCGTCTCAACAACATACTAAAATTTCATTTCGATCAAGTCCTTTTGTACGGCAGTCATCCTGCGAACGGACAGACAGAATGATCGAAGTCATAAACGCTTTTCAACTATGTTGGAAAGTGTTAAAAAACAGTCCCTAACCTCTAGTTCATTTATATTTTAGAATTTTTTCTCGATATATTACTCTCCGTATACATATAATGTATAAGGAAAATATTGTGGAGGGGTCGAAAATTCGAATTCGAGTTTTCGACGGGAGAGCACGTTTCAAGCATCCCTGATCACGAATCAGACGTTTTTGTGATGATGTCTGGGTGTGTGAGTCTGTGGAGACGATAACTGACGAACGAATAGAGCGATTCGAACAAAATTTGGTACAAAAATTACAACCCATGAATACTGGAAGCCCATTGTTTTTATACGCAATCGCACGTTCAGAACCCCCAGCTGTTTCATTGAAAACCATTCACACACATTCATCCAAAAAAGTAGTCTGTTACATTCTACCAGCAGTCATTCTTTTTAAATCACTACTAACTTGGTAATAAACAAAACACGCACTATTCTAAAAAGTTTACGTTTTCTCTTTTCCCACTCACAGCTTTTTCAGTCTAAGCCAAAACTTTTGTTGTATCTAGTGGGGGGCGGGCTTACTTTCCTCTACATACTCCCTCCTTTGAGTTTCGGCAAGTGGAAATTCGAACCAGTCCAATCGTCCCACTTGGCTACAAATTTGTTTTTCAAATTTTGAATCATACCTTCTAGTTGTAAAGATAGACACATTTTAAAGATTTTTCTTGTGCTAAATTCTATGCCCAAATATCAGAAGGAAATAAAAAACTTCTTGAACAGGTTCGTAAATCTGATTCTCCTAAAATGTAAATTTGAGTGTGTATTTTTTGAAGATGTAATTTTTCTAATTTCTTTTTTTACTTTCCCTAAAATACAAGGTAATATATAGGGAAAGTATTGGAATCGTGTCGAAAATCGTAACTCGAGTTTTCGACGGATCTACACGTTTTGGAAGCTTTAGAATATGAAAAAACTATTTTTAGCGTGTTTATGTCTTTGTACAATGCCTATATCCACTCTAATTGAAAAACTGATTGACCCAATCTCGTAGGTAAGTCACTTGTGGGTTACCTTAGTGCTGATTAGATTTTTAAATGTTTCGAGAGAAAAGAACCTGCCCCCTTTTTTTTTTCAAAATGGTCCTCAAAAATCGTCAAAATCTAAAATAAAAGACAGCGTATACTCAAATGTTTCCATTAAATGCTTGTTTTATACTTCATTTTTGACGATGAAAAGAATAAGGCCAACCCCCATCACTCAAAGACCAGCCGTTCTCGAGGTATTTTAGTTTTTCGCACTTTTGTTACGCCGCCTTTGAAAACATGTCCAGGTGCCAAATAAAACGAAAATTGAATTAAAAGTGCCCATACACAGTGTCATTTCAAATAGTTACGCGTGTTATTCTGCTCAATTAAACTCAATTTAAGGAATTATTAAAATAATAAAGAGAAAATGAATTGATTCTGTAGGGAAAGTCATGTGCTATCTGTCCACATACGATTTTTAAAAAATAGAAATTATGTTTATTATGTGTATTTTTAAATCAGTATCTTATTTATTTCTAATTAAAGTGCAATATATAATATTTATAATAGATTTATTTTGGGTTTTCGTAATTTTAATTATGTTCGTTTTATTTTTAACATGTCGTTTTTTTTTTACAAAATGCCCCAGTAGACATCTGGAAATGTCTCGGTTTAAAAGAAAAACATTGTGAGAAGTCTACTCTGTATATTTGCTCAATGTTGTCGACGAGTCACTATCGGAGTTGCAGTTGTGATACTGACTTCAATGATATAATGCTTTGTATTCTTGAACAATTTTAAATAACTATCTCATTGTTTTATACTTTTGCAGATTTTGTTTTCAATTTAAAATAGGCTTATACTTTTATAGTAAAACTGAAACGCCAAGAAATTGGCCACCCAAAGTTCGGATACGATGGGGAAATGAGCCATTACCTGGATGCGGCAACGTGGTGCATCCGCCCCTAAAAGAATGCAAAACTTACCAAGATGCAGTGGCGTCGCCAGTGTGTGTGTGTGTGTGTGGGGGGGGGGGGGATTGGGGTCATAACCTTCCCCAGGAACTCATTGAAGTTCGTAGAAATGATATTTGGAGAAATAGGAAATAATAGGTCCCCTCCATCCCTTCCCCGATTACTTTTTCGACGCTATTGTTAGACTTAGTAGGTAGTATTTGGAAACCCCATTCCCTCTGCGGGGGGCTGTATTTGAACATTCCAAATAAAGGCGTTTTAATTTGTTTGTCAGCAGAGCAACCCACTAAAGAGGAAATTCCAAGAGAGAAGAAATGGAATGATTTCGACAGTGAAAAGTGTTTTATCTCCCGTCATCAGTAACGGTCAAAGGAAGAGCGCCCTCGACCGTAAATCAATTCGTGCGCAAATCTTTGAAAGTCCTCTCAGACGTTTAATGATCTGATGATATTCCTCCGAGAAATGTCATAAAAGAACTCTAATCATAACTTTTTCCAGCGATTGTTTGATAAACTAAATATGGCGCAATGATTCTCTTAATGACTTATCCTTGATTGTCCCTGTCAGTATTATGAGAGGTATAAATCACGGTAAATGGTCCTGTTCTATTCTCGGACTGCAATTCTCTATAGATAGAAACTTGATTCGGCACTGATGAAGAAACGGTTCGAGTGCTTTCGGAATGGGAATAGCAATTGCAGGTGATAGATGTAGAGTGGCATGAGCGAATAGCCCGTGTTGACATAGAGATAACAGGATGCATACATATGAATTTATGATTTCGTTAAAAATAAAAACAGGCGATAGTTCCAAGATTTTTTTAAATGTGAAATTCGATATTTTTTTCCCCTTCTGTAAACAGTATATTGTAAAAAATCGATGTTTCTCTAACAGGCATTTTAATGAGGATTCCAGTCGGAGATCACTCAGAGTAGCAAATGCATTTTGATGAAAATAGTGTCTGGAAATAGTCTGAATAGTGTCTGGAGACATGTTTCCTATTCATTGCGAATAATTGAAATTTATTATTGTTTTGTTTTTTAATTTTCAAAGTTATATGCATTTCTCAAGATCTGTCTGTCCCTTCCACTTAAGACAACCTACCCTTTTCTCGCGTTTTAAATCCCTGAAGTGGCTTAAGTACTGTGACACATTCAGACGTGTTTTAATAGTGAAGAGAAAAAGTGTGTGTAGATGTTAAAGGAATGATAAGGTTACATGCAACAATAAATAAATTTATTAATGCATATTTTTATTGATTCCACAACAATAGTTAATGACATAACGTATATTTGGATGATACAACATGAAATAGTGTAATATTTATTATCTTCAAGTATAATTTTTTAACATTTCAGCCGCATTCCGTACTAATGAGCCGCTGTAGCGGTTCACTGCATATAAGGCAAAGCTGTAATATAACATATCTGCATTTTACACCATTACAAATTTTAGAATTGCAACAAGAAACAAAAATAATTTTTACATCTCATTGTACGACTGTACAAAATCGAACATGACATTCATTTTGGAGGATTATAAGTTGGAAATAACACGCACCATAAAATACAGTAGTCTTACGCATAGAAGTACTCTATATAAAATATGAAGAGCCTATTTGAAAAATATATATACAAAATACAAAAACTGTATATGATAGGAATGTAAGAATCGTGTAGATAAAAATTGATATTTTTATCAAAATTGTACAGATGCCAAACAATAAAAAATTTCAAAAATTATTTGCTCCAGTGTTAAAAATACTTTTGTTTCACATTTCATAGATTATTGTCTGCTTTTACAATTACAGACTGAATCATTTCTGCATAAATTCAAACAAATTATTTTGTTTATATACTTTTAGATGCGACATTTTTATAAATGAATTTACATGAAAAATTTATAAAAACCGATTAACTTCAACAATTTGATAACATTTCACAAATGTCAATAAGTTTGATAAAAGGAATTTTGATTTTGTTACGGTAAATGCAAATTGGATGAAAAAATATAAATGCCTAAATTACTAAAACTACTCGCCACCTGAGCGAGACTGGAAACTATTTCATATACAAGACTATCACAGTTTTAGGTTAGTAAAATTCATCAAATCTACATTTCTTGATATTATGGTCACGGCACTAATATACTTTTTTGATGTTAAGGTATTCACATAACAATTAATTCAAGAGTGAAAAAGTTATAAATGTCTTATACAAAAAGAATTGTGTGTCTAATGCATACAGTTGTTTTAAAGCAGAAAGTCGGTGAAATTAAAATATATCTCCCTTCAATCTCAATAGATAATTTGTTTATATATATTTTTTTTTCTAATATTTTTTTATGTTTTATTTTTAATCTATTTAATATTAGAGACTGAAAAATATTTTCATATTAATAACCACTTTTTTTTTTATCTATTTATGTATCTAAAAATTTGGAAACACCCATGAACTCTTGCCGGAGAAGTACTTCAAAACTTCTGAATACTTAATATTGAGATAAGTGTTAAATTAACTACTAAGTTATCAAGGAATCTGAAAAGAGCTTACATTCTACTCTGCCTAATTTGAAGTCGGGGTTTCTGGCTTCAACGAAATTCCCTATTTTTATTTTTTTATGTTTTTTTTTTTATAGAATTTTTATTTAATATCGCAGGATCACCAGCAGCGTTTTTAGCAGCAGTACGTGACTGGGCTACCCTGCCTGTGAGAAAACATTTCAGAAATTTATAAATGTAAATATGTTTTGAAAATGTTAGATATCATTTTTTACTGTCCCTACAATATATAGTATGAGGAAAAAACTGCGATGGGGTCGATCAAAACGCGACTTGGATGGATTTATATATTAAGCATCTTTAAAATCAAAGACAACCAAAACATACGTTTAAAAGTCTTATTCAAATCTCTTTTTTACGACGTCCACAAATCACACGGCCATAGCGCTTTCGGGCACTGTTATGCCCTTTATCAGTAGCGATTCGCCACTGCCTAAAAACACTATGGCCGTGTGATTTGTGTACGTCCTAAGAAGGAGATTTCAATAAAAGACTTTTAAGCCTATATTTTTGGTTGCCTTTGATTTTAAAGTAGTAATGAGTTGACGTGTTTCCATACTATTTTATATTAAGCATATCTGAATACGAATCCATTATTTTTCAATGATGCCTGTGGGTACGATATATCTCGATCAAATTGAGCCAGTCAAACGAAATTGGGTATGGTTATATCAATTGGTAAACGTAAGAAGACTATCGAGTTTCAGGGAGGTCGAGTAAGTTCAGAACATTATGAAAATTGAAAAACTGAAGCTTGTCCTTTTATTTGTATATATATTTTTCTAAAGCGAACGACATCTATAGTAATAACATGAGGATACTTTACGTTTTGTATTTAAAATGAAATAAATAAATAAATATGATCATTCTTAAAAAATGAGTGGATGTTTAAGCAAGTACTTTTTAACCCAAAATGAAATGAAACTACATTTCAGAAATTCTCATGAGTCGTTTTTGAGATATCAGACATTTTACTTTCCCCACAGCGAACCTGATTTAAGAATCGAACGATTTCTATGCAATTGGGAATGTTTATTTTAAACGGTGGTAACATGTAGTTGACTCCCACTGTGCTATTCTTCGTACAGTATATAACCAAGAATGTTAAAAGAAGACAAAGGCTTTAACATTTTACAAAAGAAGACATATCAAAGAGCTAAATATATATTCATACTTTAACAACACGTACGTATGGGTTGGGATCGAACTGTCATTGCAAATAATAGCATAAATGGACTGGTTTTGTACGTATTATGTATTCGTCAACCCTATAATAGTCTATGCCTGCCATGACAGCAAGGGAACTTGCTATGTACCATACTCCTGCCAGTTTCTATGGAACCCGACCGATTCAGTCTGTCTGCCAATTAACTATTTCATAAAAGATTGAGTTGAAGCTACAAGCCAGTTTCATATTCACAGAACCCCGAGATTGTGCAACCTACGCTTAATCTTTTTTGCAGAAATTTGAAGCCGACTGTGTGGTAAGACTGAATTTGTTATGGTTTCTCATTATGGCTTGCATGTTTTCTCACTACCACTGCAGGCATCGGCTAGTCGAAAGTGATGAGAGCATAATATGCATCAAACGAGTCCAAGCTGTTATTTGCATTGAAAGCGCGATTCCAACTTTAGGAACACCCTCTATAGGGGAGTTCTTTGACATATGGATTGGTTTCATCGTTGATATTTTCTACATATTTCGAATTAGCTTGCTGTGATATAAAAATGGATCTAACAAAATCTTATATAATAATAATAAATAAAATAATATTGTTTCAATTGAAACAATATTATTTTATGAAAATAAAAAATTCCCCGCAATTTACGAACTCTATATGCAGTTAACTTTTATACAACATAAAAAAGGTCAACATAAAAAATCACTACAGTTGAACCCTATTTTAAAGTTTTTTTTTTTTTTTTTTTAAGATATGGTCAGATGAGGTAACCAACCCTAATTTTTCAGCCATGCCTGCATGCATACGGTTTTCGAACTCATATCGCATGCGGTTTTTACGAACTCTTCACATTATCGTTCACCAAATCTGTTCTTGATGAACTTCATGACCAACCTCTGCGGCCGGTCCTGGTACTCTTCCAGGGTTTCTTTCGAAGCTTTGACCTGGTCACCTTGCAGACGATCCAGTAGGGCGACGCAGACGACAGCACCTGCAAAATGTTTACAATAAACTAAAGATAGATTGCTTTCTAAATTAAAATTTAAACTCTAAAAAGTCACAAAATATATTTATTCGGTTAATGTTGAATCGAGTCTGCTGGTACGTATCATAACATCCACCCAGGGCCGGATTTATAAGGAGACAAAAGCGGAAATTGCCCCGGGACCCCCCCCCCCCCTTTATGCAAAAATACAAACAATAATTAGAAAATTACTTTCCTGAAAAAAATACGGGCCCTTTATGCAAAAATATAATAATTAAAAAATTACTTTAATTAATTAGCATATTTTAATAATTTATCTTTTCTGTCAGAAGGAAATTTGTCTTTTTTACATAGAACTAGAGAAAAAAATTCATAACTGAATTTTTGGCAAAATATCATGGCGAACAAAATAAATCAGGATAAAAATTTAACTTAAAATTAAAATATCAAAATTCTGTTCAGCCAGTTTATTTATATATACATGTAATATATTTCTTGAAAAATTGCAGTTTTACATAGAAGACCCAGTATACCACGAAAAATTCAGTTGCCTGGGGCTCAGAAACAAAAAGCTACCAAAGAAAGAACTAAAAAAACTGCTGATGTCTTGGCAAAGACATTACGCCTTACAGAATTTTTCTCGTGTTCAAAAATCGAAAACATGGAATCCAATGTTGAAGAATCAGTATCAGATATCCCTTTTAAGGAATCACCCGTACTTCCAAGCATATCTCCAGAAAATGAGAATAACATATCGCATCTAGACATTGAAGGTGATGAATCATCACATGCGAGAGGTATTTCAAATATGGACAGTGAGGTGTCCCCATGCGATCCAGATCCAGCCAGGTGGTTTCCTGTTAGGGAGAAGCATGTGTCCTTTTGGTCAAATCAGCTATGATATGTCAAAACAAAAATGCCTCCGATTCCTACACAGGATCTCTACGCCATTAACAAACAGGTAAAGGTCAAGACAAACTGGAAGGGAATTGTCGTTATTTTAAGAATTCCATTTTTTGCACTAGACGTGACAACGGGGAACATTTGGGAAGTGGCTCCCGTACAGTCGGTCGAAAGGCGCACTTGACTGCTTTTATTGTACGTTGTTAACCAGCCAACGGGACAGGTTTTCCAGAAAGGATGACTTTAATGACTGGAGAAAAGCAGAGGAAAAAATGAAAACTCATGAGCAAAGCCAAAGCCACATAGATTCTGTGCTGAAGTAAAATCTTCGATGTAAAGAATCTTCTCATGTTGACAGAGAGTTAGAAAAACAAGTGCAGGAAAAAAATAAATATTGGACGGAAGTATTGCGCCGTGTTGTGGCCGTGACAACCTTTTTAGCTGAGAAAGGTCTGGCATTTAGACAAGGACGTATCCAGAAATTTCATTTCGGGGGGAGTCCAAAGTATAGTGAACTTTCAGTCCCCAAAAAAAGGTTTGAAAAAAACTAACTAAACTTCACTAAATTGATACTGGATCACAATTGAACGAGAGCACAGGCAAGGACGTATCCAGAAATTTCAGCCCACCGGACCCCCTCTATGAATAAGACCTTGCATTTAGGCGTAGTGAAGAGCTCATTGGATCCAAGCATAACATAATTTTTTAGGAATTATGGAACTTATTGCACAATTTGATCCATTTCTGATGGGTCACCTTAAAGAATTTGGTAATACTGGAAGTAACAAGCAGTTATACTTATCGCCAACTATCTACGAAGAAATTGTTCTGATTATGGTAAAATGTGTTAAGAATTATATTATGGCAGAACTTAAGCCTGCCAAGTACTTCTTAGTTTTGGTAGATTCAACAACATACTTGGCTCATGTTGACCAGCTGACAGTCATTGTGCGATATGTTATTTCTGGTAAGTCGGTAGAAAGATTTTTTAATTTTTCTGCAAACTGGTTCTCCCAAGGCTAAAGAACTAGCTACAGTTCTGTTAGAATTTCTAGAAAAAGAAGGTATTACTTTTGAAGACTACTGAGGACGGTCATATGATAATGCCAGCAATATGTCTGGTCGCTACACAAGAATACAAGCCAGACTTAGAAGAGAGAATGCAGCAGCAGTTTTCATTCCCTGTGCTGCTCACTCATTGAATCTTGTTGGACAAGCTGCTGCCTCATGCTGTGTTGCTGTCGTTGAGACCCAGACCGTACGACCTGCCAGAAAGGTGTAAGGTAACTGTTTGGACGGCCGGGACGTGCCACCCAATTTAGACGGAAACCCAGTGGGGGAAGCATCCTTCCCCTACCACCAACCTCTCGGAAGGACTTACGGACCCACATGTTTAACGTGATCGTACTCCGCATGAACACGGCGGCAATTGTAGCAGCGTGCAAATCTAGCGCGCAAACCACCGGGTTGCCGCGCCCGAAATGTGCCAACAGCACCCGGTGTAGCCTCATGCTGTGTTGAAGTTGTCAGTTATTTTGACTTCATGCACAAGTTATATACCTTTTTTTCTGCATCAGCGCAGAGATGGGCAATTTTAACGAATTCTTTGAAAGGAAATAAAAGTGCACTTGTGGTTAAGTCCCCGTCAGGCATTCGTTGGTCAGCACTTGCTGATGCTACTGAAGCCCTCGTAGATGGATACAACTCTATTCAAAATGCCCTCAGAGATGTTGCAAATGACTTGGAGCAAACATCTGAAACAAGACATGAAGCTCAGACATTGACAGACAAAATGGACTGTCTTGAAAGTGCTCTGATGGCCAAGTTCTGGAACTTAATTCTTATGAGATTCAACAGTACAATTAAAGTTTTACAAGGAGTTGAAGTTGACCTAAAGAAAGTAGTAGATCTGATTGATTCCCTAGAAAAGTTTTTGGAATCACTTCGGGATAGGTATGAAAAGTTTGAACTGGATTCCAGGAAATTTTGTGGCGATACAGAATACAAAGAAACTACAGGTAGGTCAAAAAAGAGAAATGAACGTTATAATTCAAATACAAAATCAGGCTCAGAGGAAGGTTTCCTTTCTTCACGTGATAAATTCTGATGTGGTACCTTTAATATCATATTAGATCAATTGTCTATTTCCTTAAAAGAACGCAAGGTAGCATATCAATTTAGTGTATAACAGGTTCAAAGTCATAGTTGCTTTATGCAATCTATCTGATGCAGAGATCAGAACTAAAGTTAAGAAAATAATCATTGGTTACCCCTGTGATTACAGTAACGTGTTCAAAGAGGAAATTGTCCAGTTTGCAGCCCTTACCAAGCTCAGGTTATGTCTCCCTCCATCTCAACAGGCAATTTTACTCCATGGTGAAGGGCTTGGTGATACCCTTCCAGGTGTCAATGTAGCTCTTAGAATATATTTGAGCATGATGAACACTAGTTGTTCCAGAGAGAGATCATTCATCAAATTGGCACTGATAAAAAATTATTTGAGAACAACGATGACCCATGAAAGACTGAGTTCTCTGTGTCTACTCGATGTGGAGAGCAGTGTTTTAAAGATGATACAGTTTGACGAATTTATTAAGGATTTTTCAGATGCCAAGTGCAGAAAGAAGGACTTTCTGTAGCTGTTGTTTCTATGTGTGTATAATTTTTCAGCTTCATTTACATGCAATAAATTGGCTGTGATATGTAAATTTGATAAATTATTTTAATTGACGTAAGTAGCTTTGAAGTATCAGGGGTGAATATGCAAAATTAAAAAAAAAAGGGAAAATAAAAAAAAATTCCAATATTTCAATAAATTTGAAAATTTTAGTAGATTTGACAATTTTTCTAGAAATTTTCAGTAGATTTGGTAATTGAAAATCAGAAAAAGAGGAAATCAGCTGAAAAGACGAAGATTTTCAGGCTTAAAATATAAATGGTGTGTGTGTGTGGAGGGGGGGAGACGCTATAACCCCTACTCCAATGCTTTCACACATAATAATTTATTGGGTTAAAATTTGTTTGGGGAGATGGGCTTTGCTCCTCTAGTAAGTCAATGATTATCCCTTTTTTTATCTTTTGGAGGGTTGGGGGCCCCCTAATCTTAACTGCCCCGGGCCCCCCAAGTTTTAAATCCGGCACTGCACCCACTCTACACTGAACATTCATTTTTGAAGTGAAGAACACCCACGGAAGATGGACGCGGGGCGTCACAAAAAATGGAAACACTTTGAACACTTATATCCGCGAACCTGATAGATAAAAATCAAGGCAAACTTATTGTGACGGAAACAGGGTACCATTTATGTATATATAAAAGTAATTTTGATCTTCTGAACTATTTTTGTTTTTTATAAAACGATATAAAAATTTTGTCCGAGCGTGTTTTCTCTTCCATCTGCTTACTTTCACTCGAAATAGCTTCTAAACTATAAAAGATAAATAGAAACAGTAAACAACAAAAATATTTAGTAGGAAATCCGAGTTCTAGATCAATCATTTGTTTTTACGAAACTCTTATAGTTTTCGAGCCATCGCCTCGCACATTGGAGAAGATTGAAAATTTTCCGTTTTAAAAGTTCGTAATGTTTATTTATATCTCGAAAACTAAAAGTGAGCCGTGAAAACAGCAAGGGAGTCGTTTTTAGCCATTCGAAAGCTCTACAAGGATATATTTAATTACATTTCGGATCGAGTCCTCGGTTTTCGAAATAATTTCGATATTTTAATATTTTGAACTACTTCACAAAGGTGTTTCTCCGGCCTCTCAAATAGTTGCTGTAAACCCCCTGGGTCAGTCGAGAGGCCTGGGTCTGCAACAAAGGTGTTTCTAATTTCGATATTTTAATTAGCTACGAACAGTGCGAGAAAAACTCTCGAGTCCTACATAGATAGAAAGCCCTACATAATTGGAACTTTATCTTACGAGACGTTGTTCTTTTTCAAAATGAAAACTTTCTTAAAAATTCATTGGCGGTTGGCAAAACGAGCCGATCAGCGCTGGGTTTCATCCTTGAGCATTGTTTCACCCATCCAGTATGAATCAGTCCCGGCTCTACCTAAACTGTCCCCGCGGAGTATGGGCACGTTAAATGTCCATAAGTCCTTTCGAGAAGTGGGTGGTAGGAGAAGGAGAGTACAGTCCCTGTGGATGCCTCCCCTACTGGGTTCCGGTCTAAATGGGGTGGCACTGCGTCGGCCATTTAAACAGATACCTTACACCCTCTTTTAGGTCGGACGGTTTGAGTCGAAGAAGAAATATTGTTGCGAACGCGCAACGTTCTGTTTCGCGACGCCTTTTTCGTCTGTCTCGACGGCCAAGCGAAGAAAATACAATGCATGACGTAAGTCCAGGGCTGCCAGGATTTCCCAGTTAGAAGAAGGGTTTCCAGATTTGGCGATTTCCGGAATGTTCCAGAAACTTCTCGATAGAACAATTATTCTTTGAGATATAGAGATTTCCAGAAGTTTCTATGGAGAGACTATAAAAAGGATTCACCCCTCCGTTGCAGGGGTGTTGACGAATGGACGTGACACGAGCTGCATTGGACTCTGATGTTTGTCAATGTTTTGAGAATAGTAGCCGCTGTTTTGTGAAATGACTTTCGTCAACATTCTGTGAAAAATATCGCTTATTATGTGCAATGAGTGGAGCATTCAAGTGCTGTTTGATCGGCAAATATTTCAAGCATGCTAAGCAACAGACCTAAAAACAGAGGTATATGCCAGCCTACGTATATCAATTGTTGATTTTGTAATAATATTATAAAGCCTGGTCTCATGCGTACATTTTCTCCTCCTGAAGCGTTTAATAAAAATTAATGAAATTTAATCGTAACCATAATATGTGTGAATAAATAATATTTATTTTAAAAGTTAAAAATATGGAATTTAATGTTTCAATGAATGATTACGTTTAGGAACTCGTCCAAAGAAGTAATGGTGGGTTATTGCGGCCACGAATGCAATGTACGAATATTCGATTCACGATCACTATTAATTAAGATAAATAATTCAATCCAGAGATTGATTTATTATTTAAAAAGTAAACCAACTTAACCTTTTGCTTACGGGTGGGACAGCGTCCATCCCAAACGAAGAACCTCCCAAAAAGACAGGTATTTGACATGCCCTATCCCAAACAGTTCGATCGATGCCAATGCCTGCAAAGGGGAATCGAACTGTTTAGGATAGGGTATGTCAAATACCTGTCTTTTTTGGGAGGTTCTTCGTTTGGGATGGACGCTGTCCCCACCCGTAAGCAAAAGGTTAATGTATCTAATTTAGCACCACCCTTTCCTTTTTGAACAATTACTATTTCAATGATATTCGAATCTTTTAAAAAATAACCTCTTTAATGGGTGAAACCATGTTCAAATACCAGACAGTACCTTTGAGGCCCGCGTGGTGGCATATTGCTGCGAAGGCGAGCGATTCCATCTCGATGTTCTTGATTCCTTTGTCGTGGATGTCCTGCAGGAACGCCATCTTGTCCTCCAGAGAATACTCGCAGAAGGCGCCGTCCAGACGGCCCTGCCCTGCAAAGGGAGAGGCGGGAAATTTGATTTATCTTAATTATTTATTTTTATTTATTTTAAAAGAATGCAAGCTGCAGGACAAAGTCCCAGTAACAGCGTGCAAGATAAAATGCATTACAAAATATACATATTAAAATATAATAAAATACATCAACATGCAAACTATTGACAACACATGATTTTCGACAGCACCTGCAAATGGATTAAAAATATAAAATATTTACAACAATAGATTTTTAAAAGCCATTTTCGATGAATAAAAGATATCGAGATGATCGGGGTAGCTGTTGTATAATTTAAAAAAATGATTTATCGCACTATAACAACCCATATTCGAACTAAAATTCGTTACAGCAAATAGACTCATGCTCCTGGTTGAATACCGGGGAACATGAAACCCGATCCCACCCAAGGCAGAGGAACAATCCATTCCGCCGTTCAACAGATTCCTGAAGAATGAAAATAAAATGTAATCCCTTCTGTTCTGCATACTCAAACACAGACTTGACCAAGGCATTAAAGAGAACAATGATGGTATCCTCATTTGTAGAATCCTGAGTCATTCTTTTAATGTAACCGAGTTTCCTATAGGATTTATCACAAATATCAGAAATATGAGGAGAAAAGGAAAAATCAGACGTATAAGTAACGCCAAGATCAGTAAGAGAGAACTTTCTAGCCAGAACAGAGTTGCCAATATCATAAGAAAATAAAATAGGCACTTTTCTACGAGTAAGAGACACAACACTACAACACCTCAATTCTTTTTACACAATTTTGTGTGTCATTGGATGCCTTTGTGCTTTATGAGATATTGGATGTGCCCGATAGTAACTTTTGATTTTCGATATTCTGGGCCGAAAACTCAAAAAAATGTATCTAATCAGCACCAGAGTCACCCACAAGTGACTTGTCTACCCAATTTTGTAAAATTTGCTCTATTAGTTTTTCAGCTAGAGTGGATACAAGCAATTTTTGCGGGCTATTTCGTAAAAAAAAAAAAGCGGGTTCTTTTATCCGGAATCGTACCAAAAAACTAATCAGCAGCAGAGTCACACATATTTACCTTCATAAAAGTCGTAAGTGCACATCGTTTTGCCGATGAAAGTCCTGCATTCTGGCATGTCGGTTTCGGAGATGCTTTTCAGTTCGTCCGCGAGGTCCTTGTCCAGGACTGCGGGTCGTTGAACCGGCTTTCCCAGAATGGACTGAAAAGAGACAATTCTAGTAGAAAACTATAAAACAGACCCTGAAACAATACAATAGCTCGTTAGTAACAACATAAGATGTTTCACCCAGTTTCGTTCCCAAACCGGTTGATACTTTTAAGAATTGTGATTTCAATCAACTCTCTTTAAGTTAGCTCGTTTAACTTCCGAAACCGATCGTTTCCTGCATTACAACCAATACATTTTTAACACTTTACAACATAGTTGGAAAGGGTTTATGACTTGAGTCATCCCGTCTGTCTGTCCGATAGCTGTCGTAAAAATGACTTTTTCAAAATGAAATTTTAGTTTGTTGTTCAGATGGTCTGTGGGGCCTATGGAAATGGACAATATCACCCAATTAGTTTTGGATTGAATCTAATTTTTCGATGCGATCTAATTTTTCAAACATTTTTAAGCGAAGTTGTAATTCACACATTACTTCGAAAATTTTAGGAAATATTCAAATTACCTCATAAAATATGTAAAAAAAATTCAGCAAAATAGGTTCGATAGTTTTCTAAAATAAAAATTAAAATAATAATGGCACCCATATAATAGAAAGAGATCACGTGATCCACTTTAAACTAAAATAGGGTATCCATCTTTTTTTTCCCAGAATAAAAATCGTGATTTTTAAAGTTCTTTTAAATTTATGTTGAGTATTGCATCCGTCCTAAAACCGCTTTATTTTTGCGTATTTTCTGTGCATCTCTATTCTGTGCCAACGCAATTACAATATTTTTGAGTTTAAATGATCATCCAATTTTGATTATTCCTACAACAAAGCTTAATTTTAATGGATGTAGAATGTAAACAAATGATTGTAAGATAAGCTGTATAAGAATGGCTGAATTATTTTCACACAAAATGATTTAACTCTGGAGTCTTTAATAAAAGTGTATGAATAAAATATTCACTGTTTTTACATAGAGAAGCAGAAAATTTATATTTTGATGACGTCATTTGAATCAAGTTCATTTTTTTCGATGAGGTTTTTAAGTTTTTAAGTAAAATAAATGATTGTAGTTCTGTGATAATTAAAAAAATATCACCTCTGAATGTATCGCATTTTAGCGATGCGGATTGCCTTTCAGTTGGAAAATGTTTCATAATCAATGCATTATGCATGATTGATCTCTCTTGTCTTTGTTTTCTACTCATTAATGTATCAAGTTTCTAATTTTTTGATGTGAATGCCTGGGTTTCTGTGGCGGAAATCGGAGCGTTACGAAACATGTAAACATTTTATATATCCGTTTACACCTCTGAACCGAATGGACAAAAATGTAAATAATTTTTCATGTTTCGTCGGAATAGGGTCCAAATTATGAAATTAATTTCAATATTTGAATATTTTGAACATTTTCCTTCGAAAAAATTTTAAAAAGTATCTGTCGGAACGTTTTATTTCCCATTTTTACTATTTTCACTCGAAATATCTTTGAAATTGTAGATATAAATAGTAAACGACACAAATATGCATTATGAAATTTAGTTTCTAAATCGATATTTATTTTTTAAAAAAGGGGCTTATTGTTCTTTAATCATCTTCCAGTCAAGCTGAAGAATTTTGAAAATTTTGCGTTTTTAAATTTGTAATGCTTATATCTCAAAAACTAAAAGTGATAAACCATAAGTAAGAATTTCTAGTTCTTTGAAAGTCCCACAAGTGTATAGAATTGGATTTTGGATCGAACTCTCAGTTTTTAAAGTATAGTACTTATAATTTCTATATTTTAGTACTTCAATCTGGTAAAACTGCAACATTATCACGAATATTGCAGCTAACATGTAAAATTATTTTAAAGTACCAAGTTTACTTATATTTTGCGCAAATATAACTTTACAATTAGAAACACTGCTAACATCTGCTGAACAATATAACGCCATTATAATAAAATATGTTAATTATTAATTCATCAGTTTGGCGTTCTTTTCGTACCTTTAGCGACCCCGACCGTCCGGTCCGATCTACCCGAAGGTGTAAGGTATCACTTTGGAAGACCGGGACAGTGCCACTCTTTCTTTCTTTTTTCTTTCTTTTCTTCTCAGTTAGAGAAGTAAACTGGAGTTTAATCATTAATTACATACTCCAAAGAACCCTTTATTCCCCAAATGAGGGGATTTTACTTCCTGCACTTGGAATCAAGCTGCTCTGAAGAAAAACTAAACCATTTGAATTCGTAAATAAACCATTTTAAGCAAACCTTGCTTATAACGTACATTGCTTCATTGGGATTAGGATAATTGTAGAAATCCAAAAGACTGTTGAGAGAAACCGTACTGTTCTTTTGCAGCGCTTCTAGATATTGAAAGCATTTTTTCCTTTCCCCTCCATACAGTTTGCAGCTCATCATAACATGCTCTATGTCATTGATTTTTTTACATCTTGAACATTCCTTACTTATGCTATTGTCCCATTTACTAAGGATATTCCCTGTCAGTATCGATTTAGTTCTAAGTCGGTTACAGAACACTTCTTGTATTCTGTTTAGGGTAATTTTTATTTTACCGTTCTTGTTTTTGATATATGGATATCTCCCGTTGTATTTGGATTCTTCCCATTTTTTTTGGGAGCTATCCTTTATCCTTCGTTTGGTTAAGGTTTTGATGTCGTCATCTGTCACAATTCCGTATATCGGAGTATGTTTTTGAATAACTGCTCTCTTCGCGAGTTTATCCGCTACCTCATTCATAGATATACCCGCATGACCAGGTACCCATACAAATTGGGTTTTGATTTTGTCTTTTCTAATTTTATTTCTTAAACTGTTAATAATTATATCTTTTCTATTATTTTCATTTTTTAATGCTTCTAATGCAGATTTGCTGTCGGTTATAATTATATTTTCCCGATTTTTATCCGCTATGTACTCTACAGCATAATGGATTGCACAACTTTCTGCTGTGTATATAGAGCAGCAATTGGGGATTTTTAGACATCTCTGGCTATTTCCATCCGTATAGATTCCAAATCCCGTTCCGTTTTCCATTTTAGATCCATCCGTAGCTATCCAACTTGATTGCTTATCTTTTTCTTTTTTAAATTCCTCGAACATAAAGGGAACTTCTTTTGGATGTGCGTTTTGGAAATTCAGATCTTTTATTTTGATATCTATGGTGAATTTTTCCCACGGGGGGATGCCTACGTCTGTCAAATTCCTATTTGGAATTAGATTTTCCTTTCTTATAAGATCTTTGGTGTTTTCCAATTTTTTAGTAGCCCAAGTGTTCTTTTTCTTGTCTTTCAAGCTTTTAATATTCCTATTTATATATCCTTCTTTTCTTTTTATTATTTCCTTTTTTATCATATTTTTTTCAATTCTATGGGTTTTACGAATGTCATACTCAGGCATGTTGAATTCTGCTCTCATAACATCATTTATAGACCATTTTGGTAAACCCGTGGCAATTCTGATTGCGGTATTTTCTAACCTGTCATATTTCAGTCTGATGAATTTTGGTTCTTCATATCTGATCTCTGCAGCATAGTCGATTTGTGCGTTTATGACTTGCTTTATAATTTTCATTAATATCTCTGTGTTTAGACCCCAGTTTTTGCTTGTTAGCCATTTCAACGTTCCTATCGACTTTATTACTTTGGTCTCCGTAATCTTTTGATGTTCTTCCCAATTCCATTTCTTATTCAAGGTTAGGCCTAGAATAGATATGTTTTTTTCCCATTTTATTTCTATGTTATTCGTAGTAATTGGATGGTTTAATACTTTTCTTTTCGAGGAGAGATTTATAATTTTCGTTTTCCCGGAGGACAATTCCATGTTGTTCTCTTTGGTCCAATTTGTCATTTCCCCTAGGTTATTCTGGATTTTCCTATAAGTTTCTTGCTCATCTTTATGGCTGATTATTACTGTAATATCATCCGCATATATAAACATTTCCTTTTCCTTCATAATTTCTTTCAGATCGTTCATGTATATGTTAAAAAGGAAGGGGGAGATAATGCATCCCTGAGGTACTCCAAGGTTGCTATCAGCCTGATTGGTGTAAATACCCTTCCATTTAATTTGGATTTTCCTATTAGATAAAAAGTTTTGTATCCACTTACATAAGTACGTAGGGCACTTGAGGTCAAGGAGCTTCTTAATAAGTATTCTTCTGTCCACATTGTCATAAGCACTTTTAATGTCATAAGCAATGGCTACAACAAATTTCTTTTCCCGTCTATGCTTTCTGATAGTAAAACATATATCATCGAGGCATTGCACAGCATCCATTCCTCTTCGAAAACCATAAATACTTTCATTAAACACTTTATTTTTGATATCCCACCATTCGAGACGATTTAAAATTACTCTCTCTGCAATTTTAGCGATCATACTGGTTACTGCGATAGGACGGTAATTTTCAATAAGGTGTTTGTTTTTACCGGGTTTATTGACTGGGTATACCGTTGTAACTTTCCAATCTATCGGTATTTCACCTTTTTGGATAGAATTTGAAATGATACTGTACACATTTGATTGTACATTTTCCGGAAGGTTACGAATTTCATTTTTACAGATTTGATCCGGTCCTGGCGTTTTATCTTTTGTCAGGTTAAAAGCAAGATCAATTTCCTGGGAATTGACTATTGGGATCTCCTCCTTATATTTGGCTTCTGAGTTGAGTTCCTGATATTCTATGTTTCTATTATCACTATACTTTTTTAAGAATGCTTCTGCTTGTTCTTTTTCCTCAATTATTTTGGTTCCTTCCACATTTAACACATTGCTTTTTTCTTCTGTCCTGTTCTTCCATATTTTAAGATTATTAAATAGCTTATAATATTCTTTCGGAGACTTTATTTCTTCTAATTTCTTGTACCAATAATTTCTCTTTTCTTCTTTCATAGTTTTCCTGTACATTGCATTTTGTTTCTTATATTCTATCCAAGTTCTATCATTTATTTCTCTATTCGCTATTTTATTGGCTCTTTTCGCTATAGCTCTACGTTTTGCACATTTAGTATTCCACCA
The DNA here is from genome assembly GCA_951213105.1 of Amaurobius ferox. Classification (NCBI taxonomy): domain Eukaryota; kingdom Metazoa; phylum Arthropoda; class Arachnida; order Araneae; family Amaurobiidae; genus Amaurobius; species Amaurobius ferox. The sequence continues at coordinate 140,919,550 of OX578144.1, read as the reverse complement.
AGGGGCAGTTTGTCTATAATTTGTTATTTTCATTATGTTCGTGCTTTCCTCTCTCGCGTCTTTAATACTATTTTTCAACTTATTATTTGTTTCTTCAATAGTATTACTACTTACGTAGGTACTGTCTTTTCCAATGATGTTTTTGTATTTTCTCCAATTTGTAAATTTTTTATATGTTATCTTTTCCCCTTTTCCCAAGTTAACGAGTATATCCGTGAAAATCGGGTAGTGATCACTCCCATAGCTGTCCTCCAATATATCCCATTCACTTAGATGTAGCATATCAGAGGAAATTACCGTGACGTCAAGTCCCGATTTGATTTTGTTATTTCTTGTAAAAGTTGGAATATCTTTGTTCAAAAAATGGCAATTTTTATCCATTACCCATTCTAGTAATTTAGCTCCTGCTTGGTTTTGATTCTTATTACCCAATCCTATGATTTTGGCATTTAGATCACCGCATAATATAGATGTTTCTTTCCACATGGAGTTTATCGTTTTTATTTCTTCTTTAGTTAGTTGTCCCGGTCTTTTGTAAACATTTATAAGATTTATTTTCCTTTTCCCAAAGTAGATTTTTTTTTGTTGTAATTCCATATTAGGGAGGTCATTTTGAGTATTTATATCCTCGCAAGTAATATTTTTTTTGGTAGCTATTAAAAGTCCGCCACCTTTCTCTATCCTATTTTTTTGGGAGATATCATAATTTGGAATAGAGCAATTTTTCTTGAGCCAGGTTTCTTGCAAGGCGATGACCTCCGGATGGAAGTCATCAATTAGTTTGAGGAGACATAGATGATTCGCCATGAAACCCCTGATGTTCCATTGTAGGATCCTCATCTTTAAGCCACGGGACAGAGCTAGAATTATCTAACGAAAAAGAATTGCTAGCCAAGGGAATAGAGACCTTTATTTCAGGCTTAAACGATTGATTCTCAATAAGATTACTGTTTTGCCCCGAAGGGGGAGAATGTGATCGACGTTTGTGGCAACGTTTTTGATAAGTAGGTAACTTCCCCGTATTAGGAGGTCTCGCAGTTATAACTTTTTTTCCTGGAATAGGAAATTTCTTTTTTCCCTTACTAGACTGCGCAAGAAGTTCTTGGATAGTGCTTTCTAAAGAACTGATTTTCTTTTTATAATGTTCTTTTTCGGTGTTTTCCTGTTTTCCTTTTTCTTCTAGTTTAAACTCTAATTGCTTTATTCTTTCCTTTAATTGTTCATTTTCAACTTTCTGAATTTCTAACTTTTCCTCCACTCTTTTTACTATTTCTAATATTATGCTGGTGGTGTTGGATTCCTTATTTTCTATTTCTGTATTTCTCCTTTGGGGGGGGTTAGTTACATTAGCGTATGTTCTGTTTGGGTTTACTTCTTCTATTTGTAATTTATTTTGTATTTGAGTTTTTTGTTTTAACTTTTCTTTTTCTTGCTGGTATATCGGGCATGTTTTATTTAGGGCATCATGTTCTTCCCCGCATCTTCGGCATTTACTTATTTCTTCATGGCATTCGTCTCTTGTGTGTGTCCCTCCACAGTTACTGCAGTGTTGTTTTGCCCGGCAATTTGTCGCGAAATGACCAATTTTGAAACACTTTTTACATACTTTGGGGTTTTCCCAGTATGTAGTAGGTCTGAATCTACTGAAAAGGATGTCTAATTGTTTCCTTACTTTTTGGCCATACTCTTTTACAAGTATCACAGGAAGTTTAATTTTTCCCTTCTCTTTTGTAAATCTTGTTACTTGGTACCAGGGGATATTTTTATAGTCAAGTTCCTCCGCAATTTCTTGGATTGAGAACTCTTTTGCCACTCCTTTTAGAACGTACTTGCTAACAAAACCCTGTTCCGCTATGCGAGTAGTACAGTTAAGTCCTGCAAAATTTTTGATTTCTGCAATTTTTATTGCGTCTTCTAACTTGTTTATTTTGATGTATAATTCTCCTACTCTAGAAATATTGGCCTCATATTTTTCTAAATTTAAGTTCTTTAGGCTATTTCTTATTTCAGTCGTTTTTATACTGTTTATATTTTTTCCAATTCCTCTTATTATTATAGTAATTTGGTTAGTTCCATTGGCATAAGCTATTTCTATTTGTTGTCTACTGTCGAGAAGTTTAGTAATACTATCCTCAAGACTATCAAAGTTTCCGTCTATAGCCATAGACACCTCCCCCATTTGGGAAGGAAAAAGAAAAAAAAGGGCACCTGGTCCCGCAAAATATAACAATCTTACCTTACTTCAGATAGACAGAGGAAACGAGAGAAAAAAAAAAATCTTTAGAATAATCCACACCGCCAACAAACAAAATGCAAACGTCTTCGATCCGCACCACCTTCCAACGACCAGTGCCACTCAATTTAAGCGGAACCCAATGGGAGCGGCATCCACAGAGACCGTACCTCCTTTCCCTACCACTAACATATCGGAAGAACTTTCGAACCCAAAGATTTAATGCGCTAGTACTCCACATTAACACTGGGTTAGTTTGGTAAGAGCCGGACATCGAACTCGGGCCACCCGAATACGATTTTCGTGCTCTAACCACTGGGTTATCTCGCTTGTAACTTTAGCGTCATTTTTGCGAGTTTGGCGATATTTTCGTCAATTTGGCACCGCACTAAAAGGTCGTCAAATTGGCGATATTTTGTCACATGAGTCGAAAAATTGATCACCCAGTGCTACGTATTTGATGACGCTTACTACTGTTCATTTCAATTTTGAGAATGATTCAAGTTAGCGTTCGTTTGTTAGTGCGTGTCATTCGCTTTGAAATAAGAATTGCGTGTAAAATTATTATTTATTTAACATTATTGAATGTCATGATTTTTAATTTTTCCAAAAAATCATTTGAAAATGGGCGGAGTTTTCAGAAGGCTTGATCAATAGGATTCCAGTATTCAAGAATCGTACCCAATTACGTTTGAAACACTCCGTTCGTTCCTGAGATATCGCATCCACAGATACATCCCTTCAAAAACATTCGATTCGAGTTCAGGGATGTTTGAAACGTGCTGTTCCGTCGAAAACTCGATATGAATTTTCAACCCCGTCCCAATACTTCTCCTATACATTGTACTATGTATGTAGGGGAAATAATGCACTCTGGGGTATAGTAGAAATCGTAGAATATATTTTAATTATTTCACATACCAGCTCTAAATAGGGCCTCAGCATGCCATCTACGGCTTCATCTGTGATCACCAGTGAACCACCCGGGATGCCTGAAATTGAATGCTCGTGTCATAAAAGTCGAAAACTAATGATAGATGAATATAAAACGCAATTTATATTAAAAAAATTTAAAACATTTTACACTCAAGAAAAAAAAATGACAAAGAAATCCGAAACGTATCATAAGTAAAATAGTTAAACATATTGTTATGTATAATGCATAAAGTGTCATTGTGCTTTGCCTCGATTCAAATAATAATACATAGCGTGCCTTTGCTTCTATTCAAGGAGAAAACACTTTTACAGACAGCCACTTTTATAGAGTGACTGTAGGGTTGCCTATCTTAAATTTCGAAGCGGGGTTTGCCAGATTGGACGATGGATCGCCAACTTTTCGAATGTACTAGAACTTTCTCGAAAGAACGAATATTCTGGATGATACGAACCCCTTCTGGTAGATTCTACGGAGGGTGTATAAAAGAAGTCATGGCTCAGTTCGAGAGCAGTTGACGTGGTGCGAGTTGCTTCGAATGGTGAGATACGTCAATATTTTACGAATAACATCCACTATTTTGGGAATTAGCCGAGCAATTGTTTGTTGTTTTATTGTATCTGACAGTTATTAAGTGATCTTGCAAGATAGTTCTCTAGCTATTCGCTGTATGTTGCTCCTGTTTACGCCTATTAGTGCTTTAAAATAAACGTGATAGTTATTCAGAAATTTAGACTCATTCTTGTACTCAGAGAGTACACCCATGCTTTTCAGAAGATACGTCGTAACAAATTGGTGTCAGAAGTGGGATTTCTGGAAACTTGACAAAATGTTTTGACTCCCCAAACTAAAAACACGATGAAGGTACAGTTAAGCGAGATGATACAATTAATGAAAGCCGGACAAGAGCTATGAAGGAAGATTCAAGCCGGACAAGAAGTTATGAAAATTAAATGCAATGCAAGCCGAACAAGAAGCGAGGACAGAAAAGATAGAACAAAAGATTAAAGTCGGACAAGAGGAGATGAAAGAAGCGATGAAGGAAAACGAGAATACAAGAAGACGAGAATAAAAGCCGGACAAGAAGCGATGAAGGAAGATATGAAACAAGAGATTAACCTTTTGCGTACGGGTGGGACAGCGTCCATCCCAAACGAAGAACCTCCCAAACAGACAGGTATTTGACATACCCTATCCCAAACAGTTCAATCTCCCTTTGCAGGAGGCATTGGCGTCCATGGACGTCAGTGCCTTCAAATAGGGGGGCTCGAACTGTTTGGGATAGGATATGTGAAATAAATACCTGTTTTGAGGGGTTCTTCGTTTGGAGTGGACGCTGTCCCACCCGTAAGCAAAAGGTTAAAGCCTGACAAGTAGCGATAAAAGACAAGGTTAAAGTTGTGAAAAGGGATATATTAAAGAAATGAAAACGAGACAACCCGAAATGAAGGAAGAAATTAAATCTGAGATGAAAGAAGAAATCAAAACTATACAAAGCGAAATAAAAGCCGAACAGGAAGAGATGAAAGAAGAAATCAAATCCATACAAGCCGATATGAAAGCTGGACAACAAGTGATCCAAGAAGAGACGCAGGAGGACATGAGAAGCAGTACAAGAAAATTCTCATCCGAAATTCGGCGACATGCATAAAGCTTGAGAAGAGGCTGCGGAGCGAAAATCACAGGTCGCCCATTCAGATTTAGACTGGCTATTTTCCTTCGAGGTCCTACGGCTGATGCTCTACAGATGCTCATAATAAAAGAGCGTCAGAAATTCGTAGCCCTGGCGAATGCCTTGGAACTCCGTTATGAGGAGAATATTTTGAAAAAGAAAAGCAATTGTAGTCTCTTGTCCCAAAGTCTAGAAAGTGTCTACAGAAACTGGCGTCGGATATTGAAAATCTTCCGAAATGACTCTTTGCCCTATGGTTGTTCGTGAAGGCTTTGCAGTCTAGTGTTTTTAGATGCCATCCGTGACCTAGAAATTCAGCACGCTGTTCTTGTGGCCAAATGCAGTGATCTGAGAGCTGCACTGGCCCTAGCCAGCAAGTTTGAAGCGTCACGGCAGGCTTTTCTCGGACTTCATTCATCTAGCACTTCAGAATCTGATATGCTGCGCACTATGAAGGACATAAAGGATATGATGCAGAGGCAAAGTAACGACAGATCCAAACGATCATCTGACTCGCATATGATCTAGGCAGATTATTTTCAGCATATGATCTAGGCGGACCTTGTTTGTGAGCCAACGCTGGATTTTTTTTTTTTATTATTTTATAAGGGACCCTTTACAGTTTTGCGCCTCGCAAATGTTTCGATACGGCCTTGTTCGTGTCTAAAACGAAAGTAGAGCGACCCAACTTATAGTTTTTCCACTTTGGATACATTGTAAAAGTTATGTAACAAAACACGGGTTACCTATCCCACCGCATGTTCCTATCCTGAGGAAAGTGACGTCCGTGCACTGAGCGTGGTAGATCAACTTGATGATCTCGTGGAGGAGGATGGAGAGGGAAGGGATTCCCATACCGTGCTAAAGAAGACAAAGACATAATATTAAAAGATAGACATTTCACTAGCGTTTTGTGCATTTCAAATGGCTAGGGGCAACCTAGACACTTAACATCAAAAACCTTTCAGATTGAAGCATAAAATAATTTTATTAACATGCTAACTGGAAAAATAGATTGCATCTTATTTCCACGTGTGACAAAATAGTTAGTTTAATGTTTTCGATTGACAGCGAATGGCTATAAAATTGTGTTTATTTCTGATTCACGAATATCTTAAATATCATTTCCACATACGACAAAATTATTTATTGATTGGGAAACGATTTTCAATAATAAGAAAATTTATATCGCGTTATTCTTATAAAGTTATTGTTGGCAGCTAGAGGATGTCAAATTATGAATTAATTACTTTGGAAAGGCAAAGTGGTGTCAAGTTTTTGAAAATCCTTTTGTATCATCGCCTCTTATTTTCCGTTGACTTGGAAGTCGAGATGGATCGAATGAGATCCAAATCAAGATTCTGACTCGAGTGGTGCTCGATCATTTTGGAAAGTGGTTTAGAGTGTTTTAAGGATTTCTTCGCTCCGTCACCTCTCATTTGAATTTTCAAATTTCAGATTTTCCCCTTGGTCATGAAGCTGAAACGGGTCGAATTTCGATTAATCCAAAACCAAAATTCTAGCTTTAGTGCTCGATCATTTTGAAACGTCTCCTTCTCAGTTTTCGATTATCTCTTTGCACCGTCTAGTTTGTAGCAGTTTAAAAGTAAGGTCACATTTTGAAAATTTCAAGAAAGAAAATATTAACACTTTATATCTGTTTAGAACAATACACACAACTTTAAAACAGCCCACAAGAAAAGTTTTAAAGGAGAATAAATATGAAATGAGAGTATTAGTCATATTATCACAAGTGCAGAAGACGAAAGCAGCGACGCTGCTTTCGTTTCTGTGCTATTTACTTCAAATTTAAAATAAATTCAGCAGTACATTCTGAGACAACAACGGCCCTCTTTTTCTCAACAATGCTTCGCGTATTTTAATGGACGCCACCCTCAATACAAAAAAGTGTGAAGTGTAGTGAATCGTGTCTCAATAGTGTTGTAATTTCTAAATTTTTAAATAAACATTTCAATTGTATCTAAAATTTCAAAGCCAGACAAAATAAAAACAGTCCCTTGACCGCGGCATCGCATGAAACTCCAATGTGGCCGCCGGTTGGCAATCTAACTCAATCGAATGCTCTAGATCTAGAAGAAGCCCTTCTCCGCGCACGACTGCAACGTGTAAAACCTTAATCTATGATAAAATGGACGGCATGCTCTTTGGGTACTCACACTGACGGAGATGACGGGTCCTATCTTGTACATGGAATATCGGTAGGATCGGGCAGAGAGGTCGCAGAGCGAGGTGCCCGTGGGGAGCTTGATGCACAGCTCCTTCTGCACCAGGTGGGCGAATTTCTCCATCCTCTTCGGTGTGCCCCCCATGCATACAAACTGAAAAGAAAAAATGCAAAATAAATGACTACACACTTTTTCCGTGACATGTAAACTGTGTACACGGTCCTTAACTGTTGATCTGCTAATGTTTCCAATGGGGAACATTTATAAAAACGATTTCATTAAATTAAAGACGAAACATTTGATTCTAAAAAGTCATTTAATCTTAAAAGACATCTTATTGACGTACAAATAGTTTTTAAAAAGGCCACAGAGCTTTCGGGCGTCAAAACATCCTTTCTCAGGAAATGAGGAAACATGCATAATATATATATATATATATATATATAAACAACTCCTATCTGCTATTAAAGAACTACAACAACATTTTGTCATAACTTATGTAGATAAAGCTTCTAATAATTATGCCATCATTTGTAAAAAATATTATGTTTCTCTGTTACAGAATTACTTAAAAAATAATCAAATTTTTAAACCCATTAATAATCAGTCTATCAAAATCAAAACTAAAATGCTAAAATTATATACACAATTAAATATTAATTGTAAGTTTTTTAAATTTCCTTATGTTACTTTGGTTCCTAAATTCCATAAATCACCTCTCAGTTTTAGAACAGTCACTTGTGGATATAATACCTTTACCACTACAGCTAGTAAGTACTTGATTAACTGTTTAAATAGAATGAACGAATCTCTTAAATTTAGGAATTCGGGATATTTCATTTTGAACAATAGTTTTGATTTAGTAAATCACCTTAGCAAGCTTCCACAAATTCTTGGTTTCCATACCTTTGATTTTAAAGACCTATTTAATAATATTGTCATTAAAGATTTATATAAAGTTATTATCTCTCTTTATCATGACTATCTATCTTCCAATAATGTTGCATTTAATGTCAAAAACTTTCCTATGCTCTTGCACTTTGTGTTATACAACAATTATATTATCCAAGGTGATAACATTTATTTACAAACATCTGGAGTACCACAAAGTGGCTGTAGTAGTAGTATACTCGCTAAGTAGTATATAATCTTTATTATTATGAATGTCATTTTAACTCTAATTCATATATTATATATAGATATGTTGACGACTTAATTTGTATTATCATTGATGTTTCCTATCCCATTAATATTGATTTTTACCCATCGAACCTAGAATTAATTCCTAATGAGCCTAGCGTTAGTCAAACTGTAAATTTTTTAGACCTAAATTTAGATACCCTCAATAATCATGTAATCACCAATCTATATGATAAAAAAGATTCTTACAACTTCACTATCATAAAGCTGCTATCATATCAATCTTGTAATTCTATTCAATTGTTTAGAAACATCATTTTAAACCAGCTATTTCGAATACATCGACTTTCTGATCCTCGGTTTCACTTTCTCCACATCAATAATCTTAAACGCATTTGTCAAAATTACCAATATCCGGAAGTATTTGTAAATAATATTATTAATAATTTCAAATATACCACGTAATAATTTTACACATGCATTATTTATCTTTGATTGGATAACTCAATTTTGAGAATTCACCCATTCTTATCACCTAACTTACCACTTGGCCTGAGTCTAATACTGTTTACTATTTTCGAATGACTATTTTCCACTTGTCCTGAGTCCTATACTGATTACTATTTTTGAAAGTCTCCATACATATTATGTATCGTTCAAATGTATTCATTCCGGTGCCCACTCGCATTGACGAAGTGGGGTGAAATGCTCAGTCGCTTATTCAACTTACATGTGGTAACAATGCTTATGAGTTCATATTTCTGTTCGAGGAGGTATTATTTTTCTGATTTGTAATTCAATTGATTTATTTTTCTCCTTCCACTAGCCAGTAGACAGTTCCAATGGTGTCTATAGTTAAATACTATCGCCATTGTCAGAAACTGGCTATTCTATCGGTTTTAATTCGAATTGTATGGCTGTCCTGATGAGAATGCAATTTCGAACTAACCGCCATTTTTTGTGTAGTTTCAATTGATTGTTCTCTATGTCTTAATCTTTTATCTTGAGCTAATTATTATTGCCTTTTCTCATTTTTGCCGTGTTTTCTTTTTATTTTTATTTATATTTATATACTTTTAATTGTGAATTTTGTATACTAATATTCTTCTCACCCCCCTTTCCATTGTAGTGATATGTTACCTTCTATTTTTATCCTTAGTCTTGGTCTATAGTTACTCATTTGTAACAGATATGCTAGAGATGGGTTTTTTTGTACATACAGTAGTTTATGCATAGTTTTCGATTAAAATCTTTCAATTTATATATATATATATATATATATATATATATATATATATATATATATATATATAAATATAAAATTGTAAATCCAATGTTAGAATGTAAGTAGTAACTCATAATACACTATCCCAAAATTTTCTACAAAATACAAAGAAATAAAAGAAATTCAAACATAAAGAGGAAATTATAAAGCGTAATGCAGGTCATAAAGACAAAGACAATCAACAAATTTCAAAGGTGAGGAATGAAAATAGGAAAACAAAAAAATCAAGCAAAAAAGCTTGCACGTGGAAGAGCTTTAGGCTTAAGATAAGTTCATTTCGAAAAAATTCTTGTCAAGTCCATATATCCCTTCGAAATGAACACAAAAATGCTTGTTTCTGAAACACAAGATAAATTTTATCTATAAACTTGTGTTATATGGACAAGCATATAGATTGGGAAAAAAAGGAAACATAAATACCTTAAAATACACTTCATTAGTACAACCATGACGAGCAAAATATGACTAGACCAATGTTGCCATATGTAGAAATATATATATATATATATATATATATATATATGTGTGTGTGTGTGTGTGTGTGTGTGTGCATACATACATACAGGGTGCCCAGTGCTATCGGTACCAATGGCTATTTCCTCAACCGTTAGTTACACTATACTTCCAATTGCAAAAATATATATACTTCCAATTGCAAGATATACTTCTAATAGAGATATACTTCCAATTGCAAGATATACTTCCAATTGCAAGATATACTTCCAATGTGAGATATACTTCCAATTGCAAAAATGTTTTAAATTTTAAAATCTATTATCTTAGAAAAAAATTTAAATCAATAAATGCATTTCTGAAAGAAATAAGAAATAGAAATTTTTATACGGTCCCTCGGTTCTATCAGTTATATTCAGGAAAATCATCCTCATACAATTTCATGCAAAATAAAAAAAAAATCATCCTTTTACGACCCAAAATCACCGAGTTATGAAGCATTGAACTTTATGACTTAAGTCGCTTTTCCGCGCATAAAAATGTCCCGTTTCGGGCTACTTTTAAGGGACTGTATAAATATTGCAATTCCGTATTCAAAGTATTATGTTTCGGTTGCATTTGCTGACATAATGTCGAGAATGAAACAAAGCTTTTTATCGAATATTTTTAATATCTTTTTATGTGTTACAAATAATTATAACTTTAATATTGTGTAGTGTAAAGTGTATTGCTGCAAAAAATAATGAAATTGCTGCGAAATATTTGTCTCTCTAATTATTTTGTGTATGATCCCCATTTCTCAGCACAAAAAGTGCTCCAACTTTAAGCAGCTATAAGTCTGTGCATTTTGGTCGTAAAAGGATATATATATATATATTTTATTTTGCATGAAATTGTATAAGGATGATTTTCCTAAATATAACTGGTAGGACCGGGGGACCGTATAAAATTTTTTATTTTGTATTTCTTTCAGAAATGCATTTATTGATTTAAACTGTTTCTAAAATAATAGATTTTAATATTTTAAACATTTTTGCAGTTGGAAGTATATCTCTGTGATTAACGGTTGAGGAAATAGTCATTGGTCACCGATAGCACTGGACACCCTGTATATATAATAATAATTAATTCAAGTAATCGTGATATATTAACATCACCATAGAAGCAAAATCACGACCATAATGCCGATAATAGAAAAGAACAACACCGGTCCAAATTCGAAGATTAACCAGAATTAAATTCATCTTCAGGTCTGAGTATTTAGTTCTAATTAACCCAAACAAATGTCAGTTTCAGATTGGGCAATAGTACATTACTATAAATTCCTAAACTCAGACTACAGGCACCAAAAGATGAAAAATTGAAGATAAGAAAAATTAGGAAAATTTGTATTACCATGAGGCAGGAACCGTTCATCTTTCACCACGTGTATGTGCGATCAACCTCAACAGTATGAAAAACATCTAAAAGCAGCGGAATGAACATGCCGAAATACAACCTAGGAGTCAGAAAGAACGACCCATCCAGTGAGTCAGAGCAAGAGACAGGACAATTACCCATATAAGTAAAACAGAATATGAAGCATAGATGAAAATTCTTGCTAAACAAGTGACTCATAGAAGAAATGGATAAACGAGAATGACACTATACACCATTATAAGAGCGCTCGAATCGTAGTATCAAACTGGCTAAAGTTACAATATTTTAGCAAAAATAAAATTCGAAACATTAATATTAATGTATCTTATTTTCCGATTTTTTATTTTTCTAATTTAGTTTATTTTATTATTTTTCATTTTTTAGTTATTTATATAATTAATAAATAATTATACACACACACACACACACACATATATATATATATATTAATATATTGTTAGCCACTATAATTGGGAAAGTTGTCTTGGATGTTATTGAGTGGAAGTGGATAATTTTGATTGAGTGGATAAATTGAGTGGATTAAGTGGATAATTTTCACCGAGTTGATAATTTTAATAACGAATTTGGAAGGGTATGCATTATTAGTCGCTGTACTCAATAATTCCAAAAAATGTGTTAATTTATAATTTCCATCACAAATTTTATTGATTTTAAGAACCTGATTTATTATAATATTTCTAAAAACTGATATATGCAAACAAGAGTCAAAATGTTGAATTTTTGATGTATTAAATTTAAAATCTTGTTTTTTATTATTTTTTTAAGTTTATAGCCAGATTACAATTTTGTAAATCTAAATTTAAATCTAAAAAGTTTGCAACATTAGTGTCATTATATACAAAGGGTTTCAAGTGCTATCGGTGCCCAATGACTATTTCCTCAACCGTTAGTCACAGAGATATACTTCCAAAATTTTTTAAATTTTAAAATCTATTATCTTAGAAACAGTTTAAATCAATAAATTTATTTCTAAAAGAAATACGAAATATACATTTTTATACGCCCCCCCCCCCCACCCCCCGATCCTGCCAGTCATATTTAAAAAAAATCATCCTCATACAATTTCATGCAAAATAAATAAATAAATAAAAAATCATCCTTTTACGACCAAATTTTACCGAGTTATATCTGCTTAAAGTTGAAGCACTTTTTGTGCTGAGAAATGGGGGCTATACACAAAATAATTGGAGAGACAAATATTTCGTAGCAATTTCATTATTTTTTGCAGCAATTGTACTTTACACTAAACAATATTAAAGTTATAATTATTTGTAACACATAAAAAAAATATCAAATATACAACTTATATACTGAATAGACTGTCAACTTACATACTGAATAGAAGTTAAAAAAAAATACAACTTGTGTTAAATGACATAAGGAAAAAAGAACAGCCTCGTTGAATTAGAAAATAAAACATATTTTAAAATGCGAATATACGCATTTCAGAAACTGAAAATCATATTACAAACCGCGTTATCGTAATATTTGCTCGAAGTGGCTTCCTTCGGCTGCAATGCCGAAACGCACCCGTGAAAAAAATTCTTCCTGTACTTTGCGCAGCATAGTCGGTGTTACACATGTGCATGCCCGACCCTTGGTAAAATATTGGAAAAAATTTTCATAAATAAACTCAATTTTTGGCTTTCTTCTGACGATGCTCTCCATCCCCTCCAATATGGCTTTAAGGAATTAACGAGTTGTGAGGACACTGCTCTTGGGCTAATTCAAACCATTTCCTCCCACAAGTCAATACATTTTGTTTCTTTGACCACCGTGGACATCTGCGGAGCATTTGACAGTCTCAACTGGAACGTCTTGCCTCTTTCATTTTCAAAAATCAACCTCCCTCAGCCTTTTCAAAATTTCATTTTTTCATATCTTTTTAACAGAGAAATTTCACTCAACATAGGTAAATCACATATTACAAAACACATTTCTATGGGCGCTCCACAGGGATCGGTTATATCCCCTTGCCTGTGGAGTATCTACTTTAATGACATTCTAAAACTCAACAACGATCTTTTTCACCTTCAGGCCTTCGCGGATGATCTTGCGGTGGTCACCTATTCATCCAACTTAAAAACACTACAACTTAATACCAATAACCTTTTAAACCTTATCTCATCCACTCTCACAGTTTTAAAACTTTCCATAGCTCCAGAAAAATGTAAATCAATTATCTTCAATAAAAACCGCTCAAAAATCAGACAACGCCCTTCCTTCAAAATTCAAAACCATAAAATACCTACAACTAGACAACTCACCTTTCTTGGAATCACTATCGACGATAATTTAAAATGGAGCTCCCACATTTTCAATCTTAGAGAGAAATGTTTTAAGTTCGCCAGCACCTTTGGGAGGGTGTTTAGTTGTGTTTTTTCTGGTGTTGTCGCCGGATCTCTTCCCGGCCGTCCAATTAGATACTCAAGTCCTCTGGATGAGTCGGACGGTCTGGGTCTTCACACTCACACTCACATGTGCATGCTACGAAAATACGATTTAGCAAATCTGGTTGATTCTTTTTCATAGACTTTATTTTTCAAGAAACCCCAGAGAAGGTAATCTAAGGGGTTCAAGTCTGGTGATCGCGAGGGCCACTCAACAGGACCTCCGTACCCAATAATATTATTTCCAAATATTGCGGCTAGAACAGTACGTGGTTTAAGTGATTTGTGTGCTGGCGCTCCGTCATGCTGAAACTACATCTGTGATAAATCTCGTAAGGAAATACATTCGTCCAAGAAGTCAGTTACTGGGCCCTCTAAAATATGTGCATACTTTCCCGATGTTAAAGCGCCATCAAAAACGAATGGCCCAATTAAAGTCTCCTTCCATATGCCACACCAAACATTTACCGACCAACGAACTTGATGTCTGTTCGGTCTAATGATGTGCGGGTTTTGCAGAGAACAATAGTGACTATTTTGAGTATTTACAATACCCTGTCTTGTAAACTGACACTCGTCGGTTCACAGAATGTCACTAACAAATGTCGGAATACCGTCTTGTCAGTTTGAAATGTAATTACAGAAGTCAAAGCGACGCTCTTTGTCTCCTGATTCTTGTTCCAGTATCGGGCGATACGGATATGCACCATACGTGTATAAAACGTTTCACACTTCAGATTTAGAATATCCACATGCTTCGCTAACGCTTCTTACACTACACTGTGGATGAGCGAGGGCATATCCGAGAACATCCTCTACAGGTATGCGCATTGCTGAGTTCGTGATTCTTGTTGATATAGGACGATTTCGAACGCTACCCGTTTCTCTTAAGCGCTTTACAACTTTTAAAATAGTACTAGCAGATGGGTGATTTTCATTCGGGAATTTCAGTTTGAATACGGAATTTCAATATTTATACGGTCCCTTAAAGATTACCTGAAACGGGACATTTTTTTGAGCGGAAAAGCGACTTAAGTCATAAAGTTTAATGCGTCGTAACTCTGTGAATTTTAGTCGTGAAAGGATGTTTTTATTATTATTATTATTTTATTTTGCATGACATTGTATGAGGATGATTTTCCTAAATATAACTGGCAGGGGGGGGGGGGGGGGGCGTATAAAAATTTATATTTCGTATTTCTTTTAGTGTTTATGATCTATGGATATAACTCCATGTGCAAGATACCGCAAAATATTTCAAAAGTTTGTTGAAAATTTTCTTTATTTATTTATTGATTTAAACTGTTTCTAAGATAATAGATTTTAAAATTTAAAACATTTTTGTAATTGGAAATATATCTCTGTGACTAACGGTTGAGGAAATGGCCATTGGGCACCGATAGCACTGGACACCCTGTATATATGTATGTATACATACCTACATATATATATATATATATATATAGAATCAAATGATTAAGAAATGAAAAAAGAACAAAAGGAGAATGGGAATACTTACAGGGAAGTCGAACGGCCAAGGGGGATTACAACCCCTTGTTCTCGGTTGAAGCACGCTTTTAATCCCAGGAAACGTTCCCGGAACCAGACTCGTCTGAAGCAATCCTCCACATGCTGACATTGGAAAAGCAAAATCCATTCCATTGAAAACCGAACATGAAGACCCAGATCGATAAAATGGAACAATACGAATAGCAATACAACATGGATGTCTACTATATGACCTATACCATCCATATCAACACTGACTTTTCATTACGTGCATAGAATTTTGCATAAAAGTTCTTATCATACTTTTTGTATGATTTTTCATAATAATGCTTTAGGAAATGTATCGGATATAGTTGTTTTGTCGCTTCACGTACCAAATTACGTTCACATATAATGCGTTCAGTCTTAGTTGTATTTAATCTTTTAATGCTGTTAAGGTGATTGAGTATTAAGTTACGTAGTACTCCTATGCTCAAGTTGGTATTCCAGTTGATGATACAGTTTATGCTGACATCAAAGGTCGTTCTTTTATCATACATTTTAAAACAAATACTTTCTTTTTTGTCATAATAAATGCTTATATCTCTATTATATCTTCCCTCACTTGTTCTGTTTCGATCAATTCCGAATTTGCGGGATAAAAGCTGAAGTTAAATTGATAATTACTTTCAAAATTTCCAATAAGCACGTCATCCACGAATCTGAAAAAGGGAATTTCATTTAGATAATGAGTTCCGATCTCATATTTATTTAAATATATATCTGCCAACATGAAGGAGCAGCCACCCCCCATGGGATACCTTGAACTTGTTGATAGAATGAATCTCCGTTGTAAAGCAAGTTTTCACATAAAACGAAGTTGATGAGGTTTTTGTATCTATTGATGTTGATAAATAGATGTAAATTGTAGTCATAAAATGTTTCGATCATGATCTCAAATAGATCCTTTAAATTTATGTTATTGAACAAGTCTTTGAAATCGTAGCTTTTAAGGTGTAATCTCTCTGGTATCTTGCTCAATTTTTCTATAACTTCATTACTATTTGATACCATTACTGTACCACTTGATTTTATTTTTTTTCATTGTAGGTCTTAATATATAGTATTAGCCTTAGTCAAATAAGTTCCACATCTCACAGTCACCGGTCTAAATTTGACGGGTGACTTATGCATTTTCGGTATTAATACCAGATATGGGAATTTGATTGTATTGATTTCAATACCGATCCTTTTATACAATGCCGTGATTTTGTTTTCATTTGCTTTTTTAGATAAAACATTTAGTTTATACATCGTTTCATTGTTGTAACACTTTTTTAATTGATCTA
This sequence comes from Amaurobius ferox, assembly GCA_951213105.1. Taxonomy (NCBI): domain Eukaryota; kingdom Metazoa; phylum Arthropoda; class Arachnida; order Araneae; family Amaurobiidae; genus Amaurobius; species Amaurobius ferox. The sequence goes on along the minus strand of OX578144.1, from coordinate 140,902,980 downwards.
CATAGTATTTTTTGCAAGTAAATGCATAGTTTGAGGTAACTTTGTCCATATAGGTGATCACGTACTTATTTTGAAATACATTCAACTGGTTTTTGTCCAGTTTGTAATTAGTAATTTTATTTTGTCGGTTTTTGTAATATAGATTAAAATCATTTAAAACTGCATCCTTCCATTCTTGAACGGTTTCCATTGGAAAACTGTATTTCGCAGCTAATTTGTAAATAAAATCATCGAGATCCTTTTTAAAAAGGTTTTCGTAATTGTAAAAATTCTGAAATCTGAACTTAGTGCCCAATTGTAAAAATTCTTTAAAATCCAAATCACTTGCACTTCTAAATCACCAGTAACAATGTGGCCATGATCTCTATTACGAAATCAATTACATATCAAGTTATCATTTTTGTTCAACTGTCTTCCGATCATATTAAAATTGAAGATTTTATGCCCATTAGTTTTCACGTATCGATATGTTATACAAACTTCGGTCTTTCTTATCGGTAGGAGATAGTTACGGAACAAGGGGTCGTAATCCCCCTCGGCCGTTCGACTTCCCTGTAAGCATCCCCATTTTCCTTTTATTCTTTTTTCATTTCTTAATCATTTGATTTCATATTAATGCTTATATTGGATGAGTTGCATTGCGCCTATGATAATATGGGCATTTTTCAGTTGTAAAATTTCTTGTAATAGTTATATTTGACTAAACATTTGTATGGTATATATATATATATATGAGGCTAGAATTTACTTTCGCAGTTTCCGGCAAGAGTTCAAACGGCCCTGTCATTGCCTGTACTTGAATTAGACTTATGTAAACATTGACAAGAATCAAATTCTCATGGGAAGTTTAATTTCATTTTTGGTAATTTTCTCCACCTAAGAAACAACCGTAGTGATCAAAGAGGTGAATAACCTCTAAATTATTCCTCGAGTGTCGAAACAATCCTTTCTGGAATTCTACTCACGCTTTGGCACTCATCCAACAGTTCCGAATCTATGCCAGAAAATATAAACTGAATGCTTTTTCTTGTGTAAAATGCGGCTTCAATGAGACGATTTTACTATGGAGATGATTTGCGGCTCACAAATAATCAAATCAACAGTCATGTACTCATACTCAAAGAACCCGCCTAAAAGAGGCATTTTCACCACTAGAATCGGGCTCCCATGGCAGATATCAACATCCATGAACAGGTTTCGAGATTTGTAATTCTCTTCCGCATGGAATAGTCGTTACCTGTGATGGCAGCAAGAAAACTTGTTATGTGCCACAATTTTTGAACTTCTACGAAAACCAATAAGCGCGATGTTAGTGTCCGGTTGAAAGAAGCATTATGATATACTAAAACATATTAAATCATTCAAAACATTCTGAATACTGAAATCTCCCTAAAAACTGCATTCTAAACTTATGAAGTTCCTAAAAACTGTCCGACAACATTCTAGAAATAAACTGAAAGAGTGCTGACTGCCCCGTTACATAAAAACATGCTAACCTGTAAAATGTTAAAATGGCACTTTCCTAAAAATAAAAACTCATTAAAGAAAAGAGAGAGACACAGAGTTTAAGTTTTCAAAATCTAACGTATATTAAAATTTTACTTCACTTTTAAAGAATTTTAAAACATTTTACAACTTTTTAAAACATCTCATTAACTAAACAAATTAAATTAAACATCATAAATAAATTGAATTTATTAAGTGACCGGTCGTATAGTGGTAATAAAAACGTTAGAATATTAAAATAATTAAAATTAGCAGATTGTAAGCAGAACTGTCGATGAGCGATAAAATAATTAATGACAGACGATTTTAATATTACTTACGGTCAACCAATCAAAAACTCGAAATTTTAAAGAAGAGAACAGGAATTTTAAAGCAGACGAAAATTAAAAAGAAATGAAGGGAAACGATTTGGAATATACGAATTCGGTAATAATTTAAATATGAACGATTTTTTCTGGAAAATTTAAAAAAACTGAAAAATCGCGATAAATCAACGAATTTTTAACCGAGAACAACAAATTTAGAATCAAATCAAAGGGAATAAAAAAAAGGTCCATAAATGGAATAACAAATTAGCCAATTTAAATAAATTTAAATTGCTGAAACCTAAAAAGAACGAACTTTCGCCATTTTTAACACAACTATGGAATAAACCCTATTTGGAACAGAAGAATATTAAAAACCTAAACAATTGGAAAATGGATAACTAAAAAAAGAATACTATGTAAATAAGACACCTGAACACGTTTAAATTTAAAACAAACTTCCTAAAATTATTAAATAGCCAAAAGTAACTGAACAACTCCAAAACCCAATAATATAATAAATAGCCAAAAATAAATAAATAATAAGTAGTTATTAAATAGCCAAAAGTAACCGAACATAGCTTTGGGAACGTGCCTTTTTAGGCGGATTTGTGAGTAAGGAATGGGACCGTTATAACCTCGTGCAATTGAAGCTCAATCTTTATGGAATGGGGTGCCGGCTGCGTGGTGAGAGTGAATGTGTCAGTATCCGTAGATCAGTGACTCCCATCTAGGGTCACTGATCCATGGATATAACTCCATGTGCGAGGTTCCGCAAAATATTTCAAAAAGTTTGTGGGAAAAAGTACAATTTGTCACGTTTTCTGTAATTGAGAAAAAAAAATAAAATTATTAAGATTTTAACGGGATCCATAACTTAACTATATTAGCATAAAATCATTATAAAATATAAACCGTTTGTTTGTCACGAATAAGTCAGATATAAAGTGAAAATGTTTATAATTTTTTTTTATTAACAGTCATGAATAAATAAAAATAGGTATTAAATAATCTTTGAACGTTTTATTTAAAAGCACGAGATACTTATTATTTATTGCCGCTATTGCTTTGTTTATTTTGCATATCAAACTTAATATATGTCAGCAGGGTCACCGACAGCGACAAGGAGGGACAAAATAACGCATTGTATAGAGGCCTTAGAGGTTCGGAGGCCTGGGTCGCATCATAGTGATCAATAAATTGTAAAATTGGGGAAAGTAGGAAGGGACTGGCCAGAGAGCTAAAAAACTTTACACCGGTGCACAGATGCTGATATCGTATTTTCTCATTCGTCATTTTTGGTAACTTTTGTCGGACATGATAAAGAAGCATTAACTTCATTTCTATGTCATCAGCTACCACTGCCACATGTCTGCGTTCTGAGATTTCTGAGGTTGTTTGCCCAATCTGTGTATCCGCAACATTGACGTTGTTGTCTCTGACGGTACGACCTTCTTTTGCCAATTCGCTTCTAAACCTTGTTTCTTTTCCAGTTTCTTAAGAAATGCCTATTTTCTGATTCTATACCAGGCGATGTTTTGTAGAAACACATAGTTATTGCCGACTGTTTTGTGCGTCAACTTTACTCCGTATCTCTTATGCTACAAGTCATGTAACCCTCAAAAGCAATAAAAATCTTTCCATAATGCTTGGCAGCATGGGTCTTATAAAGCTCGATTATATCATCCAATGTTTCTTTTTTGAGAGCTACACCGCCAAGGAGATAATAAGTTTGTCGTTGTCTGCAACAGGTGTGTCATTGATTGACGGGACCATACTGTTGCGAACCAGCAATATTTCCTCTGGCCCCTCCTCTTTCGTCTGTCTCGAAGGCTAGAAAACACAGTCCATGACGTAAGCCCAGGATTTCCCTGTTAGAAGAAGGGTTTCAGGTATGACGATTTATCGCCAACTTGACGACATTTGGCTACTTTCGGAATGTTCCAGAAACTTCTCGATAGAACGATTATTATTTGTGATATAGAGATTTCCAGAAGTTTCTATGGAGAGACTATAAATAGGAGTCATTACCGAATCGGAGTTCAGTTGACGAGTTGACAATATACGAGCTACAGTGAACTCTGATTTTTGTCAATGTTTTGAGAATAGTCGCTGTTGTTTTGTGAAATCATTTTCGCCAGTATTTTGGGAATATTATCGATTATGACTGTGAAATGAGTGGAGCATTTAAGTGATGTTGGATTGTATACTGTTCCTGTGTTCTTTATGCTTGCGAATAAACGTAAGTTATCCAGAAACTTGGACTCGTTCTTGTATCTTGCGTACACACCCACGATCCTGGAGGATACGTTCGTAACAATAGTATTTTCTCAGTGCTTTGCCAAAACGGATTTGTCTCCTGCATTAAGATTAAACATGGACGATGGCTATGTGTAGAGCGCGTATTTGAAGTTTCAATGATATTTTAAGATTATAAATTTAATTACAAACACACGATCGATCTTTGAATCGTGGATCAACATGAGTTTTTTTCCTCCTCATAGACAACGTCTCGTCTCAATATTTTCATTGTGACTGCGTGAACCCTTTTGGACATTTTCAACACCAGCGAGACATTTTTCTGTTCATTTTTCTTATGGAACTTCGTCCTAGACTCATGGCTTCATTTACAGTTACCCTATTTTCGTTGTCGGTACAGCCGTTTACATTATCTGATAATCGTCCATAGATGAAGAGGGGTGCACGTCAAACGTGCGATATTTCAGAAAAAAATTACAAATTTTGTGGTGTTGCTCATCTGCAGCTAGTAAATTAATAATTGCCGACAGCCAACCCTTCACTGCCCCCGACCCACTGTCTATTCACCTATATATAGTACAGCATCCCGCAATGGGACAGTTTTGGCGTATAAAGTTGATTTTGTTTCTGAGTCAGTAGGTGTCATTGGAGTGGCCGTTTCAAACCGCAGGTGAAACAGGCAAATACTGAAGGCCCGCAAAGTTCGGAAGTTACATCTTTCGTACTCAGTGTATATTTTTTACTATACAAGTTTCCTGGGGGTCCTAGAATTTGCTTTTGCCTAAGGGCCCCGGCAGTACCACAAAACAAACAAGTTTGGGCTCAACGCAGTGTGTACATGTTTCGTCGTCATTTATGGGTCTCGGATCGCATTTTATACTTAAAGCATTTGCGTACGATTTCTGGCAATGAGAATGTTTTCTTACCACGCCCGGGATGTTGTTTCAAGCAACTGCTGAATCTCGTCGTCTTTTCGCTTACTTTCCTCTATAGTTCCCAGTTTCCTTTAGAAGTGGGTTGCACAACATCTGTATTGTCAGTGGTAGAATACACAATAAACACTCTTCTTCATTCATGCTTATATAAAAGAAATGTTAAAGCAACTCGTTACGAAATCAAAAATGTAACTTTTTGTTTCAGCAAACATAAGTTCTTGCAAATTCACAAATTTATGTTTGTCAAAGCAAGGCTTAGACGCCAAGCGGGATGCGATTAATACTTTCATATTGGAAAAAGTTATTCTTTAGAGTTTTTCAGCAACACCATCTATCGGTTACGATAATCAAGGGCAAGGTTCTTCTATTTATACATTCCGTTATACAGCACTGGTTTTAATTATTTTTAGAACAAATTAAGTTAAAAACACTGGCTACAATTTTAATACAATATAAATACAGTCATTTTGTATTAACATAAAAAAGCACAGAGACTGTACAAAAGTGACGAAGTTGGATATAATTGCAATTATTACATAAAATACAGAAATAATAGCTAGACTTCTGAACAAAAGTTATTCACCAGTTTATTTCCTTCAATTGGATGCTAAATTTATAAAATTCGGAGCAAAAAAAAAAAAAAAAAGTTATTGACATTATGTCTTTTTATTACTTTCCTTATATGCAATGTGGAAAATATTGTAACGGGGTCGAAAATTCGAATTCGAGTTTTCGACGGGAAAGCACGTTTCAAACATCCTTGAACACGAATCGAACGTTTTTAAGATGATGTGTGTGTGTGTGGCCGTCCGTGAGTCTGGAGACGATATCTCACGAACGAATGGAGAGATTCGAGCGAAATTTGGTACAAAAATTACAATCTATGAACACTGGAACTTATTGTTTTTAAACGCAATCGAATGTTCAGAACACACTAGATTTTCGAATGAAATTTTGACAAAATTGTCAAAAAATCAAACCCTTCAGTAAAGGTATATAATTAAATGAGGTTAAATAATAATTTCCTTTGTAATTTTTCATTATAGACCAATTGACACAAAAATTAGAACGTTAGTATGAACCGTTCTTGAGATATTACACATTTTTCAAATAAATTTATAAAAAAATCATATAAAATTAAAAAATATAACTATTGTAAAATATGTTCACTTTATAATATTATGCGATAAATTTGTTAACATCATTCTCGTGGATCTAGCACGTTCCATTCACGAGAGAAGGTACTTCGGGTACTTGTTTTTTATTTGGACGCCAATAGTCATTTATCTACTATAAGAATAATCTATTTCTCGTCCATAACGTTTGGCGAAATTTTAATGACACATTTGACGAAATATCGCCAATTTGGCGACTTTTGCAAAATGTTGCCAAGTTGAAGAAAATGTCGCTAAATTAGTAAAAATGACACTATATCAATGAAAATGATGACTAATTAATGAAAATTCAATATCTTGGAAAGAACTGGGGGGTCGATTCGACTTTCCAGTCGAGTCGAATAACCCATTTCTCCCTCCGTCCGTAACGCTAGACGAAAATTTCGGCAGGAAGTCGCCAACTTCGCGACGTTTTTTAATGTTGCCAAAGTTAGAAAAATGTCGCCAACTTGATAAACATGACGCCAGACGCCAAATGAGAGGTAGTAATTTGCAAATTTTGCATTCCGTCGTACGGCGGGAATACCTTTTAGTATATAAGAAATGCTCTTATCTCCGTTTATCTATAACACTTGGTGATATATTTGGCGAACTTGGCGAATAAACTTCGTCAAAGTTAATGAAAATGGCGCGTAATTGTTGAATTAATTTTTAAAATATTTTGACATATAGACTATCAATATTAATAATTGTTAATTTAGAGTTGAGTGAAATATAAGTTAATTGGATACTTTGAAGTAGTATTACATGTTGCCGTCCGGAAAAGCGCCAAATTCAACGTTAAAAACGCTGTACCGTGGGTATTTTCATAATTTTTTCACTGAAAGAAGTAAATTCATTGCGTTATATAAGAAAAGTCATGTACTGCCCACATCAGATTTTTGGATGTGCAAGCTTTCTTAACATCCAATTTTCATTTTTCTTTGAATTAATTCCTTCAAAACCACTTTTTGTGTCTATTTCTGCTGTATAATAACCCAGTCTATATGTTTTGAGTTTCTAGGACCAGGGATTATCGGTATACTAAAAAAAATTAAATTGTGTTTAACTGATAAATTAAATGTGTTTAACTGATTGTGGAAACAGAATAAAAATCGTGCAGGTTTATTTTCGGCCACCATTTTAGCATATGTTACCCAACTTCATATTTTTTTTTATAAATTTATTTACAAACAGGGCCAGGATGTTTATTCTTCAGATCTGTCTGTGGAGATAATTTTGTATAGCAAGAACAGAGATTCTTATTCTTTTAGGGGAATTTAATTAAGTATTTGAATAGAATATTTTGAGGAACAATATCATTTAGATTGTAGAATAAATACTATTGGAATTTGCACATATTTAAACTCAGGAGCAACGACAGGTATATCTGCTAGTCTTGAATATATCTGATCCTTGAAAAAGTAACAGTCTGTCAACATCTCAAAATTGCAAGTTTTTTTTTTTTTTTTTTTTTAGGATAAAAAGTACTTTATGTATACAACAGTATGAGAAAGTAAAATTTTCACTAGAGAGTGGTTTAAGAAATTAATTATGTAGGAGAGGCATTATGGCATAAACTCATTTTAATTTAAGACAGTGCCGCAGATATTTATACATGTAGAGCTGGCGGGAAAAAGCACTTAAGTCAAAGACAAGGATTTTGAAATATCAAGGAATGAAAATTTTGATACTTTTAGGAAAACTTTTCTTAAATTTTAAGTTTTCAGAATACAGCTTAAATTTTTATGGAGTTTCTTATGTATTTTGAAGCTAAATAATGATTTTTCTTAATTTATATCTTATTACCCCTCTGATATCCTTGCAAAATCTAACAGGAGTTTAAAGTTATTCTTTTTATAACATCTTGTAAGCCCAACTGACTTACGTGCCTTTTCCACAACAACGGTCATAAACTTCTTAAAACAAATATGTATGTTATAAAAAAAAAATTGGAAATTTGTTTACTTATGTGCCGCCACTTCTAGACATGATATCCCATTTCCACAAGCATTGTAATAGGGAGAACGAAACCTCGGGTGATCGGCATGTTTTGGATTATTTATTTCTTACTGCGATCGGGAAACTTTAACTTTCTACTTCTATATTTCTGAACGCGGCAACAAGTGTCAAGGGGAAAAAGCATTTTTACGAACTCCACCCAAAATGCTAATCATCCGCCAACTAACAGAACATTGAGTTGCCACCCTAACACGGAATGAACGTCCGGATTCGAATGCCGATTAGATGCTTCATATATTTCTCTGAGACAGCTGATAAGTGCTTAGTCCTTGTCTTAGTAAATTAACTGGGCTTTAACAACTAATTTGAGGTTAGTATTTTTATATTTTAGAGAATGTTTAGTTTATAATTTGCTTTATGAGAAATATTAGTAACACGCTCTGTAGATGCAAATAGACGATTTGCACCAGAAAGATTAATGTATATTTTTACATTACATTTTCTGTTCAATTCCAAAATTGTGAAATAATTTTTTTATTTTTCTTATATACATAGTATAATGTATAGGGAAAGTATTGTGATGGGGTCGAAAATTCGAATATGAGTTTTCGATGGAAGACCCCGTATTAAATATTCCTGAATTCGAATGGAACTTTTTTGAGGTGATATCTGTATGCTAGTGTGTGTGTGAGAGAGAGTGTCTGTGTGTCTGTGGATGTGATAACTCACGAACGACTGAAGCATTTAGAAAATAAATTGGTACGATTATTACAATCAGTGCATACTGAAATACTGGAGCCCTATTGATTTTAAACGCAATTTAGTTCGGAAGACCTCCCCCCCCCATCTTTTCCAATAAAATTTTCAAAGGAATCATAAAAAAAAATCATAACTTAAAATAATTATAAATAAATAATCATTCCCAATGTTTGTTTCTTTATTATAAAACGAATTACGCACCCATTTTAGAACGCTAGCATTAACCGTTCTCGAGATATTGCACGTTTAAAAAAAAAACATAAAATTAAAATAAGTATTGCGAAATATGTTTCATTTCCACGTGCCAATCTTCCTAAGACCCATCTGTTTACATCATTCTCGTGGATCTAGTTCATTCCATTCAGGAAAAAAGTAACTTTATGTTACGCCAAAGAATTCGCCAAGCCATTTATTTCATTAACTACGTCCGAGTATGAATGCATTGAGTATGAGTTACTCCTTTTCGACTCATAAGTTGCCAAAAGTACCCTGTTTCAATGTGCGTGTTGTGCGAAAATCCTTGTACTGTGAATCTTTCACAGCATTCATTCGCTGTGAAAGAAGTAAAGTCATTGCATTATATAGGGATGGTCATATGTGCCGCCCCCATAGGACTTTTCCCATTATATGTAACTATAAAAATATCTAGAGTGTGGAGACTTTCTTATTGCTACAAAACGTATTCTCTAGATTCGTGGGTGTATACGCAGGATACAAAAACGAGTCCAAGTTTCTGGACGACTTACCTTTATTCACAAGCACAAAGTAAACAGGAACAGTATACAATCCAACAGCACTTAAATGCTCCACTCATTTCACAGAATAAGCTATATTATTCTCAGAATTTTGACGAAAGTCAATTCACAAAACAGCGGCTGCTATTTATTCTCAAAACATTGACAAAAGTCACAGTCCACTGTAGCTCGTACGTTGTCAACTGAACTTCAACGGAGTGATGATCCTTTTTATAGTCTCTCTATAGAGACTTCTGGAAATCTCTCTGTAGAAATTTCCAGAATTATCTAATATCTCCTAGACTAATCGTTCTTTCGTGCAGTTTCTGGAACATTCCGTAAGTCGCCAAATGGTCGATAAACTGCCAAATATGACAATCCTTCTTATGACTCGAAATTTTAGCAACCATAAAGTGACGTCATGGAAAGAATTTTCGTACCGTTGTCTTCTGGAGAAAACACTCCGATGGCACCGTTTGGTCTGCGATAGAGACGAAAGACAAGACAAGGGAAGCCAGTGAGAGAATATTACACGTTCTCAACATTATGCATTAATATTCCAAATTTTTACACCTTTTGTATCACGCTTAGTATCAAAGTAAACAGAAAGCGTTTTGACGAGCTTCCATTTGCAAGTTGTTCTTTTAAAAAAAATTATTAAAATATAAGTTTGTAACAGCTGTCGATCAATCCGATACATTCGATGTATTTTAGGCTTATTTGTATTAAACTTTTAATAACTTTTAGTTATTATCGTCGTTTTGCATTGTAAATAATGCAACGAAAATCATTTATTGCAAATAATTCGAGCTTTATGTGAATTATCTTACCTATCTTATTTTAGTTTTGCGCATCCTATATCAATACATTAAAATTTCATAACAATACGCGCATTCATTCTTAGGTTATCGTGTACATCCCGCACAGACATACACGACAGTATTTTGATAAATAAATAAGTCTTGGGAGTATTTTAACAAAACAAAATTGTGGTATATATATAGAAGTACCGGTTACTCTATGCTGATAAGCGTAAAAAGCGCTAAACCAGTTCATGCTGTTAAGCTAGTTTTCTGAGTATCAACAGTTTTAAATACTGTAACGTTAAAAGTATTTTGGCAAAGAAATGAATCTTAGGAATGTTTTAACGAAACAATAAATATTCCCTTTACCTTGACATCGGAGAACATTTCCCTGAGGTCCTGTGCGCCCGAGCTGAGCGATATGTGGTAGAGCACATCCTCTTCCATTTCCAAGAGGTGGGGGTTTCGAAGACGGACGCATACTTCCTGGCTGAGAAGAAGATGAAATCAAATTCATATCACAAGAAAACTCATTGAAAGAAAATTTTATTCCTTGCATTGCCAAATTTAAATAGTGTGAGGAAGTCATAATATGCAGTGAACTAACTGACTGATATATATAAAAAATCTGATATGGACAGTACATGACTTTCCCTACATAATGCCTTTATCCCTTACTAAACGCATTTACGAAACACTAGACTCCTAACAAAGCATGCCTGTCCCACAAACCGTGAAACTCTTATTTCGAATCAAGAATATAAATCCCCCAAAGTGACAGGGATTATCAAATATTTTCAGAGATGTTGAATTTTCATCCATTTGGCGTTGTTTTTGTTAATTGAGCGCCATTTTTGTAAGTTTGGCGACTTTTCGTCCATTTGGCGGCATTAAACATTCGTCAAATGGGCGACATTTTGTTAAATTCCAAAAAGCGAACCTATTTGACGATACTTACTATTTTTTCAATTTTACTTAATTTTTTTTTAGTAAATGTGTTCGAAAAACGTGCAATATGTCGAGAATGATGCTTGCTAGCGTTTTAGAATTTGCGTCATTCGTTTCCGAATGAAACATAGAATACTTATTTCTTTAACTTAATTGAATGTCCTGATTTTTTTTTAATTCCTTCGAAAATTGAGTTCGGGGGGGAATGAATCTTCTTAACGTTGGGTCGCGTGTAAAATCTATCCAGTATTCACTCACTGTAACAATCACTCGAAACGCTCCTTTCATTCGCGAGATATCGCTTTCACAGACTCAAGGATACACACACACACACACATATAGACATCACCTCATAAACGTTCGATTCGAGTTTAGAGATGTTTGAAACGGCTCTTCCTTCGAAAACTCGAATTTGAATTTTCGACCAAATCGTAATACTTTCCCTATACATTTGTAAAAAGCCTTGCTGTCCCAACCGGGAATCGAACCCTTTATCTCCGAACAGGCCAGTCAACGCTCTACCATTGAGCTACTGGGACGAAATTGCAAGCTCTTACTGTCGAAGTGGATTCTGCACATTGTACTATGTATTAAAGAAATTAATTATTGAATACTTACACTACAGCTAGAATCTTAGTTTTGGGTATCAATCGAAACGTCTGAACTTCAAGACTACGGGGGAAAATCGAAAATTTGAATTAAGGGTGACAGAGCACAGAGATAATAAAAACACTCAAAATCACTTTCAAAACGATCGAGTACTCGAAGAAGAATCTCGGTTTGGATCTCATTCGATCGGTCTCAGCTTCCATATCAATCGTGAATATAATATTTCGAAAAAAAGAAATTAGGAGGTACGATGCGAAGAGATATAATAAAATATCAAAATTATTTAATACCTCCCACACCAGTTAGAATCTTAGTTTGGGTCTTATTCGATTCCTTTCAACGGAATAATCGAAAATTTCGGAAATTCGAGTTAGGATGGCGATACAAAGAGATTTTCAAAACACTTTCACCACTTTGCCTCTCATAAACGATAAAAACACAATTTAATATCCTTTCTTTATAATTCTATCTTAAAGTATCTTAAAAGAATAACTCGACAAGGAAAGCTACTGTTGTATTCTGATGCCGATTGTGATAGAATAGACTGATAGTAAATCCAAACAATATAAAATAGGAATATATGAAAAAGTCGACTGGAGGCTCATATTACAGATATTTATTTATAATTATTGTTTCGTGTTCATTTAGTGCACACGATACTTACCCAGGACTTATACAGGATAAAGTACCAATCGAAGCCGAAATAGCAGCATATTTAGGGTAAATCATCCTTCTTAACAAACGTATCCAAATTTTCTTCGGCATGTTTTTTATACTAATAAATAGAATATAAGGACCTAAGCCGTGATAAATAAAACGATTGTTCTCATAACCAGTCAACAGAACTGGAAAAGAACTTTTGATTTGCTCCAGGGAAGTTTTTCCACCCATGGTCTTTCTGCCACGTTTTGACAGATCGTCCGAACATTTGCTAGTTGATAACTTACAGTTTTATCGCTTTAACCACGGGATTCGACAAAAGATTATGTGACCGGTATTTGTAGAAATTCCCACGTTAGTCTATTTCCACGCTGTACTATCTCCATTCAGGAGTGACTACTATGCAGGGTGTCTAACAAAAAGGGAACAGTGGAAGATTTTTTGAACCGTTTGTAGAAACACATTTCTAACTAAAAAAATACTTTAAATAAGGTAGGAAGATATGAAATAGCAATTTAAATGATGTGCAATATTTTTGTAAAAAAAATAATAAATAAATAATTAGCTTCTTATATAGTCCCTCCAGCGAAAAAAGTTAAATTATAAAAATGTTGCTATTACTTCATTGAGTCATACTAAAGGAAAATTTGGATCTTACAAGTACGCATTTAGGACGAAATAAATTGTCAAACCTCCTGACTTACACCACTCTCTCGTGACTTTTCGATACTATTTTAATCACCAAAATTCATGAATCCGGGGGCCGTTCACAAATTGTATGGACGCACAGAAATCATTTAGTAGGGTTTTAAAACAATGCTTCCATGGGTTGTATCTGAATCTAATAAAAACAGGCCTACGATATTATGTTAGAAGTTACACTCTGTTGCAAAAAAATATATGATTCCATAAGAAATTGAGTTGGTCGCAAAACTCAGCATGTATGTATCGTTTGAGGAGATATGCAAATGATTAGAATTTGGGAGCAAAAAAAAAAAATTTTTTTTTATTAAGAAATAGTGGCAACAAGAAGATGGCATTTTTAATAGTGGTAAATCCTCCCCTGGTAGCTATACAGGCCAATATTCGGTGCGGCAAAGAGTCTGTTAAGTTGCTTATGTCCCTCTACAGAAGATTCTGCCACAAGTGTTGCAACTGGTCAGCTAATTCAGTGGTATTCTGAGAAAGCTGCAATTGCCGTCCCAGCATGTCTCAGACGTGTTCTATCGGTGATAGGTCTGGGTACCTGGATGGCCATGGGAGGGTATGAAAACCTCGAAGATATTGTTAAGAAAGTCGTGCAGTATAGGGTCAAGCGTTGTCTTGTTGGTAAATAGAACCTGGGCGGCTTGACAGCATAGGCAGAACAATCGGCTGCAGAATATCGTCAACGTACAAGCGAGCCGTGACGCGATAACTAAAAGAGGCTGTCCCACGAGATTACTCCTCAGATTGTCACACTACGTGCGATAGCCGTGTACCGCTCGACAACAAATGCTGGGTCGTAATGCTGGTCAGTCCTCTTCTACACACGTATGCGACGATCATTGGCACTGAGAGAAAAGCGGGATTCGTAGCAACATGGAACAATCGGACACTGTCCGGGCTGATCGAGCTCGACATCAATCCAGACGGCTCAGTCTATATTGAGAGGTCTTTGGTAAGTGCTTTATAGACCTAATCCCACCTTCTGCCAACCGTCTACGAATAGTATCCCTTGACACATAATGTATGGAGGATAGCAAATGTCTTCGAATGGCTGACGGCGACGCCATTGGTGTGAACGTGGCTCCTCCCCTGACTGCACAATTCTCTCAAGCACTTGTCTGTTTCGGGCGTCCTGAGCCTCTGCAATGGCTACATGTGCCTTCTCTGATACACTGTTGCTAACACCGAGCAACTACCATATACCGCTCCAACCAAAACAGCGACTTTTGGATTAACCAGCTTCCCTTAGACTTATGATGCAACCTCTCTCAAAATTCGACAATTGTTCGTACCGCCATCGAGTACGTCTCAAAGGCATTTTGTACACAACTTGCAGTATCAAAGCAGAAAATCCAGTTCCAATTGCTTGTGAGTGAGAACACCGGTCGTTTTAAATGCTGCGTCGTTCTCATGCGCGTTGCATAAGCCCTATAACATTAATCTTGCTGACAGTTTGATCATTTGCACAACTCTTAAAGCGATATTTGCATGCCGAGTTTCACGGTTGTAGCTCATTTTTTATGAGTACACACACATATATATATATATATATATATATATACACTGCTGGACAATTGCTAAGGACGGATGACAGTCACCCATAGCAACCACAAAATGAAGGAAAGCAAAATGTGAAAAATTAGACTACGTGCGGGATACAGTAAGAAGAGGTGTGCGTATGCAAATTTTTCATTTCTACCCCTGTTCGTCACGTGATAGCGCTGATAAGAGATTTAAAGGATTTGAAGCGTGTGGACAGTTGTTATTCCAAGTGAAAGTTTTACGTGAAAGATTTAATTGACGAACTTGAAATTTTCGGTATGTCTTCTCGATATCACTTAGATGATTTTACGCGTAGCAGTATTATTGAAAAGATCGAAGAAAGGCGAAAAATAACAGGTGTTGCCAGGGAGTTCGACATCGCCCACAGCGTTGTTTCATGGCTCTGGGAAGCATTTAAAACAACTGGAATATGTAGCAAACGTCACGGAGGAGGTCGTGTTAGAAGTACAACGCCTGCAGGTGACAGGTACATTGTCCTATCGGCAAAAAGGGACCGGCGCACCACAGCTCAGTCGGTGGCAAATCAGTTTCTTGCTACCACAGGACAGCTGATCTCCCAAAAAATTGTAGCCAGACGTTTGGGAGAAGGAGGACTATACGTCCGCAGACCTGTTGTGCGTGTCCCATTGTCCAGACTGCATCGTACCTCCCGTTTGCAAAGGTGTCCTGAGCATCGCAATTGGACCGAACAGGACTGGGCTTGCGTACTATTCTCAGATGAGAGTCGGTTCAGACTGTCATCGGATTGTAGACGCCAACTGATCTGGCGTGAGAGTGGTACTGTTTATCGTCCAGAAAATATCCAGGAAAGGGACCGATATCCGGCATGCAGTATCATGGTTTGGGCCGGCATCATGATCAATGGCCGCACGCCCCTACATGTGTTTGCAACTGGGACTATGACCGGCCAACGATACATTGATGAAGTTCTACTGCCTCATGTTCGTCTTTTCCGTGGTGCTGTCAGTGATAAATTTATTTTCATGGACGACAACGCACCATGTCATCGAACATTCGCTGTTCAGAATTGTCTAGTCAGCGAGGGTATTCAATGCCTCGTATGGCCATCACGTTCTCCAGATCTAAACCCCATTGAGAATGTTTGGGATGCTTTGGGGAGGGGACTTGCTGATCGAAAATATCCTCCAAACAAACAAGAACTCCCTCATCCGTGCACTGACAGAAGAGTGGGATAACTTGCCTCAACAGCTGCTGGATAATGTTGTGCAAAGCATGACACGACGTGTGGAATGTTGCATTGCACTCCACAGTGGACATATCCCGTACTGACACCTTTCTCAAAGGTGCCTGCTGTCGTTCATATGCATTCTTCCATTTCTCCGTACACAGCATCGAATGAACACTTTTTTCCTTTCAGATGTTTCAAAACCTCTATTTTCCAGAACAATAAATGATCTTTATTTTAATGTCCGAACAGTGTGGCAACAATATTTTATCCTGCTAGCCTCCACCCCCGCTTAATGTTGTGCTACATTGCAATTTGTGATCCGTCTTTAGCAATTGTCCAGCAGTGTTTCTGTAATACAGTTTACAGTTGTGTGCACAGAAACGTAGAATCAGCATTAATGAAACATGTATGGCCCTTGATAACGTACATGGTTTCAAAAATGCTTTTCATATTCATTTTATTCCTTATCATATTCATTTTAATCCTTTTATTCAATTTCCAAACTTATTGGGAGCTAGAAAAGGCCTAGCTCATCGTGCTATACTATGTTTCTGAACTGCAATATTTCATCTTTTAACTTCTGTATTTACACCTTGTATGCTTATGTAGGGTGCGCGGGGAATAGTACCTTAGGTAACTGCATTAGATATGAGTTAAATTACTTTCTTACATGCTCTCATATGCATGTTTACATGATACAACAGCTTGTTGTATAGTCTTTTTGTAAGCACATCCGTCCTATTTCATTTCACTTTTTTATATACAGCATTTTTCTAATGGTAATACTCGGGTATATATTACAAGTAAAATTCAATATCTTCATATATATATATATATATATATATTGCAACAGAGTGTATATGAACATTCCCTGAAAATATTGAACCTTTCCTTCCCCCCATTAATCATAAAGTCGGCTCTACTTGTAAATGTGTCATTTTCACCATCATAGAATATTTTTGAATCAAAAACACTTCCATTAAACAAGATTTATTATGATATAAAATGGCCAAAACAAAATGTCTATAAATGTATGATACTCAAGTGGATCCCTCTCAGGATTTCTCTCAGGATCCTTTCTTATTCTGTAGAATATAGTATGAAGGAAGTACTGTTTTCACGAATATTTTCGATTTCGAGATTTTGATGCCAATATACGATTTATGACTTTCTGAACACGTTTTGACTACTTTTTAAGGGATGTTCTGTGTACACGATAGCTGCTACAAATCCATAACGGATTTTCAGGAAACTTTATATTTTGCTTCATTATCAAAAAATCTGAAACTATAGAATTTTTTTAAATTCGGATGAAAATCTCGATAATTACTAGAAATTTTATTCTTTCCTTAACATGGCAGCATGGGACAAAATTTGACATAATGATGCATAAAAGGGCTCAGTTATCACGAATCTTAATAGTTTCAATCACTGTAGTGAGAAATAGCCCAGATATAATTTTGTGTTCATGACGTCATTACTCCCCCCCCCCTAAGGGGTACAATGTCAAGCTTCCTATCAATCGAAATATTTTTAAATCCCTTTAAAAGGAAGGGCAACATTCTATAATTGTCATCATTTGGACCAATAATACGGAATTTTCAAATTTTTTCTTGCAAATTTTGGAAAAAAAAAATTGCAAGCTACTTAAAAATGGATTCTGATATGCGAATGTCGAGTTGAGTTGCACTCCAGTTAGTTTTAAGTTGGTTTTAAAATTGATTTTTTCAAATTGGCAACGTTGATAATTTTTCTAGTTGACAATAATAATATTTTTTTATGTTGTAACTCTGATATTTTTTTTAAGTTGGTAACGCTGGTAGATATATAAATTAGATGCGAAAGCAAATTTGCGAGCAAACACTTTTTGCTTGCATAATGACTTTCTAATTATAATTTTTCATACAGAATAATACATCCCATAGAGAACTAAAATTGAAAATCCCAACAAATGTTCGATAATGAACAACTGTTCTATCATGCGAATTATTAAGCATTATATCTGGTTCTAAATTGTTGCACAATAAATCTAAATATAAAATGTCATGCTGTAAAATCCTATGCACATTCATTTTTGAGTCATCATAGGCATTCACAAACACAAACGAACATCGTTCCAAAGCTGATGAAAACGTATTCTGGAGATATTAAAAAACGTGTAGTTCTGTCAAAAACTCTAATTTAAAAATTTGCAGAAGAAGGGAATATTGCATGATAGAGTAAGTATCTCCGTGTATTAAATCTGCATAAGTTATTACACTGAATTAATTGCCGAATGAGCAAATAATAGTAAAAATGATCCTTTTATAAACAATTTAAATACTTTTGCGCTATATAAAATGAACACATAATAAACAAATATATTTTCAAATAAACACATATAAACACAAATATATTTGCTAAACTATTAATTCTGAATGAAACATAATACTTTTCTAAAATGAAATATTTAGATCAAAACATGAAATCACACACAGCTGTTCTTAAACATAATTAAGAGATAATAAATGAAAAATATTATCTTTACCTCTCATCATCATCAGACATGTTTCTAGATCTTTTATCCATGCCTTCAATAAGGTCGGACAAGGGCGGCGAAATACGTATAATCTGTGAAAAAATCAATACAGTGGAGTGTATTTACTTCTCTATGGCGGAGGGATATTGTCAGAAGCGCAAGAAAGCCTTATGACAGAATGATGCGAGCGGTCTTAATGGGAACTGTATGCGTTTAGCGAAGTAAGAGAATCCGGAAGTTCTCGCCTTTTTTTTCATTCAAAGCAGACGATTTTGCTTATGTGGCAGCATTGGAAATGCTATTTTCATCACACAGATGCTAGTGACGTACGTAAAAATCCCGTAAGAATAAAAATTTCGAAAATAAATGTAATACTTCCAATGCTTCTGAAAAAAACCTGATGTGGACAGCACGTGACTTTCACTATATAATGCAATAAATTTACTTCTTTCACAGTGAAAGAATGATGTATAAATACAATGTTTTTAATGTTGAATTGTACATTTAATGTTTTTCCGGATGACAACACATGCCTTCAATAAGGTCCGACATGTTTTTAAATTATCCAATTAATTTAAAGTATCCAATTAATTTATATTTCACGCAACTTACAATTTATCAACAATTATCAACTGGATAATTAGTAACGTTGATAGTATCCACAATAAACAATACAGTCTACACATTAAAATATTTTAAATAATTCATTAATGTGGCATCATTTTTACAATTTAACGATATTTCAGTAAATTTGGCACCATTATAAAAAAAGTCGCCACGGTGGCAATATTAGTAGTCAAGTTTAATAAATTGTTTGCCAAGCATCACAGACAGACGAAGAGAATGTATGTTCTTAAATAAATGACTGTTGGCGAATTATTGGGCTTCGAAATACAAAACTATTACTAAAGTATCTTCTCTCCTGAATGGAATATACTAAATCCATGAGAATAATATTAAAAATTTGTCGCACAATATTACACATGAAAAGTTGAACATATTTCAAAATAGTTAATACTTTTTAAATCGCATGATTTTTTTTTTTTTTTTTTTTTTTTTTTTTTTTTTAATTATTTATTTATTTATTTATTTTTTTTTTTTTTTTTTTTTATGAATTTATTTGAGAAACGTGCAATATCTCGAGAATGGTTTATACTAGCTTTCTAAAGTTTATGCCACTCGTTTACTAATGAAAAATTACACGAGAAATGATCATTTATGTAGTATTATTGAAGATTCTTATTGTTTAATGATTTTTTCAAATTTTCATTTGGAAATTTGGGAGGATGGGGGGAGGGACGAACATTCGATTCCGTTTCAAATTAATAAGGTTCCAGCATTAACCGATTGTAATATTTGTACGAAATTTCGTTCGAAACGTTCCATTCATTCCTGAAATATCGCATTTTATATTTTTCTGTTTTACGCTGATTACTAACAAAGTTAATTTATTTATAATTTTTTTTTATTATGTAGCAGTTTAAGCGAAGTTTTGAATAACTAGAGAGTTTCGCCCCCTCCCCCCCCCCTCCTTCCATAGACGTGCCAAGCATCTTGGAAAGGGGCGAGGGCGGTTCTACGATCAAATGTAGATTACAATACTGGATTTTATTTTTCAGTATGAACTCTAATGTAATTGAACACTAATGTAATTGCTTAGCCAATAGGGATTTAGGGCCCTCACTCTCTTAGTAGTGTCATTCAGTCGATGAACCATCTGTTAAAATATAAATGCGTTAATCTACTGGAATATATAGAGTATTAGAATATATACCCGGCGTAGCTCCGATAAAGCAGTGTAGTTATAAAAAATAACAAATAAATAAATTTTATTCATATAAATAACTGTGAAAATGGCATGTAATCTGTGTACATCGGCACAATGGGCATGATAACGCTCTCCCAATTCACAAAACCGAAATCCGTCACTTGCGGAGATTCTACTTTCTACGTTAGCGGACCCAATTTAAATCTCAATTATAGCAATCTCAGCACAATTAGACCCATTTATATAGAATGAGAATCACAATTGCCCATATCTTCCGCAAACAACGTAATTTTTATATTTCCAATACTCCATTTTGATCGTTTATAAAAACGTGAAGGGAACTAAATGGTTTCCACCCAGTGTTACTTTTTGGCCGGGGGGGGGGGGGCGAATGTTTAGGGGGCAGATTTTTGATTTGCCCTATATAAATATATTTAAATGTTGTCACATAATTAGAAACTAGGTTAATATAAAATGTCTTCGGGGGAGGGGGGGGGGCGATTAATCGTATCCGGGGAGATTTGCCCCCTCCCCCAAGGTATGCCTGAAAGATACACTGTTTCCGCCTATGATCGTAAGGTACTACCTACACAAAGCAGGATTACTACCTACACAAAGCAGATTAGACCAATTTATATATTGACCATATCTTCCGTAAACAACGTAATTTTCATATTTCAAAAGAATATAAATATTAAATAAGTGCCCGCTACTTAAATAATATAAATACAGCTAACACCAGACCATACTCAATTTCCGAATCAGTGGTTTTTAACTAATATCATTCTCACGATGCAAAAATTTTCAAAACTCAATTTTCAAATTGTCTGTTTTGATAAAATCGCCAAATCTCGATCACACGTCAGGATGACATGTGCGAATGGACAACACGAATTCCCCTTGCGTGGGAGTGGCTTCAGTAGGTAAAAAGCTCCGGAAAAGGGGTCCGCTCGGTAATGTCGGTTGATTACAAAAAGAGCTCGGTTAAAAACTTTATAATTAATCAACGAATTGTTTATGAAATTATTTTTTTTTTCTGGAATAGTCTGTGATATATTTAGGAGTTGCTGTTAAATTAAATACGCTGGATAGTGCGCCGTTTTTAAAAATCGGAGAGGTTTAAAATGCACGAAAAATATTATATATATTTTTAATTCACGAAATTCGTCTACTGATGGTACGGATTCAGCTTAAAGTTTGTTTGAAAAGGAATTATTCTATCTTTCAGCTGGTGTCAGGGTGGAAACTCTGTTATAATATTTGAAATGGCCAAGGAATCGATTTATGCGAATATCGGCCGAAATCGTTGTAAATTGGGCTAAAACATAAAATAACTAGATTAATTAGAAATTTAAAAAAATAATAACGCTGAAATTCCACCTATTCAGGTCCTAAAGTACCTGGTGTACCCAATTCAATAGCCGTACGACGCTTATATTTCCTGATACAGATTACACAGACACATAGACTTCTTCCTTTATTGTGTAAGATTATAGTGTTAAAAATTTACTGGAGTGTGGCTTAACTCAACTTTCTCATACCAGAACTATTATTTTTAATTTTACAAGAAAAAATTCGACAAAATTGTTGTCATAGTTTTAGATGATGCCAACTATAGCGTATTACCCTTCACTTTAAAGCTTTTGAAAAAATATTTCGATTGATGCCATACTTGACAATGTACCCCACCTCCCCTTGGGGGCAGGGGTGGGGTAACTTGCCCCCAAGGGAGACTGATGACATCACGAACAAAAAAAAAATTGTATCTCTTCTATTTTTCACAACTATGGTTGAAACTATTAAATCCATAAACCCTTTTATGCATGATTATGTCCAATTTTGTCCTTTGCAGCTATGTTAAAAAATATAAAATTTCGAATAAATTGGAAGTTTTCGCTCGAATTTAAAAAAAAAAAATCTTATCTAGTTCTAGATTTTTTTATTTTTTTTTTTATTATAACAAAGTGGGATATAAAGTTTTTTGAAAATCCCTTTATATGTGTGGCTGTTATTGTGTACACAAGACATCAGGCAGACAGAGAGACGGACATCACTCCAAAAATAGTGAAACGTGTTCAGGAGGTCTTAAAACATATATCGGCATCAAAATCTCGAATTCGAAAATTTTCGGAAAAAACAACACATTCTCAATACTGCGTATGAGAAAGCGATAAATATAAATTTTCTATAATCGCGCTGTTATGTATCTACCACAAATGATGCAATAATATCGTTTTTGATGTGGATGGAAACCGGTTGTTAAAATAATGGAATGACAACACTGCACTCTTCAATAGTATTACTTTACTTTTTATACTTTCCTTATATACAAGGTAGGATTAAAAGGTTTGGAAACTGTGCTCATATCTCCAACCCTGATTAGAGGAGAGGGGAACTATTTTACCGTGGCGTAGAGGCACATGTGAAAAAGAAGAAGCAGGTGTTTTTCCAGACAATGCGTGTCAGTGAACTGTAGTCGTTCGCGTTCGCACCCTGCAATGTTTCTGTCGACATTTCCCCAAATCCTGGCAGAATTTGATATTCGTACATTGTTTTTCAAACGTCATTTCCGTTTTCGATGAACGTAAACAACTACAGTTCACTGTACGAGGTGCAATGTTTCTGTCGGCGATTTCTCCAAACGCTGGCAGAGTTTGATATTCACACGTTGTTCTTCAAACGCTATTTCCAATTTCGACGAACGCGAACGACTACAGTTCACTGGCACGCATTGTCTGGAAAAACCCTGCACTGCGGACCTGCTTCTTCCTTTTCACATCTCGCGTCACATGTGCTACGGTAAAATAGTTCCCCCTCTCCTCCAATCAGGGTAGGAGATATCAGCATAGTCTCCGAACTTTTTGATCCTACCTTGTACATAAAGTATAGGGAAAGTATTGTGACGGGATCGAAAATTAGAATTAGAGTTTTCGACGAAAGCTTATATTTCAAGCATCCCTGAACTCGAATTGAACGTTTTTGAGGCGATGTCTGTGTGTATATGTTAGCGTGTGATGTTAATATGTGTGTCCGTGAGTCTGTGGAAGCGATATCTCAAGAGCGAATGAAATTTGGTACACATATAACAATCAGTGAATATTGGAATCCTATTGATTTTAAAAACAATCGAATGTTCATAAGATACCTCAATTCCTCAATTTTCAAATGAAATTTTGAAAAAATGGTCCAAAAATCAAATCTGTAATAATGTTAGATAAATAGTAATTTCTTATGTAAATATGTATTCATTAGAAAAGGAGTGACACAAACTTTAGAGCGCTATCATGAACCGTTCTTGAGATATTACATGTTTTTCAAATAAATTAATAAAAAAAATTGCATAAAATTTAAAAGTATTAACTATCTGGAAATTTATTCACTTTTCATATACAATATTATGCGACAATTGTGTTGACATCATTTTTGTGGATCTAATTCGTTTCATTTGTGAAATGAGACACTTTGTAATACTTTTGTATTTTGGCACCCAACCATTTGGCAATAGAAAAACTTGTGCAACGTATTTAAACACAAATAAGACAATAATGCAGCATGTGTTACTTCTCATTTCTAATTGGCTGGACTGTTCATTCTGCTTTCTGGTTGGTTCTCTAGTGAGCTCTTAATCCAGGTCTTGTGTATATGACCACCTCTGTTTCTTCTATTTGCGTCCACGTCTTTTTGACATCGGATTTTATTGGTTCTCTTGTATTGACGAATAGGATCCAGCATATTCTCCAAACAGTTGTAAATTCTGCATTATTGTCATATTTATGTCAAGGTTTCCTTATCCATTGCACAAAGTGTATTTTACTTATTAATTTGGCAATAGTCATTTATTTATACGGAAGGAAAATCCTTCTGTGCGTCTGTGTGTAACGCTTGGCGATAAATTTGGCAAACTTGGTTAAATATCACCAACATGATGGTGGGGGGGGGGGGTTGTTTTTTTGTAATGGTGCTAACTCGTCTGTTGTTTTTAATGCGTCAGACGATCATTGCAGATCTCTTTTTTCATCAATCGAAGAGCATGCGGCGTTTTTCCAGAACGATATTTCTCTAGCCATCCCCATGAAAGTGTCATTGAAGAGTTTTAGAAGAAATACCAATGTTATAAAAAAAATAACTGCCAATTAAACAATTTCGAGATTGGTAATGCGTTTTAGAAAAACTGAATCTGTTGAAGGCAAAGCGAGAGCAGGCAGGCTTTTCATTTAAATTTTGAATAAATTATCTGAAAAAAATCAAACTCTTCAATGACATTCATATAAGAATAGGTAGAGAAATATTGCTTTGAAATAAAGAAATTCAATCTGCGTAAAAGCCTTGGTCTTCGACTAATAGAAAGAAGAATCTATTATTATCGTCTGATGTAAAAACAGCAGACGATATTTCTGATATATTGAGTTATTATCTAGCTACACGAGTATTAGAGCTACTACCTCTGAATTAAATCCTATAAGTATTTCAAATTATTATTATTTTTTAACTATTTCATTTTTATAGGGTTATAAAATTGGATGTAATCGACTTTCAAATCCCCCCTGTAATAGATACGGGATATCTTTAAAAGGGGGGGGGGGGGGAATCTTATGTGGGCAGCACATGATATTTTTTTTAATTATGTGCTGCGCATCATTTTCGTAACTTATCATCATTCTTGCCAATTTGGCGACATTTTCGTCAATTGACCACTACATTACAAAAGTCGCCAAGTTGGCGATATTCCGCCAAATGGGTCGTCCAGTGTTACTTATTTGATGATACACTAGTGTTCATTTATATAGAATTTGATACATTTATTTGAAAAACGTGCAGTATCTCGAAATGCTTCAAGTCAGTATTCTACAGTTTGAGTCATTCGTTCCAGAATAAAAATTTACGTACAAAATGATTATTTATTTAAAATTATTGAATATTCTGATCTTTTATGATTTTTTTTAATGCATTTTGAAAATTTGGCTTTTTCCGAACTTTCGATCGCGTTTAAAATCAACCGGATTTGAATATTAATCGTTCCAAATTACGTTCGAAACGCCCCACGTTCGTGACATATCGCATCCACAGACTTACAAACACACACATACACACATACAATACATACACACAGAGATCATCTCCAAAACGTTCGATTCGGGTTCAGGGTGACTTGAAACGTGCTCTTCTGCCGAAAAAAAAAAAGAATTCGAATCTTCGATCCCGTCACAATACTTTCTCTATACATTATACTATGTATTTAGAGAAAGTAAAAGAATTGCTACGCCTTCTTACTACTTTACAGATATTGGTTATCTTCGTTAAAATACAGCATAGATAATAAAAAAATCTGATGTGGGCAGTACATGACTTTCCTTATATAATTCAATGCATTGACTCCTTTTACAGTCAAAAAATAATGTATAAGATCCACGGTATTGTGTTTTCAAAGTAGAATTGTACATCGGGCGATTTTCCGAATGACAACATGTAAAACTATTTCAAAGTATCCAATAAACTTATATTTCGCACAATCCTATATAAACAATTATCAATATGGATAGCATCCTCAATAAGCGATAGAGTTCATATAATAAAATATTTTAATAGTTAATAGATCGATTAGGCTTCATTTTCATTAATTTATCGTCATTTTTGCAATTTTGGCGAGTCAGCAAGTTAGAGACATTCCAACAAATTCGCCACCAAAATTTTGTCAAACGTTACGGGCGGAAAAATAGGTTTTTCTCATAGTAGGTTTTTCTCATTTTCTTATACTCTTTCCAAGATATTGAATTTTCGTCAATTAGTTGTCATTTGATTTAGCGTCATTTTTATCAATTTGACGACATTTTCGTTAATTTGGCAACATTTAGGAAAGTCGCCAAGTTGGCGACATTCCGCCAACTTCGTCGCCAAAATCTCGCCAAGCATTATGGGCGGAGAAATAAGTTATCCTTATAGCAGATAAATGACTATTAGCGTTCAAATAAAAAAGTATTACCCAAAGTATCTTCTCTCATGAATGGAACGTGCTAGATCCACGAGAATGATGTCCACCCATTTACCGCATGATATTACATATGAAAAGTTAACCTATTTAACAATAGTTAATAATTTTTATTTTATATGCTTTTTGAAAAATGTGCAATATCTCGAGAATAGATAGATCATCCTATCGTTCTAAAGTTTGTGTCAATCATTTTCCAATGAAACATTACATAAGACATGACTATTTGCGTAACTTTATTAAAGGTTTTGATTTTTTGATGATTTTTTCAAAATTTCTCTCGAAAGCTTCTAAACATTCGACTGCGTTTAAAAACAATAGGCTTCCAGTATTCACGGATTGTAATTTTTGTACCAGATTTCGTTCGAATCGCTCCATTCGTTCATGAGATATCGTCTCCACAGACTCACTGACACACACACAGACATCACCTCAAAACGTCTGATTCGTGGTCAGGGATGTTTGAAGCGTGCTCTCCCGTCGAAAACTCGAATACGAATTTTCGACCCCCGTCACAATACTTTCCTTATACATTATACTATGTATATAACGAAAGTAATAAGAGTGTCCACCGGTATCGAAGATAAAATAGTCTCCTTCAGTACATAAGAATACAGAAGTGTTACTAAAGTAGGAGTGTTACTAAAGTAGGAGTGTTACTAAAGCAGGAAAGCCGATATAAGCGTCTACCTTGCTTGTAGCAATTGCCTCCAAACCCGATTGACACCCTCCACATTGCATGCAGCGATATAAGCGTCTACCTTGCTTGTAGCAATTGCTTCCAAACTCGAATGACACCCTCCACATTGTGATTCGTGCAGTATTTAAGCGGAGATATTTATTCCGACATTGGATGTTTGATTGGGATACATTGACCGCTCTTTGAATATTTTAAAATCCGAATATTTTCAATGCCTTAGTGCTTATGCGCAGGATCATTATCTAACTTATTCAAAAGAATTGCATTTTCATTCTAGATAACAGCATTCGTGGACCGGTTTCACGCTTTTAACGCGCTCGTCAGCATGGAATTCCCGAAACCGGCAATAACAACAAGAAACCTAGCTATGTGCCACCATTTTCGCATGGGCGAGGTTTGCGAGTATAATTACAATAAAATGTGACATAAGACAGCAGAGTCCGCTTCGACGATAAGAGTTTGCCATTTCGTCCCAGTAGTTCAACGGTAGAGCGTCGGCTGGCCAGTTCGGAGATCCAGGGCTCGATTCCAGGTTGGGGCAACAAGGTTCTTTACAAGACCCGTAGTAGTGGATTTATTGTCTTGGGGCTCTAAGCAGCGGTATGTTTGGGATGCCTAAATGCTTATTTCTTTAAAAGATTTTGGGGCCTCTCTCAGAGGCCCTCAGCAGTCGGTAAACCCACTCATGAAGAAGCGCCCGTGAAGACTTTTCAAAGATGAGATGAAATAAAGATCATCTTGTTTTGGACTTTTTTTTTCGCTGCCTTACTCACAGTCGCAAAAAAATGTTACGGGAAAACGTAAAAATATGGATTACGCTTTCTGTGATATTTCTGAACAATCTGTTTTACAAATAATTCAAAAAGTATCTGGATTCACTTAAGTGAATCCAGATACTGTTCTGAACTCCAGTTTTATGACTCCTTTATTTTGTAAATTAAGTAAGCTGTTTTTTTTTTCAGAAAAATAAAGGGATTTCTTAAATCAGCTGATATTTTAAAATACTTGAGTTAAATATATAGAGCATTATTTTCATAATTTATGTCTTGAGTACATTTAGAACATAATTTTCGAAACAACCGAGTTGCGCCACACGCAGCTGTCCCCACACACCTATTGGAAAACACTGCATTATACTGTAGCGAACGCTGAATGTTCCGTTTGACATCTCCTCTTTCGTCTGTCTCGAAGGCTAGGCGAAGAAAATACAGTGTATGACGTCAGAATGACGTGAGCGCAGGTTTTCCAGGATTTCCCAGTTATAAGAAGGTATTTCAAATTTGGCGATTTATTGCCCATTTGGCGACTTCCGGAATGTTCCAAAAACTTCTCGATATAACAATTATTCTTTGAGGTATAGGGATTTCCAGACGTTTCTACGGAGAGACTATGAAAAGGGCTCACCCCTCCGTTGCAGGGGATTTGACAAATGGACGTGACACGAGCTATACTGGACTATGATTTTTGTCAATGTTTTGAGAATAGTAGCTGTTGTTTTGTAAAATTACTTTCGTCAATATTCTGTGAATAATATCGCTTATTCTGTGAAATGAGTGGAGCAATTAAGTGCTGTCTGATTGTATACGGTTCCTCTTTACTTTACGCTTGTGAATAAACGTAAGCTATCCAGAAACTTGGACGCGTTCTTGTATCCTACGTATACACCCACGATTCTAGAGGATATGTTCGTAGCAATACGAACAGCGCGTAAAACTCCAAATTTAAAGATCTGATGTGGGCAGCACATGACTTCAGTGGCGCACCGTGGGGGGGGGGGGCAGTTGACTCGGGCGTCAACCATTAAGGGGGCGCAAAATGAAAGAAGAAATGAACATAGATTAAACATTAATAATTAGTAAATGAGTGTGTGAATAATTTTACTCATTTACTGCAAGTATGGGTATTGTAAATTATTTTTATTATTATTTATTTATTTAAGCTCGTCCATAACGGTAAAGTCAGCAAGTGGTTTCCTGTGAATATTGAATAATGAGCAGCGGCTGTAGAAAAGAATCGGGAGCCGCTGGGCGCAAACGGAGAAAGAGTGCTGCAAAACAAATCGGGAAATCCAGTCAATTGATGGAATGGCCCAAACAGAGTTGGAATGCTTGGAGCTGATTCCGAATCTGATGAATCTACTACTGCGAGCACTATGGAGCCTATAGAAGTCTCTGAAGTAGCTGTCAATGCTATGCCAATTCTTCCTGCTGAAAGTGCTGAAGCGTCAGTGGAAATATCGGAAAGGGTTCAGACTTTGAATTCTACTGTTTTATCGAATTATATATTGTTTTTATCGAATTATATATTGTTTTTATTGAATTATATACTGTTTTATTGACTTTCATTCTGACTTGAGTGGACACATGAACTTTGAACTGAAATGCTTACAATGGGATCAGCAGTATTCCAAAATGCAGATGGTTCATTTTCTGCAACTGGTGGTCGCTCAATGACTAAGAAATGGTTTACCCGAGAGCTCTCTGATAGGAAGAAAGTGAACCGAACCTAGTTACTTTTTACACCTCGAAAGGGAGCAGCATACTGTTTCTCTTGCCTTTTATTCTCATGTGCCCCTGAGAACCACAAATCAAAATTTGAACTTGGTTGTGGATTCCAAAATTCGGAGAAATTGAATGAAAAAGTCCCTGAACATGAAAATGGAACATATCGGCTGTCATTCAATACGGCGTCTCCAGACTAAAAAAGCAATTAATCAAATACTCCTCAACAAAATCCAATCGGAACGGGAAAAATGGCGAGGAATATTGAAGCGAATCCTTGACTGCATCAAATATCTTGCCTTACGCGGGTATAGAGAATAACTATCCTCAATTTCAAATCCTGGAAACTTTTTGGTGCTGATCAAGTTGCTGGCGCGATATGATCCATTGCTAGATCGGCATCTGACCTGTGTCAAGGACAATCCTGGCTCACCCTCTTAGTTATTACCAAGAATATAGAATGAATTTATTGGTCTTTTAGCTCAAGACGCCCGGAACTCAATTCTGCAAAAAATTCGGAGGAGCAAATATTTTGGGATTCTCTTTGACTCTACCCCAGATGCTGCACACCGTGAGCAGATGTCTCAGGTTATTCAGTATGTCGACATTGATTTTAAAGAAAGAACTGCTGCGGTCAAAGTAACATTCATTGACTACATCAAAATTCACGAGAAAGTTGCTGCTGCGATTGAGAAAATAATTCGAACCAAACTAGAATCGAATGAGTTAGCTGCCACTGTCTGACTGCCGCTCTCAATGCTGCGACAATGCAGCTGTGATGTCCGGTCATTTATCTGGTATGTAGTAAAGAATTTTAAATCGGAATTCCAAAGCTTTGGTTTTGAATTGTGACAACCACGGCCTGAATTTGGTCGGAGTGCATGCTGCTGGAAATGAAATTGTAGCTGTTACATTGTTTGGAACTGTTGAGGCATTATATGTATTCTTCTCTCAGTCAACATTTCGGTGGCAGCTGATGTCTGATGTCGGTGTGTCTGTCAAAAAAGAGTCTGAAACTCGTTGGAGTGCCCAGGAAGCAGCTGTTACAGTTCTCCATAAGAATCTGGAGAATATTGAGAATGTGCTGGAGAGGATGTGTTCTGACAAGTACTCCACAGAGAAAATGAGAAAGGATGCAGATCAGCTTCTGTCAAACATTTTGAGATTCAATTATTTGACATTTCTCCTATTTTGGTGCTCAATTTTGTCTTTGATGTATAGAGTCTAGAAGCAATTGTAAGATTCTAAAATAAATTTCAGGGAAGCAGCAGTTGACATGAATTCTCGTGAACAACATTTTACAGAGAATCATGAAAAGCTGTGTAATGAATCAGTTTGCAAAGGAGAAAGAAATTGCATTGATTGGGGACTTCCAGTTCAGAAAAGAGTAAAACATGTCCCAATGATGCCGGCTGAACAAGCAAGAGATGCTGACTTATCAGCCAAAAAAGAAATTGGGCGAATCCTACGGAGCATCGTTGACCGCATTGGAGCGGAAATCAGGGAGCGTTTCCAACGATTGTGTGACCTTGACACTCGATTTGGATTTCTCATGAATGTTCAAAAACTTCTTAGTAGTCCCAATATGGATAAGGAATTGGAAAGACAATGTTGTGCTACTGCCAGCTACTACAAAAATGATTTTGATGGGAAGGAGCTGCATCAAGACATTTTGGATTGTGCAATGCTGTTAGAAAAATCGAAATGAGAGCAATGTGATTGAGCCGATACGCCCATTAGAATTGCTGAATTTCATTTTCTCATATGGAGAAGAAGTGTACCCTAATTCCCAGACTGCTTTGAAAATTCTGCACACGATTTCAGTATCAATTGCTAGTTGTGAAAGATCCTTCAGCAAACTGAAATTGATTATGTCTTATTTGAGATTGAGGGGGCAGCATTGCGTCACTCCTCGGTATGAAAGACTCGCCGACTATTCTCTGGGCTCGAGAGGATCCTTTTGGGCCAGATAGCATAGTACGGGGTCAGTTATCGAAGGGTTCCGAGTTCGAACCTATCCTCCACCATCGGAGACGTGCGTCCCCCCCCCCCAACACACACAAGATCATCTATGTGACCAGAACGCTTGAGTGGCTTGGCATTGTTGAGTATTGAGGGGGAAACATTTAAGAAAATAAATGCGGACAAAGTTATTGATACCTTTGCAATCGCGAAAACTTGAAGGGTTCATTTGTAGGATATGATCTCTTGAGACAATAATTAATAATGGGAATCTTGTGTTAATAGCTGTTCAAATCAAAGCTGTTCAATAAATCTAGACATTTCAATAGTTCCAAGATGAATAATTTGTGCGTGCGTGTATGAGTGTGTGTGCGTACGCGAACTCGAGTTCGTAATCTGGTAAGGGAAGGAGGGGCGCAATTCTCCATCTTTGCCCTCCCCCCCCCCTGCTAAAAACTCACGGTACGCCGCTGCATGACTTTCACTACATAATGCAAGTACTTCTTTCAATGCGAAATAATGATGGACAACTGAGCACTATCCACGGCACACTGTTTTTGACGTTGAAATGTACACTGACATTGAGCGCTTTTCTGTATGACAACATGTCACATTATTTTGGAGTACCCAATTCACGTATATTTCACGGAAATATAACTTGACAATTAAAAAAAATATTACTACCGTCTGCAAAGCAATAGACGCATATTATATTTAAATACGCTAATTATTAGTAATTCATCAATTTGGCGTCATTCTCATAACTTTGCGTCATTTTTGCCAATTGGGTGATATTTTCGTCAATTGGGTACTGCATTACAAAAGATGGCAAGTTGGCGATTTTTTGCTAAATTAATCGTCATAAATGTTAAATATTGGATGATACTAATATAAGTTTAGATACAATTATTTCAAAAACGCGCAATATATCTCGAAAACCGTTCTCAAGTTTATGTAATTCGTTTTAGAAAAAAAAGTGTACATAGAAAGTGATTATTTATTTAACGTTATTGAATTTCATGATTTTATTCCGTCGAAAACTCGGATACGAAATTTCGACCCAGTCACAATACTTTCCCTATACATTATACTAAGCAATGGCTATAAAACTTTCAGAAAAATAGCATTGAGCAATATAGGTAAGTGGACATTGTTTTCGCATTCTTACATTGGAAAAACCTGAAATCGAATCGATACAAAAAAATGAAGGATAGCAAACAACCAATACCTTACCTTACAGCATGGCATTACTGTTGTTTCAGCTATTCAAAGAAATAAACTGTTCAGAATTCAGCTGTTACGTTATTATTTTTTCTTCCAGTTTTATTATTTTCAAATAAAAGTTGCAACAGGTGGAATAATATTATCAAAACTCAAATTAATAAAATAAAATGAGCTTATTCTAAGCTCATTTTATTTTATTAATCTGAGTTTTGATAATATTATATTAATACACATGCATATTGCTAAACATTTCTTACGTCCATTGAAATTAAACTATGAAAATAAAATTATTTTGTTCAGATAATAGATGGAGGAAAAAGAAATATTTTTTAAATAATTGTCTCCCTAAATTCAATTACGTTATTACTTTTTCTTCCAATTTTATTATTTTCAAATAAATCTCAGAAAATGTATTAAAAACAATAACATATTTTTTTAGTTATTTGTCAACAATATTATATTTGTTTAGAATCTAATTCTTTAGATGTAGCCAGCGAATCTGTTAATTTAAATTGTGGAATTATTTATACTATAAACAAAACATGTCTCAGTGGCCCAATATACAATCTCATACAGGCCCAATGGCCCAAAATATGGATGGCCAATGTACTTTACGATACGTATGAGATCTAATTTCGAATCTAAGTATCTCATGGATCTACACCAGCATAGGAATAGGACAGGAATTAGCTGGTAGTAGCTTTATGCCTTCCTCTGTGTAATTGTGTGCAGGTGTAGGCCATAAACTAATAGTCACATTTGCATGGAATTTAGCACTCTGCTAAACTATTAAGTATTCTCTATCATTGATTTTGGTTTATGTTCAAACAGCATTAGATGTAGTTATTTTAGCAGGGAATTTACAAAATAATGGACAATAAATGTAATATTTTTTTGCCTGAAGCGTTCCATAAATTGAATTGAACTATACAGAACGTGAAAAAGCATTTAAATGAATTTAAAAATTACAAAGTAAACTTCAATGAGCATAAATCTGTATATAAAAGCATGTAGTCTAATACAGTAGATGTACTTCAGTACAGCCGAATGGACTCGAACAGTGCCATCAAGATGATTTTTGGGGCCTCTATGCAACAAATGCGCGTCAGCTACTACCCCCTATTTCACAAATTATCGATCTTTTCCATAAACTTTTTATGCGACACGAGTCGTCGTAGGCTTCTATGCAAAGCGACCTTTTGCCACTATGCTGTCGACGGTTCTGGACCCGTATGCGGTTTGAGAGGTGTGCTGGACTCCCGGACGTTCCGGAACATTGGATGCCGGATGAACCACTGTTTATTCGGAAAGTATGCTGCAATAACTGAATGACGATGAAAATAAATTTTGCAATTTTATTACAGTGACAGACGAGTTTTGCGTTTCTCTGTGGAACCGATTCAAAAACGTTATCTGCAGGAAAACACAACACATACCCCATTTTAATTAGAATATAAAAATAAAATAAACATTTAAGAAAATAAATAGACCACTCACCAAACTTTTCACTTTCACTTGCTAAAAATTTAATTTCCGATTCACACAGAAAAATTCTACATGAATTAAAAATGTGTATTTGCATATTACATTCACGAGTGATTCCGTTTCAATAAGAATTTTTTTCTCTTTGCACAGACTCGTAAATTTCTGTGCTATAGATATGCCACTTCTAATTTATATATAAAAAATAAGATAGTAAATGAAAATCAAAGAATGCTGGGGGTGGGATCCGGACCTTTTCTAGAGCCTCCTTCAATAGAGTGATGGCCGTCCCTTCCTATGGGCGGCACTCTATGCAACCATTTTAATGGGATCCCTTTTTATTTACAGTTAAATATTTTAAACCATGCTATTTGTTCGTAATGCAGCACATAGGGGTATTAATTACATTAGGGCTTCTAGTGTTCTCTAATGCTTGCCAATTCCCTGTTTCGGGAACTCTTTTACCGTATCCGGCCCCCATGCCGGATATGGTAAAAGAGTTCCCTCGCAAACTCTTGGAATTTGAGGGCTTCGTCTCGAGCAAAAAAAAATTAAATGTTTAGTGGGTCCAGTTTTAATTTTTATTTACTTAGATCGCCAATTTACTAT
Source organism: Amaurobius ferox (assembly GCA_951213105.1). Lineage (NCBI taxonomy): Eukaryota > Metazoa > Arthropoda > Arachnida > Araneae > Amaurobiidae > Amaurobius > Amaurobius ferox. The sequence goes on along the minus strand of OX578144.1, from coordinate 140,868,136 downwards.
TGCCCGGTATGGTGAAAATAATGCCCGTTTCCCCTTACATTTCTGCGCATTCTACTACGCAGGTTGTTTATTTACATTCGTGTCCAGGAATGGTTTTGCTTAGGTTTACAGATATCTTCACTCTTTTCTTTTTCCGAGTTTACTCCCATACACAGGCTCCAACTTGAAAAATTATTAGGGGTTCCGCAAATTTTAAATCCAATCACCCATGCATTTTTTAAAGGACTTAAATTAAATTTAAATTTAATTCAGTCAGATTATTTGGCACAATAAGACGTCTGAAATGCTACAATGAAGTAAATTATAGCTAAGTACAGAAAAATATATTTTTCTATAGATAATTATTTATTTTATTTATTTTGCTTTTGTATTATACAATATACATATATTGTGTGAATATCAAACTCAATTATCATTATAAAAATTAACAAAAAAATGTAAAATTTATTTTTATACAATATACATATATTGTGTGAATATCAAACTCAATTATCATTATAAAAATTAATAAAAAAATGCAAAATTTATTTTTAGGTATTTTTACCAATGTTAAAAATGGCCACAATTTTCTCTTTAAATCATTTCTGAGTACAATAAACAATCTAAGGGGCGAATTTCTATACAAGCGACTTTATACAAGTTAATGAATGAAAACTTAAAAATTTGAAGAATTAATAACAAAAAATCTGATGTGGGCAGCACATGACTTTCCCTGCAGACTCAAATTCATTTTTTCTTTATTTCTTTAATAATTCATTAAATTGAGTTTAATTGCACAAAATAACACTAAATTTGCATTTTTAATTCAATTTCTGTTTTTATTTGGTAATAGGACATTTTTCCAAAAGTGGCATTACTAAATGCGAAAAATCTCAAATATCTCGAGAACGATTAGACCTAGAGTAATAGAGTTGTTCTTATTCTTTTTCTTATCAAAAATCTATATAATAAAAGGCAATGTCTGTGTGTCTGTCTGTCTGTCTGTGTGTCTGTCTTATACACTATACGTTTCGCGACCGCGCGTCGGAGAGCTACGAAATTTGGCAATCGGAGACCCGGGGGGGAGGGAAGGGGACACCTGAAAACCGATTTTTAAAATTTTAATTATTTTTTTTATTTATTTAATGTTTTATGCGATTTCGACCGTTTTTTGCCCTTTTTGCCCTTTTTTCTCCACGATCCAGACGTCGTAGAAAAAAACAACTCACACCATCGGAAAGAGCAGACAATTACGAGTAAAAATATATCAATTTCAAATCTCCATTTCGATTTCTAATATTTTTTAAAGATTTTAAAACAAAAGTCACTTTTGGCTCAAAAAAACGATTTTTGGTTTTTAAATTCTCGCATAGTAAAAAGTACTCATAATTTCGACTAATAATTTACATTTTTAGAAAGCTGAAATATCTGGCATTCTTACAAGTCTAATCTGGTCCAGAAATAATGAAAATTGCCTTCAGGATCGCAATTTTAAAGACGTCATGATTTTAAATTTTTCGGCGTTCCGTTCGTTTCTCCCCCGCTGAAGCAGGGAAGGTGGTGGGTGGGGACGTCAAGGTGGAGGTGACGTCACGGTTCTGAATAGAGCGCCTTTGCTCTATATAAATTATTATATTTATATTTTAAATGATGGGACGATCTGGATTTTTTAAATGTATATTTTAACTTTTGGATATTTTAAATGGATATTTTAATTTTATGGATATTTTAAATGATGGAACAATGAAACAATGGAATGAGGATGATGGAATTAAGCATATGGTCATTTTAAATTGCAAATTAGCGCGCGGGAAGTTAGCGGTAGGCCCGGGTTCGATTCCCGCCACTGCCAAAACTGCCGCCGTGTTTACGTGGAATACGATCACGTTAAATATGTGGGTCCGTAAGTCCTTCCGAGAGGTTGGTGGTAGGGGAAGGAGGATACGGCCCCTGTGGATGCCTCCCCCACTGGGTTCCCGTCTAAATTGGGTGAATATGTAGAAAGTTATGGAGATTGTCGCGGAGGGCGCGGCAGCCCAGTGGTTAGCGCGCGGGAATTGCACTCAGTAGGCCCGGGTTCGATTCCCGCCACTGCCAAAACTTACGCCACGTTCACGCAGAGTACGATCACGTTAAACATGTGGGTTCGTGAGTCCTTCCGAGAGGTTGGTGGTAGGGGAAGGAGGGTACGGTCTAAATTGGGTGAATAAAAAGAAAGTTATGGAGATTGTCGCGGAGGGCGAAGTAGCCCAGTGGTTAGCGCGCGGGAATTGCACGCGGTAGGCCCGGGTTCGATTTCCGCCACTGACATGGAGTACGATCACGTTAAACATATGGGTCCGTATGTTTTTCCGAGAGGTTGGTGGTAGGGGAAGGAGGGTACGTTCCCTGTGGATGCCTCCCCCACTGGGTTCCGGTCTAAATTGGGTGGCACATCCTGGCCGTCCAACCAGTTACCAGGCCCGGGTTCGATTCCCAAAATTGCCGCCGTGTTTACGCGGAGTACGAGCACGTTAAACATGTGGGTCCGTGAGTCCTTCCGAGAAGTTGGTGGTAGGGGAAGGAGGGTACGGTCTAAATTGGATGAATAAAAAGAAAGTTATGGAGATTGTCGCGTAGGGCAAAGTAGCCCAATGGTTAGCGCGCGGAAATTGCACTCGGTAGGCCCGGGTTCGATTCCCAAAATTGCCGCCGTGTTTACGCGGAGTACGATCACGTTAAACATGTGGGTCTGTAAGTCCTTCCGAGAGGTTGGTGGTAGGGGAAGAAGGGTACGGTCCCTGTGGATGCTTCTTCCACTTGGTTCCGGTCTAAATTGGGTGAATAAAAAATAAGTTATGAAGAATATCGCGGAGGGTGAAGTACCCCAGTGGTTAGTGCGCGGGATTTGCCCTTGGTAGGCCCGGGTTCGATTCCCAAAATTGCCGAATAAAAATAAAGTTATGGAGATTGTCGCGGATGGCACGGTAGCCCAGTGGTCAGCGCGCGGGAATTTCACTCGGTAGGCCCGGGTTCGATTCCCGCCATTGCCAAAACTGCAGCCGTGTTCACGCGGAGTACGATCACGTTAAACGTGTGGGACTGCAAGTCCTTCCGAGAGGTTTGTGGTAGGGGAAGGAGGGTACGGTCTCTTTGGATGCCTCCCCCATTGGGTTCCGGTCTAAATTGTGTGGCACTTCCTAGCCTTCCAAGCAGTTACCTTACACCTTTCTGGTAGGTTGCGCCAACGAGTTTGCCACGGTCAGAATTTTCAAGGGTAGCGAACAGGCTGGTCGCCAAAGGCGGCTAGTTACGTATAAAACAAGCATTTAATTAATATATTTGAAAATACATAGCGTTTTTTTAGATTTTGGTGATTTTTGAGGGCCATTTCGTAAAAAAAGGCTGGTTGTACTTTTCCGATTAATATTAAAATCTAATCAGCACCAGAGTATCGTACAAGTAATTTATCTACCAAATTTTGTGAAATTTGGCCAAGTAGTATTTTAGCTAGAGTGGATACATGAAATTTTTACAGGCCATTTCGCAAAAAAAAAGGCGGGTTCTGTTTTTACGAATTGTACCAAAAACTAATCAGCACCAGGGTCATACCCAAGTGTTATGAAACTCGGTCAACCAAATGTTATGAAATTCGGTCCATAAGTTTTTGAGTTAGAGTGGATACATACATTGCACAGACACACAGACGTCACGCTAAAAATAGTTTTTTCGTATTCTAGAGGTCTCGAAACGTGTAGATCCGTCGAAAACTCGAGTTGCTATTTTCGACATGATTCCAATACTTTCCCTATAGATTACCATGTATTGCAGGGAAAGTAAAAACAAAACGTGCATATATGCGTGTATTTTCCCACTAAATACCAAGGCTAACTAGCAGTGGCGGCTCGTGATCAATACGTAGAGAGAGGCGCTGATTAAAGCATGTTTTATATAATATATATATATATATATATATATATATATATATATATATATATAAATTGAAAATATGTTTGTATATGTGTTTGTGTATAATGATAATTGGCTGCTAAAACTTGAATTTATAATAAAACTTATAATAAAGTTTTATTATAAATTCAAGACTTTTAAACATTTTGCTGTGAGAGTGATTTTTACTATAAATTTTAAATGTCTTAGGAAATTATTGTTTCTTAGTTTTATAATTAAATTTGATAGGTTTTTTTTTTAGGATTTAATAGTTGAATATTGCACTGCGCTGCAAAAAGTAATGTTGAATCATATTTGATTTATAGGCATCTATGAAATATTTACCGTTTTTCGTAATTTTTTACATTCAAGAGTCAGAAACATATGATGTGGGCTCCATATAAATTTATTTCATTCCGAGGTAAGTTAATTTCTGTAACAATCTAATAATCGCTTGTAAAAAGCTTTGAACAATGTTAAATCAATCGCATATAGTATATTAAAATTTGGTTCTTTTGTTATCAACGCCTTAATAAACTTAATAATCGCACTCATTTATATGCATTTACAACAAATATATAAAAAGGTTATATTGACTTCGTATTACTTTGATTGGTGTTTGGCATTTTTGGCTACATTGATGGCGTCGTTATTCAACATTGTTTCCAAATGTGCTATAATGCGAAAATGCTGCATGAGAAAAGAGTTGACTGATTTAATTTGCAATTTTTGCATGTAAAGTTTCTTATACGAGTATAAGTCGCTTCATGAATTAACTACTAACATCTCAAAATCGGGGCATTCCAGGGTTTTAAAATCGGTATTCTTTGTTTCCTACTGATAATAAAATTACTGTATAATTTAATTTCTGATGATTATAACATACCTTTTATAAAATGATCATGTATATCGATTATCAAAAGATTTTACATGATTGACTGACAATTATTTATTTTATATTGAAAAATAGTTTTCATAAAATGATCATGTACTTTGATTATCAAAATATTTTACATGAATGACTGCCATTTATTTATTTTATATTAAAAAAATCGTAAATATGTGTGCGTTCTGTATATTTGTACTCGCTAACAGTAAATAGCATTTCCTGCTTCACAGACAATATAACTGTTCAAAATGTTGGTCAAATCGCCCTATTCGTTATTTGGATATCGTGTCCACAGATTCCTACATGCATAAACAGCCATTTACACACGCAGATCATGTTAAATTTGAGTTGAAGAATGTTTTCAATATTTAAAACCGTCAAAAAGACAAATTTAACCATTCAACCCGTTACACTTTCCCTTTATATACATAAATGTAGAGAATGTAACAAATTTTTGATCGGACTTATATATGAACTTTTATATTTTAAAACTATAATAAACTATTGAACAATTTAAAATATAATTACTTATATAACTTTAAAAATAAACAAAGTTATTCTTGTATAAACGGTCATTTTATTCCAGGATGTATTTAAAAATGCCAAAACTATATTGGAAAACAACAGAATCCGTCAAATTTATATTCTTAAGCGCAGCCACAATAGCGAAATAATGCCAATTCTAGAAGACCCACGATAAACTGACTTATTTTCTGGCGATGGTCGCTCAACGATACGCGGCACACAATGCTTTGAAAATAGCCAATGTTCATATTCGTTCATTCAAGCTCACAATAGTATTTGAAACTATGTATCTTCGTTCTATCTGGGTCGCTCTGAATTTGCGGCCCTACGACGAAACCACTGTGTAGAAGATTCTTGTAGTGCTGCCATCTTATAACGTATTCAGCTACTATATTGTCGATTTTAGTTGCTAAATATGTTACAAGATGGCAGGACTACATTTTTGTGAAAGGACGTTTTGAAGAAGATGTGTAAAATTTTTTAATACATTTATATAAATAAAAGTAATAATGTAGAGGCTTTTTATGAGAAAGTCGTGCGCCTTGCGACCTCTGGGTACGAGTCGTTACTGCTAACTAGAAAGATCTTTCTAGTTAGCTTTGTTACGCATACATATATTAGGGGTTAGAGCCAAGGCCATCTAGAATAATAGCCTTGATTTTAGATAGGCTTGTTAGAGCGTCCCATCGTGACCAAAGATGCTTCACAATGATGACGGGTTCGAGGAACCCACAACAAATATATAGAACATGGAACGAGCGTAAATAAACAACCTGTGTTTATTTACGCAGTGAGTGTAATGGCAATTGTTGTGTAATGTCAGTGTTGGTAAATTGTTGCTACACTACTACTTATTTTTACCGTAGTCACTAATTACCTTTCTAGAGATGTATCTGCGAGCAAGAAGGGAAGATGCATAACGATTTTTCTTAAAAAAAACTCGTGTATATATTACTTTCCGGTTAATTAAAAATATCTCAAAGAAGATAAATTTAGATATATCCTACTAAAATTGGAAGTTAAACTATTGTAAGATTCTAAAGTAACCGTTTTTAATACAGAAAGAATGAAAATTTCCATAATGTCAAGCAAACGAGTATTTTGTTTTGGAAACATAGGGGCAAAATTGATCAGGTGTCACGTGCTCATAGGGGGGATAAAAAAGTGGCTGGAACCGACGCAGTCGGCGTTGCTACCTCCATGGCACAGAATACTATATGTTAATCTGTGCTCCATGGTTTCAGTTGTCGAATTTAACTGTGTTTTAACTGTATATTTAGCAGGCGATTTTTATTTATTATACGAAATTTATAAAATGTTTTGAATTTTAATGGTATGTAAAACTTTTCATTGTTAAAAATTCTTCATGCTATATATCAGTTGCAATCATTTTATTGCTAAAGTCTTTCATTCATATTTTCTTTGCCTTGCCTCAGGCTAATTTTATTTCTTAATACGTTGTCTTGTGTTTACTGTTGCATTTAAATTTGCAAGTATATGTCATTGAGGTTTCAATTCATAAGTTTGAGTCATTAGATTTCATATTGTTTATTTCAAAGCAGTTTCTCCTTTACTATTTATTTGTATGCAAACATTTACTTACAGGTGTTCCTGCAGAAATCTTTAATATAAATGTCGAACGACAGAAAGCGAACTTTGATGGTACAAGTGTTACTCTTATTGCTTTGTTTGGTATTTGACCGTGAGTATAATTTTTTGGAAACTTTACGATCAATTTTTTATTGTAATATGCATTTCCTGTTTGCTTAGTAATATTTAGTGTGGACCCATAAGTGAAGGGAATAATTTCTATATTCGAATTCGCGAGATTTTTCTCATTTTAAAACCTTATATGTAGTAAAAAGTTTGTAAAAACTCGTCTTTCGAATGATTATTATTTTTCATAAAGAGCAGGTTGAAAACGCGAATTGCCATTGGTGTAATTTATTCTTATTGTTTTCATTGCCAATGAATTATATAGCTGCTTATTGTGGGGGGAAGAAAAAAAAACTGTAATATTAACGTGAAAGTTGACTTTAGTTTTGTTGTATTGAAATCCGAAGCTTATGATTTGAAATGTGCATTTAGTGTGCTCATGAATTCAATTGGTTTTTCTACATGTAATGTACTTAAACAAAAACCTACCTAAAGATCATCATTATAAAAAGATAAATTACCTCATTATTTTAGTGCCCACAACTGACATGTATATAATAACCTTAAAGAATGTTGTCGAATTCATTTCAAATGTTGACTATGGATTTTACAAGATCTTTAATATATAAATATTATAAGAAGGAAAAATAAAAAGTTTAAAAGTAAGTCTAATTTAATATGAAATATAGCTCTTCTACCAAAAACTAGTATTTTACAGATAGGAGTTAGGAACAAGTGACTAACTTAATATATATTTTTAAAGTGAAATTTAAATAGTTGAAGTCAAGCAAACAATTAAGACTGGAACGTAAGAAGAAAGTATGAATTTTGCTAATTAAGATATATATTATGAAGAAATGCTACTCTAAATTTAATAAATTATTTAACTAATAAAATAGAGGAAAGTACAGAAATTTTTTGTTTTATGCGTTAATTTTTTCAAAAATCTTTTAATGCATGCATTTATAATTTCAAAAATTTGATTAATGAATACAATAGGCATTTTTATGAGGTCAGAAGGATGTTATTGAGTTTTATATAATATCAACTTTGAAAAAAATATTATATAAAACTTTTTAAGTTATACAGTTTTAGTAAAATGCACTAAAAAGTAAAAAAATAATTTTTAGCCATTGTTTTTAGAGCTATCTTTGTCACATGCGACTAAAATATAAAACCATGGAGCACCCATAAAGGAATTGTATTTGGGCATTAACAGAATTTTAAAGAACTATAGAAGTGATAACATACACTCTATAACAAAAAAAATCGACGCACCAAGAAAGAGTTGTCCGATTGTGATAAAAATTGGTGGATGTGAAGAACATACATAGAAAAAGAAACGATTAAAATTTCAGAACAATTTAATGATTTAGAGTTTGACCGTATACAAAGGGAGGAAGTCAATAAGGTGTTGGTCCACCTCTGGCCTGGATGCAAGATGTCACCTGGCGTGGCATAGACATAAAGTTTACCAATGGTATCCTGCAGAATGTCTTGCCAAATTGTCTCCAACTGTCGGGATAAATCGTCAACATTCCGGGATGGTTGCAATCACCTTCCCATAACGTCCCAAATGTGCTCTATAGGAGAGAGATCAGGAGACCTAGTTGGGCAAGCTTGAAGACAATTCATAGCAACACGTGCCATGTGCGGCCGGGCATTATCTTGTTGAAAAGTAAGTCCGGGGTGTCACAAAAGGAACGGTAACACAACTGGTCGTAGAATGTTGTCTACGTACCGCTGTGCTGTCAGTGTGCCAGAAATGATTACCAAAGGAGTCTGGCTATCAAAGAAGATGGTCCCCCGAACCATAACACCCTGTTGTGGGCATGTGTGGTGTGCGATAGTAAGGGCAGAATCCCCACACTGCCCTGGACGTCTCCAGACACGTCTGCAGTTGTCGTCAGGACACAGATGGAAACGGGGCTCATCACTAAAGACTATACGTCCCCAGTCAGCGCAGTTTCAAGTTGATCGAGCCAGGCACCACTGTAATTGGATTTGACGGTGTACAGGCGTGAGAGGGAAGCAGCTTAATGGTCGGCGTGAGCATAAATTCCGCTCTCGCTCTCTCAGTCGCCTGCAGAGGGGGATGTTGGACACTCGTGTGTGGGTCACACATTGGATAGTTGACAACCACGATTCCGGTGCTGTGACAGCTGCTCTGACAATCGCTCTGTCTTCCCATTCTGTTGTGGCCCAAGGTTGACCGCTGCCATCCTAACACTGACATTTTGATCCCCTCTTGCCAGCATCATTTAATCGCTGCATTGCTTCGACCCACATGTCGAGCCACATTCGTCCAACTAACCTCCTTCAATCCAATAGCACGACCTCTTTTAAACTCTGACATATGCTCGTAATGAGCACGAATCTTTTGGCAAGGTATTGTTACAATCGACGTAAGATATCCACAGTCGAAATGCAACAGAAATTTTGACCACAGATTCAGAATCGCTCTTTATATACACCTGCTGAATGTGTAGTTTCGATGCACTGGAGCTCCCACTATTTATTCATTGTACACCAAATTTTATTCATTTGCATGTTCTCTCAAAATGTCTTTGCATACAAAATTTCATTACAATTGGACAACTTCTTCTTGGTGCGTCGATTTTTTTGTTATAGAGAGTATATAAGAATGATTACATTCAATTCATTTAAATTTTTCTTTGATATTTTTTAACAATCAGTCATTCTTATGCATGTCTGTTCTATGCTATCATTTCTATTGTTCCTTAAAATATTGTTAATGTTCAAATGTAATTCCTTTATGTGTGCCCTACGGTTTTATTTTTAGTCACATATGACCAAGAATGTTGCGATAGCTAAAATTTGTTTTTTACTTTTCAGTGCATTATACTAAAACCATGTAACTTAAAAAGTTTTTATGATATTTTATACTTTTTTGGACTTTTATGATTTTGCAATTGATTTTTCATCAGATATTCAATCAAAGCTTTTTTGAATCTTTTATTGAATTCATCATGATTGATATTTGTCTGTCTGAATATCTGTTTCAAATTCTTTGATGGCATTTTTAACATATTTCCCTGTATCCTAAATATCTAAAACTTGACTTGGTACACAGCTTTAACTCGTTCACAACCGCCGAGTGAAGGAAGAAGCATTTCCACGAAAATGTGCTTAGTGAGAATAGTCTGCTACTCCAGGCCCAGGTACTTTACTAAGCCTAATATGGCAAAAAAAAAATCGTATTATAAAAACTTTGCTTTAAAATACATCTACCATTATTATAGAAATACACAGGTGTTATTGTATTTTGAAGAAGCTGATTGCACCATTGTTTTTCAAATATGAGCCTCGAAAACTTCTTTGTTTTGTTAACTATTACTTGTATAATATTATCAATAAAATACAGATTAAATAAGTTAATGTCCTTTAAAAAGACTTTGAACTTGAACTGATTGTATTTAATCCACAGTTCAGAAAATTGTAGTGATAGCAGATCTTTGACATTTGAATTCTAATTATCTGTACCAAAAGTATCCAAAAACATCAACACACACACTTCCATGTCTTTTAAATAAACTGTCACATTAATGCACATAGCAACTATTTCACTTTCTTCACTCACATCACTATGAGATTCATTCATCAATTGTTAAATTTTAATTTTGGAAATATATTTTACCCTTTTTGACATTTTTCTGACTAAATACTTATTCTCTGGTTTTCAGGGGCGTGTATGAGATAGTAAGAATTTCAGCCATAATCCCCTTTTAAACGTACCACCCAAGACCCTCATCCTTAAAATAAACACAGAATAACTGCCATGAAAGAAACCATTCCCATAAATCTCTGTTGCATGCCTTTTAAATCAGAACTATCGCAACAGCTTACACGTCTGTCTGTTTATACAAACTTAGTCCGCATTCTCATGAAAAACAAAAAAAACCAAGCTCAAATGTGAAGGCCAATGATTCAAGTAACTTTGCAAAAACTATAGGATTCTATCGCCATCTGGTGTTATTAAAAATATTAATGAAATGTCCCAATCCTACATTGCGCATTGGCATCATTAGGCTCTAACAGCCATCCGCATCATCTAGCTAATATGCATCTTTGGGCCGAAATGCATCTTTGAGAGAAGAAAGAATCCCTCCATTGCGTATACACACCAGTGGTCCTGAAGGGTTAATCTATTGATTTAAAAATTTGACAGATCCTTGATAAATATACTTTGCTTTTCATAATCCCATTGTTGTAAAATAGTTAAAAACCATTTAATATGCAGCCTCACTTATATATATATATATACACACACATACAGGGTGTCCAGTGCTATCGGTGTGCCCAATGGCTATTTTCTCAACCGTTAGTCACAGAGATATACTTCCAATTGCAAAAATGTTTTAAATTTTAAAATCTATTATCTTAGAAACAGTTTAAATCAATAAATGCATTTTTGAGAGAAATAAGAAATATAAATTTTTTTACGGTCCCCTGGTACTACCAGTTATATTTAGGAAAATCATCCTCATACATTTTCATGCAAAAAAAAAAAAAAAAATCATCCTTTTACGACCAAAATTCACAGAGTTAGGAAGCATTAAATTTTATGACTTAAGTTGCTTTTCCATGCATAAAATTGTCCCGTTTCAGGCAACCTTTAAGGGACCGTATAAATATTGAAATTCCGTATTCAAAGTATTATGTTTCAATTGCATTTGCTGACATAATGTCGAGAAAAGAAGTAAAGCTTTTTATCGAATAATAATTCATATAGAAGAGTATTATAGTCAGGGCACAATTAAGATTTTATAGGGGTCTTTCTAAGATCTTTATTGTAAATGAGGTAACACATTATTGTTTAAGTCAAGTAGATTTAAGTCAATAAATGTTTTTCTGTAAAAAATATGAAATTTAAATTTTTATACTGTAATAGACCAGTTGTAGCGTACCTGCAGACGAAAATAAAAAATTATGCACATTAAATCTAAAACAATAAAGGCATATAACACCTAAAAACTAACAGATTTATGTATATAATTATTTTGTGTATAACCCCCCATTTCTCAGCACCAAAAAGTGCTCTAACTTTAAGCAGCTATAAGTAGGTGAATTTTGGTCTTAAAAGGATGATTTTTTTAAAATTTTGCATGAAATTGTATGAGGGAGGATTCCACTGTCACGTGTGGGACATTTATTTGCACATGCTTTTTAGTAAATAATTATACTGTGACTGTAAAGGGGTTTGTGTCTATATAAAATTGACATGATTTCATGAAAATATATATTTTTTTTGTATTTTTTAAGATTAATTTCTTGGTGGGAAATGCTAAAATCTGTCAGGAGTTATGGTTTATGCAAGTGTTACGTGTGGGACAGAGCTAAATTAACAAAATTTGTTTCTTTTAAATTATGAAAATTCAACTAACTGAGAAAAAATATTATGATAACTTATTTGTTTTCTTAAAATATGGACTTTTTTACACAGTATGTACTTGCTTTCATTATTTTCCACAAGTTATTACTTTGGTAAACCTTCTTTTAAACTTTTAATAGAAGGTCACGTGCGGGACACATTGTATAAATTGTGCACTGTCCCGTACATGTCAATAGGAAAATCTGGTTTGTACGGTTATTTGTAGCCTATTATAAAGCATTAATAACTTTAATTTAATAGAATTTGGAATGCTTAAAACAATGTGTAGGATAGTTCAACCAATTTTGATAATTAATATAAACTGCAATACACAATAATGAAAAAAAGTTTAAGCAATATTTATTCCAAAATTATAAATTTATATTACAATTTAAGAAAATACAAAAATGTTGTTTATCTAATCCTGGATAAATATAGTCAAAATATATGAAGCAGCTAATAAGATATTTTTTAAAGAGTTAAATAAATTAAATTTCATCATTGAACTTAAACTGGCTGCGATTGTTGACAAATATGGGAGCAGTAATTTTTTTAATGATTTCAGTTTTCCTGTAAATGATAAAGTTAACAGGGATTGGCCATTTATACATCCCTGATGTACCTTTTGCTTCATTCATAACCGATATTTCAATTTGATCTGCATTCTGAATATTTATTATTTTTCCTGGGTAAGTTTTCCCTTCAAAAGAAATTACAATCCAGTCTCCTTGACAAAGATTAACATTTTTATCACAAAATTTCCTTTGATTGATGTGGATGAATTCTTTTGACTCATTTGCTTTTATCCTGCGCAAGACTTTTTCATTTTTCCAACATACAATATGGAACTGTATTATTCCAGAAATGGTACACACATTTGCCCATGGCTTTTTCATTTGGATTTCATGTTTTATGTGTTCCTCTGCCATGAAAAGGACCTCAGTACTTTTCACCAGTGTTGATGCTACTGCAGCAAAGTCTTTTGCTGACTGAATGACTGGTCCACCTTGTGCCATCATCTTTTGTTGGACAAGACGCTTGATATTACCTCCCACACCATTAACAACACCCTTTTCATGTGACATGGCAAAGTATTTCCAAGAAAAATTCCGATTACATTTTTTGGATAGTAATTCCAGGAGTTTGACCATGTATATATTCTTGAACTCTGAAGATGGTCCATCGCTCCAAATAACTTCTTCCAGGGGAATATTTTGAGGATACTCATTTTTAATGATCTCTTCATATAATAATTCCATACATGCAAACACCATGTCTTTGTCCTTACTCGCAGTGGCCGAGCAAATAACATATGTTTGACACTGACTTTGAAAAAACTTAGCTGCAGTAAACAGCAAAACACTTGCCCTGCTCCAAAGGGCACTTTGAACCTCATTTTGATACTGGTACGAAAAAGACATTGCAAAATCAACTTGGAGAACCTTTACATTTGAATCTTTTTTATCTTTTTCAAATTCTGAATGCTGACTTCTTTTAATATTGACATGCTTCATCATAGTAGGCAAATCTTCAATCATTTTTTCATAAAGATCACCAGCACAATTTTCTTTTGTTAATAATTGCACTCGATCTTCAACCTTGTCCCATATTTTCCAAATCAGCTGTTTAGCTGGATACGTGAAAACTGATTTTTAAAATTTTAATTATTTTTTTTGTTATTTAATGTTTTATGTGATTTCGACTGTTTTTTCCCCCTTTTCTCTCCACCATCCAAACATCGTACAAAAATCCAAATCACACGACCGGAAAGAGCAGTCAAAATGTATTAATTTCAAATCTCAATTTCAATTAATTTCTAATATTTTTTAAAGATTTTAAAACAAAAGTCACTTTTGGCTCAAAAAAATGAACTTTCATTTTTAAATCCTCGCATCTGAAAAAGTATCGAGAATTTCGACTAATAATTTACATTTTTAGAAAGCTCAAACATCAGGCTTTCTTACAAGCCCAATCTGGTCAAGAAATAATTCTAAATAGCAGCCCGATTCTGATTTTAAAGAAGTAATGATTTTAAATTTCTTGAAGACTTCACGGCGAAGATCCGGTTTTTCTACCACATGCGCGCGCAGCCGGGGACATCACGCTGTTTCCATGGAGATAAAAATAAATAAAAAGAAAGTCATGGAATTTGTGGATCAGGTTAGAAATTTATGTTATGTTTGATGAAATTAAGAGCTTATGTGGAATCGAACTATTATGAAATTGAAAGTTATGGAGATTGTGTATCGGGTTAGACGTTATATTTTAAATAATGGAATTAAGAGCTTAGCATATAGTCATTTAACGTCATTAAACTAAACCAAAGTTTGTAAACTCCATGCTCCACGGGGTTGAGGGCGTGGTAGCCCAGTGGTTAGCTCGTGGCAATTGCACTCGGTAGGTCTGGGTTCGATTCCCGCCACTGCCAAAACTGCCGCTGTGTTCACACGGAGTACGATTACGTTAAACATGTGAGTCCGTAAGTCCTTCCGAGAGGTTGGTGGTAGGGGAAGGAGGATACGGTCTATAAAGTGTTTGCTTTTTATAAGGTTTTTGGCTCATTATGCTGGATTGAATTGTTGAGATGTATTGTTTCCATCGGGTGGTGGTTGGGCCCACAATGAAAAAACCTAAACACTGAAGAAATAAAAAAATAAATAAAAATAATGTTATGGAGATTGTCGTGGTGCCTTAAAATTTCATTATTAGTTTTAACGTCATTAAACTAACCAAACTTTGTTAACTCCACGGGGTTGAGGGCGCGGTAGCCAAGTGGTGAACCCATGGGAATTGCACTCGGTAAGCCCAGGTTCAATTCCCGCCACTGTTAAAATTACCACCATGTTCACGTGGAGTATGATCACGTTAAACATGTGGGTGCGTAAGTCCTTCCAAGAGGTTGGTTGTAGGGGAAGGAGGGTACGATCCCTGTGGATGCCTCCCCCACTGGATTCCGGTCTAAATTATGTGGCACTTCCTGGCCATCCAAATAGTTACCTTACATCTTTCTGGTAGGTCGCTCCAGCGAGTTTGCCACGGTCAGAATTTTCAAGGGTAGCGAACAGGCTGGTCGCCGTAGGCGGTTAGTTAACTTAATATAAATTCAAAATATCTCCTTTACATTCAATATCTTTTACAATGAATATTACTTTAACTTACGATTTACATTACAAATTAAAAATAAATTTCCCATCAACAGCATTCTTTTTTTTTTTTATATATACATTAGTAATATTCAGATAGTAGTATTCAGAAGACACAAATATTTCAAACGTCGTAAAATTTTTTTTGAAAAATTAAAAATTTGTTTCCCCTTTTAAAATTTTCAAATTATGATGCAAAAAGAGTAGTTTTTCTGCATTTTTTGGCAAAATTCTATTTCTCTTTTTGTCATAAATGAGTCCTGCTTCAAAAAAGTCTTTCACTATATACACTGCTTGATGGTGGGGCAATATACTTTTTTTGCAATTGCAATAAATAAGGAAAATTACTCATTCATTTTTCACCAGTCAAATAGTGACATTTTTCTTTCAATTACTGGCTGTGAAAGATGGTTTCTCAACTCTTCAAAGTAAGCTGACTCATCATCGTATTGCAAGCTGACTTGTCATCTTGTTGCACTTGTGATTATGATATGCTAGAATTAAGAGTTATTTCAGTAAAGCAATCCCCAAAAAATATAGGATTATTTGCAAGATTAGAATTTCCATTACTTTGAAATTTCAATTTTATTAGGAGATACTCTTTGTTTTCTTCAGGAGAACTCAAAGCTTGAATTTTTTTCTTCATTATCAATAATAAAGAAGGTTTAATCATTTCATCATAACCCGACAAAAGTTTTCTCCAACTTCGTCTTAGTGTCAATTGCGGCATACATTCCCATGCTTCACTGATCATATAAATGTAGTCTTTAATGTTGACAGATTTCCAAAACTCTAGTATTGAAACTGTAGATGCAGATTCTCCTTCAAAAAGTAATTTTCTTATTAATTTCTTTCGGAAACTCCGTTAGAAAAAAAAAAAGTCAGGAAACCAATGTCAGTTAACGGAGCATTCCGGTTAAATGAGGGTCGGATAATCGAGGCTCTACTGTACTTCAGATTTTGACAAATATCTATTCAATGTTATAATCATAGGAATTACTTCTGAACTTAATGATTTTGAGAAAATTATTTGCTTGATAATTTCCTCAAAGTGTTGAAGTAGAGTTAAGCAGTTTTGAATTAATGTCTATCGATATGATGATAAGCTTGTTATTTCATTGTTTTCCGCTGCATATAAGGACAGAGCATTTCTTAATTTATTGACATCATTACAACAAATTATAATGTTCAAATTAAAAGTACTTATGATTTCTATTTCTATTATTTATTAAGTTATCTGTGATATTGCATAGGAATTTAAAGAGTAATAAGGTTTTTAAATTCTTAGTTGCTATAATCAAAACTGGAATTTTATTTTAAGCAGTGGCTTACTAAATATTAAGAAGTTATCAAGTGTAATTATATTAATAACCAGTTGATAATCATTAAGTATATAAACACTTAACGCTTGAGCTTTAATGGCTATTTTAAAAGTTTCAATAGTCTCGTGGCTACTACTGGTTTTGGTTTTGATTTGTATTAGCTGCTTTAAAAATTTTAAAATATGTATTTCTTCTGAATTAAGAATTTAACTTAAATAGGTTTATTAAATTAAAATTAAATAGGAAAAGTAGTGCAACCAGAAATTTTTTCTGGGGAGGGGGGTATTCGTGCTATAAAGGGTTACAACCTTGAAATTAGCAAAAAAATTACTATTTCTTCACATAAATTGAGGGCTGCAGGAAGAGGTTGTTTTAAACCTTAACCCCCCCCCCCCCCCTGTTTGCACCTATGAATAGAAATAATTAAATAGTAACTATTTAGGATTTCTAAAAGAAAATTATACCATCGACCGTATATCCCCGATGTCCGGTTTTAAATTCAGGTTGAATATCCGGCATCCAGTATCCGGCCAAACTGACATCCGTTGCATCTCTAACTTAGATTTTAATAATTTAAACATTTGTTCCCTGATCCTATTTTATAGAAACCACTTTTAAATAGTGAAAAATGAAAAGAACATATACTTATTTTTTTATACTTTGCAGAGAAATCTGATCATAATGAAATTATTGTACCTAAAATAAGCTTGAAAAATGTACCATTAGAAACACATGGTGAATACCTTAGGGTAGCCATGTTTAAACCAGTGTTGCCACTCAATACCTGAAGATTTCTCTAAAATATTTTAAAATACAATAAATTCCATATCTTGGTAACATAATAATGTCGGATTGGATATGGTGAAAAAATCTTTATTTTTGTCTGACTTATTACCAGTTTTCATGGAATTCTCCGAGGATGATTTTTCTAAATATATCTGGCAGGACCTGGGGACCGTATAAAAATTTATATTTCGTATTTCTTTCAGAAATGCATTTATTGATTTAAACTGTTTCTAAGATAATAGATTTTAAAATTTAAAGCATTATTATTTAAAGCATTATCCTGATATTTCTCTGCGCATGAGCAACTTTACTTATATAAAGAGACGTTCCATCGGGTTGGACTAGCGGATGTTTTGCCTTCATGGATTCGTTAACTTCTTTGTTCCTGAGTCTGTTCTGGTGCTTTTATTTTCGCACATTTGGGAGGCTGACCATGGAATTATGTTGGTTCCGTGAGCGTTACCCGGGTAGTAAAAGCTGCTTTAAGCGGGAAAGGGGTGTCGCAATCCACCCCTACCATTCTTATGTAATTCATATGGTCACTCCCGTTCTTTTCTACTTTCATTCTTGTATTCTACTAGGGAATTTGAGCAGCACTTGCGCCTCCTCCTTTGTAGTGAATCGTTCTTTTAATTTCTGGCTTATTTGGGATATATCCTATTTTAGTCTCACTTTATCGTAATAGTATATATATATATATATATATAATCCCATTGTTGTAAGATAATAAAAAAAATATCCAATATGCGGCTTCACTTTTATATATATATATATATATATATATATATATGGGAGTCACACTCAAATTTTTTAGACAGAGGCAGACGATATACACTATTAAAAGATTATGGGTTGGATATGTAAATTTGAGCTCTTTTATATCTGCAGATAATAATTTGTGGCAACAATTACAATTTAGCTATCGTAGAATAAATTTTGAAAGAAAAGAAAATAGAGTTGACATGAGAGTATTATCGAGTTATGATTTTCTATTATTTAAAGTAGGGTTAAATCAAGAAGAATGTCTTTAACGTCTACAATTATCATATGGAAATGATGCTCCATCTCGTGCCACTGTATTCAGATGGTTTACAGAAGAGGTCGAAATTCTCTCCTGGATGAAGAACACACAGGAAGATCTTTGTCAGCTGTAGTCCCAGAAAATGTGTCCACCATTCAAAAAATGTTAATCAGTGATAATCGCTGTACCTACCAAATGATACAGAAGGAATTTAATATTGGATCCAGAGCTATACATAAAATTATTCAGGAAGAACTGCATATGTAAAAATGAGTTTGTTGTTGGGTCCCCGATAATTTAACAGAACACCAAAAAGCGGAGTGTTGTTGTTGAAACCCAGACCGTCCGACCTACCAGAAAGGTGTAAGGTAACTGTTTGGACGGCCGGGAAGTGCCACCCAATTTAGACCGGAACCCAGTGGGGGAGGCATCCACAGGGACCGTACCCTCCTTCCCCTACCACCAACCTCTCGGAAGGACTTTCGGACCCACATGTTTAACGTGATCGTACTCCGCATGAACACGGCGGCAGTTTTGGCAGTGGCTGGAATCGAACCCGGGCCTACCGAGTGCAACTCCAGCGCGCTAACCAATGGGCTACCGCGCCCTTAAAAAAAAAAAAAAAAAAAAAAGCGGAGTGTGTCAGAATCAGTAAAGAAACCTTAAAATTACTTAATGATGGTGGACATAGCATAATTTCTAAAATCATAACTGGTGATGAATCGTACATACTATTTTTTGACGTTCTAACACGTCAAGAAAGTGAAGTATAGGATGACCCCAAACCAACAATGAAAAGAGAATGAGCAATAAAAAAAGTAATGTATGCTGTGTTCTTTAGAAGTACAGGTCTGGTCAAAGCTATAAAGCTAGAGAGACAAAAGACAGTTACAGCTAATTGGTACACCAAGTGTTTTCCAAAAATTCTTCAGGAAGTGATTGTTAGGGGACTCATGCTTCACCATGATAATGCATCTTCTCATTTAGCTGGAATGACAGTCGAATTTCTTGAACAAAAAAAAACATTAAAGTGATAGAACATCCACCCTATTCTCCAAATCTATTTTATGTGTAACATTTGGCTATTTTTTAATCTAAAAAAAATTATCTTGGCATTGTTTTTATTTCGAAAATGAGATTGATGAGGCTATAAAAGCATATTTTTCATTGATTCCAAGAAATTTATGGCTTGAATTGAAGCATTTAATCTTTGGAAAATTTGTTTACAAAAGTGCATTGATGTTGGAGGGGAGGAGTACTTTGACACTCCTAAGAGTTTGTAAGTTTAACTTGTACGACTTAGCCATATCTAAAAAATTTCAGTGTGACCTTCATATATATATATATCTCATATATAGTTTTTACATTCTCACAAAAAAGGAAAAAAAAAACTAAGACACTCCTTTTTATTTCCCTTTTTCTTCAGTTATTAAATAATGTTTTTAGGGATTACAAATAAAATGTTGTGTGTTCATTACTATATAATGTGTTTTAAACCATAAACAATGACAGTATTTTTAAAATTATTATGAATTAATTTATACGTCATTACCATGGCATGTCACAAAACTGAAAATCTGTGTCACAAAAATGAAAAATCATGTCACAAAAATGAAATCAGAATTCAGGATCAACTCAAATTTAATGAAATGTTGTATTATCATTGCAAATATGCATGTATGTAAAATTTCAAGAAAATTGGCTTAGTAGAAGTGGGTCAAAATTTGGTTTCAATATTTAACCCAAACAAACAGAAAAACCAGCCTAAATGAAACGGTGTGAAAAACGTTCAATATGCATTTTCACTTTTATACAGGGTGTTCTGGAATTCCATGTACAAACTTGGATGGTAGAGAACATCAATAAGAATCATAATCCCATAGGAAAGCAGGGGCGGAAATGCCGCCCTCAAGTGATAAAGAAATATAAAGACACAGAAAGGACACAATAGAGAAAGCAGTGTTACGTGCTTTATTACACAAAATAAAAAAAAGAGTACAACAGTTACAAGCATCACAGGAGGTGTTCGAAGTTTCGCCCATTGGCATGGATGCACGCATGACACCTATGTCGCATGGATTGGCGAACATTTTCAAAGGTACCAGGCGTTTCGTGGGTCGTAGCAACAGCGATGGCGATTCGTGCCACTAGGTCCATGTCAGAATCTACTGAAGGCCATTGTCTACGAAACGCCAGTAGATTCTGACATGGACCTAGTGGCACGAATCGCCATCGCTGCTGCTGCTACGACCTGCGAAACGCCCGGTACCTTTAAGAATGTTCGCCAATCACGTAGGTATCATGTGTGCATCAATGCCAATGGGTGAAATTTCGAACACCTCCTGTGATGCTTGTGACTGTTGTACTCTTTTTTTTTTGTGTGTAATAAAGCGTGTAACACTGCTTTCTCTATTGTGTCCTTGCTGTGTCTTTATATTTCTTTATCACTTGAGGGCGGCATCTTCGCCCCTGCTTTCCTATGCGATTATGATTCTTATTGATGTTCTCTACCTTCCCTCCAAGTTTGTACATAGAGTTCCGGAACATCCTGTATATATTTAAGAGGAAAATCTTTAAAATTATTTTACAACGATGGGATTTTTACGAGCCAACAATGGGAATTTTCTGGGAGAGAGGTCAGAATCTGGGGAGGGGATCAACTCAAATTTGATGTAATGTTGCATTGTTATCAAACATGTGTTGTTGTTGTTGAGACCCAGACCGTCTGACCTACCAGAAAGGTGTAAGGTAACAGTTTGGACGGCCGGGAAGTGCCACCCAATTTAGACCGGAACCCAGTGGGGGAGGCATCCACAGGGACCTTACCACCAACCTCTCAGAAGGACTTACGGACCCACATGTTTAACGTGATCGTACTCCGCGTGAACACGGCGGCAGTTTTGGCAGTGGCTGGAATCGAACCCGG
Organism: Amaurobius ferox; assembly: GCA_951213105.1. Taxonomy (NCBI): domain Eukaryota; kingdom Metazoa; phylum Arthropoda; class Arachnida; order Araneae; family Amaurobiidae; genus Amaurobius; species Amaurobius ferox. Next base: position 140,846,570 of record OX578144.1, on the reverse strand, counting down.
GCCTACCGAGTGCAACTCCAGCGCGCTAACCAATTGGCTACCGCGCCCTATCACTCATGTGTTGAAGACCCAGGCCGTCCGACTCGTCCAGAGGACTAAGAGCAGCTATTTGGACGGACGGCTATCACACATGTGTTGTTGTTGAGACCCAGACCATCCGACCTACCAGAAAGGTGTAAGGTAACTGTTTGGACGGCCGGGAAGTGCCACCCAATTTAAACCGGAACCCAGTGGGGGAGGCATCCAGAGGGACCGTACCCTCCTTCCCCTACCACCAACCTCTCGGAAGGACTTACGGACCCACATGTTTAACGTGATCGTACTCCGCGTGAACACGGCGGCAGTTTTGGCAGCGGCTGGATTCGAACCCGGGCCTACCGAGTGCAACTCCAGCGCGCTAACCAATGGGCTACCGCGCCCCTGGCTATCACACATGTGTGTAAGATTTCAAGAAAATCTGCTTGGTGGAAGTGGGTCAAAAATTGACTTCAAGATTTGACCCAAGGAAACCAACCTACATAAAATAGTGTAAAAAGAGGGAGTCTCACATACTGGACCATTAATGATATTTGTCTTATTTTTACTTTTTGAAAGTTTTCCATAATATGATTTTTTTGGTTTTAGGGTGCATAGTTAAGTTCTTTTCCAAGTCTTTGATAATTTAGTTCATACAGTGCTTGTTTTTAAACCAAAAGTTAAGAGTTTTGACACCAACATAGACGGGCTTTGCCTTTTATTTTTTAAGAAGAGTGTTTGGAATTATAAACAAATCCTATATAGAATAAATATCTCAAGAAGTAAAAGATTTTATGTAATGAAAGTTTATGGCCTTTTTTTTTTTCTTTCTTGATATCTTTGTTATGCTAGAACTTTTTGGTATAAATTTTGTAAGCGAAAAGCTGTTGTAGCGCCATTTTTGCATATAATTGTTAATGTGACCATTTTTAACAATTCTGTTTTATCTCTTTAAAATTAAACTTTTTTTTGTTGATTTTGTTGATTTTCAGATAGCTTTTACATTGTAAATCACAAAATCATTATGTAATTACATATAATTTGATGAAATATATATTTAATATTTAGATAAAATTTTAGTAGAAGCATCTATTCGAAGTGGAAAAATCAAAACTTCGGTACAGAATGAAGGCTCTAAGCAACTTTCGAGCAACAGAATTTCTAGTGAAGACAAGTCACATCCTGAAGAAGAACAACTTTACTATCTTCCAATGCAGACTGAATTTGGTGTGACTGAAACATTAGCAGCTCCAGGAGGTTTCTCTACAACATCTCCTCCACATTTAACTATAAATCCAGCTCCAATACAAACTATTTATCAACAGAGTACAAGCGTTTATAGTGAAGGTTTGTGTTGATTCTCTTTTTTTTTATTTAAACAGTCTTAGCGCAAGCAAATTCTCATTGTAATGAATTCGCGGAATCATACACTTTTTGCTTTCGTTACAATATCTAGTATATGTAATAAGGGGTCAAAAATTCTACTCAAATTTTGATGGATCTGTATATTTTGAGTATCTCTAAATATAAATCAACTGTTTTTCTATAATGTCTATAAGCTTGATTTCTCTTGAACAAACTAAGCCAATCAGATAAAATTTGATATGATTGTTTTAGTATAAGACAGAGGCTTATTGATTTTCTAAGTGATTAGATTAGAGGAAGGAGCAACATATATTTAAAAAAAATCAAGAGGTATATTATATTAAAAATTGTTACAAAAATGTATAAATTAAAAATATTTATTTTGTTTTTTAATTTAAATGACATAATTTACAGACAGTGCCTAATTAATTCTTAAGAGCTCAGGGTAAAGACATTCTTTTGGCTTTTATCTGATTTTGTACTTTAATAATATCTAGAGGACAAATCATGCACTCTTTTGTTAAATTTGGTATGCACTAAATGCAGTCTATTAACAGCAATGCTATCACTAAAGTAATTTTAATTTGGAAGTATAACTGCATTGCTCATATAATTTATTTTCATTTTGAGCATATTTATGATGTTAGAATTTTGTTTTATAGATATCTCTATTGAAGAGGATTATTACAGTGCTCCATACCAAAGTCACTGTGTGTCTGAAACCCCAGTACATGAGTTAGAATCTCATTTGCTCTTTCCTTCAAAAGATTTAATGAAAGAAGTGAGTTTCATCTGATTTATGCTTTGAAATAATGTTTATTATTTTGTCAATCTATTATTGTCCATAAATCCTATTTTCCAGAATTTTGATAATATGTATAGTCTTATCATTTTATTTGTTTCCATTTGTTAAAAATACAATTTATTTAACATAAATTGATTAACAATAATTTTACAAGTTTCACACAAAAAAAAATTTAGCAATGTGATTGTGCATAAATTAAGATACGGTGCAGCCTACAGCTGTTTCAAGGGTATGTAAGATCAATCAGCAAAGTTGAGAAAGAAAATAAGCCCATTTTGTTCCTTTCAGATTTTTGTATTCTTTGTAATTTTTGTTTTGTATACTTGGCTTCATTTGTGAGCATATATTTGTTCTAAGATTGCTGGTATATTTCACCCACCACAAACGTCTGTCTGTATGGGGTGCCTATCTAATGGTAACACAAGGCCTATATTAGACTAAAAAATTATGACTCCAAAACATGAGAGAACACAGCTGAAAGTCATTTTGGGGGGCTTGATGCACACTATTAGAGGACTATTCAAATTCTAAAAATTAAATTTAAGATTTTATTTTTTATTCTACTAAACTAGAGTATAATATATCACTGAAATACATAATTTTTGATATAACGATATATATATATATACACACACACAAAATAGCAATGGGTTTGAGTTTATTAATGCAAAAATTATGATTAAAATTATATGTGTAAAAATTATACGTACATTATCTTTCAAATCTTAAAATTGAGCAAAACAAATTATAAAATTATATGCACATTAGTAAATGTTTATAACTGATAGTTGAGTATAATCATGTTTATTTAAAAATTATTTATTCAATTATGCTCTTATGTGGTTTTCAACATTTTTCGAATAGCTGCTTATATAACATATATTTATTTAGAATTTTTTTCACTATGAGCCCATGGTTTTCTCAACTTGAAGTTTTTGTATAATAGAGATAAATAGCATATCAACAAAATATATTTTTTTTTGAAAAAAAATGAAAGATATTCTTTTTTCGCAGTTCAAGGTCAAATGTTAAATCAAGTGACCTTGAAATGAAAAATATCATTTGCAGGGTCATGTAACATAACACAAGAAACATCATACCTTAAGCTACGAAAGAAGCTTTACTTTTATCACAATCTGTTGATTAGGCTATAATATACATACGTTTGAATATATCAAGAATTATAAAAAAATTACCAGATTTTCCGAATTTCAAATTTTTATAAATAAAAAATAATGAAAATTGGGAACTAAAATTTTGCATAGAGTCTTATATATGAGTGGATAAAATAGTCAAATTTAAAAAAAAAAAGTCTGTGTCAGTCAGGTTGGGGGCTGTGTTGATTTCATATGGAATGACCCAGAAAGAAAATTGTTTACCCAGAAAAAACAAATGAAGTTACTTAAATATTAAAATAGTAATATGTGTGACTACATTTTGTTAATGCTTTGAATGCTATTTTTTTGTCATACTATTAATATAAAATAAAATTTTTTAATTAAAATTTTCTTGTCACTGTAGCATGTTACATAAAGTTTAAAAAAAACTGAACTTTCATATTACATACTTCTTACTATTTTACTTCAGATTCATAGACTCCTATTATAATAGACAATAAATGTTGGCCCGTGACTGTCTGTCTTAACAAGTAACTGTCTTAACACTAGTATACTTGTAACTGTCTTAACACTGGTATACTTGACTCATAAGCAGGATTGAATGGACCTCTCATATATAATCAGCATTGCTTGTGATTTAAAATATATGTAAATGTTAAGCATTTTAAGTAATGCAATTCAAAAATTTCCCCAAATCTTATTAAAAAATAAATTTGGAAATAAAAATATATGTTTTTTTTTAATGTGATTTATAGTTATAAATGTAAACAATAAAGTATTTTGGAAAGTTTGGTCATCATATACCAAAATGAGGTAGCCGAAATGAATAGTATATATTACCATAATAGTATATATTACCATAGCATTTTTATTCTATCACAACTATCAATTAAACACAATTAGAAATATACAGGGTGTCCCAAAAGGATTGAAACATGTTTTAATTCTTTACCTGTTGGAGATAAGTTGGACTACGTTAATGAAATAGTCCTTCCATTAATTTTCAAAAAGTTACACTTTTTAAATTTCTATACGACCCCCTTAGACAAATTTGGTCAATCAGAAAATTTTCATTTTTAATGCAACAAGATCATTAAAAAAAACCCTGCATATCTGTATCTTTAAAATCAACTGAATTATGATAAAGGAAAAAATCTGACTTATGCCACTTTTCCGTACCATGTGAAAGGATGTTTCATCAGTGAAAATAGGGATCATAAACAAATTGACGATGGAAATTGCTTAGATAAAAAAAAAAGTACTTAATTATTGAAAAAGTACTTAGTTATTGAAAAGTACTTAAGAGTCTGTGATTGCATCGTTAGCCTGTGCGGAATTCACAAAAAAGTCTCATGTATTATCATCCAGTTTTATTTTTTTTGTGATTTTGTGATATGTCACACATTTACATTTCTAATTTGATATATGATCCCCATTCACAATGTTCAATTTTCAATTAAATATAACTTGCTCAGTTTTAAAAATACAGATATGCAGGGTTTTTTTAATGATCTTGTTGCCTTAAAAATAAAAATTTTCTGATTGACCAGATTTGTCTAAGGGGGTCATATAAAAATTAAAAAAGCGTAACTTTTTGAAAGTTAATGGTAGGACTATTTCATTAACGTAGTCTTATTTCCTATCCTTACATTCAACATTTTTGCAATTTATATTGCCCAATTATCTCCAACAGGCAAAGAATTAAAGCATGTTTCAAGCTTTTTGGGACACCTTGTATAAAGTTTGAAAATATCTTGCAAAATAAAACGGATGAAAAAAATCATCCTCATTTTAAATTCAACACCTTTCACTGAAACATTTTTTACAAAGTAAAATAAATCTATTTTGATGCTATTTTTTTTCCCAAATAAACTTTGCAAAAAATCACCTGCTGCATGCTATTTCTATGGGAGTCCTAATTTTGTTTTTTATTAAAATTTGGACAATTTCAGAGCAGACATGTTTCAACCCCTAATTTGAAAAACATGGCATGGTTACCCCCTGCAATAAATTATATTAAATTTGAGATAGTTTGGTCAAAAATTATTGATTTGTATATGGAATAAACAGACACATTTTCAATTTTATATACTCAGTGTCTCAAAGAATTTTTAAGACTGGCACTAGATGTCAGCTTATAGTGGCTCCATCATTGTAATTGTGCATGCGTTATAAATCTCGACCATCTGCTGGTGCACTGCCAAAAGTTTGAAGCATTTGCTAAACTAATTCAAAAGATATGGCCGTTCATTACAGAAGTAAAATTTTTTATGTTGAATTATTAAGATGGAACAAAGAGCTGTAATTAAATTTAACGCAAAATTTGGCAAAAGTGCCTCTGAAACGTACCAATTGATAAAACAAGTTTACGTTGAGTTTTGTTTAAGTAGATCAAATGTTTTCCTCTGGTACAAACATTTTTTTGAAGGAAAAGATACGCTAGAAGATAAGCATACCGGAAGACCAAGTTCATGTAGGACACCTGAGATTATTGAAAAAGTGTGTGATTTCGTGGCAAAGAATCATTGTGCGTAACTAAGAATGATGGAAGAGTCTATAAACATCAACAAAGAAATGATTCGAACCATCCTGCATGAAGGTTTGGCCAAAATAAACGTCTGTGCTAAATTTGTTTCACACATTTTAACCAATGAACAAAAATCAAGGAGAAGTGCACATTGCAGAGACATTATTTCAGCTGCTGAAAATAATCCAAACTTCTTGAAATCGATTGCTACAGGTAATGAAACATGGTGTTTTCAGTATGATCCTGAAACAAAGTGACAAAGTGCGGAATTGAAGTCAAAAAACTCACCACAAGCCAAAAACACAAGTTAAGTTCCATCCAAAATCAAAACAATGCTCATTACATTCTTCGATAGTAAGGGTATTATCCACAAAGAATTTGTTTGAACTGGACAAACAATTACTGTTGAGTATTATTTAAATGTTTTGAAGCATTTGACGGCCAAAATTCGTCATATTCATCCAGAATATTGGGCTGAAAGCAGTTGGTGTTTGTTGCATGATAATGTACCCAGTCATGCCTCACTTATTTTCGTAGATTTTCATAAAATAACATCTGTGTGTTGAATCATCCACTGTATTTGCCTGATTTAGCACCCTGTGACATGTCTTTATTCCCCAAACTTAAAATTAATTTAAAAGGGTGTTAATTATATGATATTTTGACTATACAAACAGCTTCGACGCTTGCTTTGGATGTCACTCCGCAAAGTGAACTGGAACAGGCATTCAAATCATTATTAAATCGCTGTAACAAGTGTATTGAAGCCGAAGGGACTTATTTTGAATACAAAACTAAAACAAATCTTGTTTCAAAACCAATTCAATATTCAAAACCAAAACATTTCTTGTTTCAATTTCATTTTACAGACCCAGTCTTAAAAATTCTTTGACACACTGTGTATATACAGGGTGTCCCCAAAAAATTGAAACACGCTTTAATTCTTTACCTGTTGGAGATAAGTGGGCAATGTAAATTGCAAAAGTGTTGAAAAGTAATGTAGGAAATAAAACTACGTTAATGAAATAGTCCTCCCATTAATTTTCAAAAGGTTATACTTTTTTTAATTTTTGAAATTTTTTTTTAATTTTGATACCCTTAGACAAATTTGATCAATCAGAAAATTTTTATTTTTAATGCAACAAGATCATTAAAAAAAACTCCGCATATCTATGTCTTTAAAATTGAGCAACTTACATTTAATTGAACATTGTGAATGGGGACCATATATCAAATTAGAAATCTAAATTTGTGACATCACCAAAAAGATAAAACTGGATGATAAAACGAGTACATAGGAGACATTTTTACGATTCCGCATAGGCTCACAATGCAATCACGTATTCTTAAGTACTTTTCAATAACTAAATACTTTTTCAATAATTAAGTACTTTTTTTTTATCTAAACAATTTCCATCGTCAATTTGTCTATGATCCTTAGTTTCACTGATGAAACAGCTTTTCACATGGTACGGAAAAGTGGCATAAGTCAGATTTTTTCCTTTATCATAATTTAGTTGATTTTAAAGATACAGATATGTAGGTTTTTTTAATGATCTTGTTGCATTAAAAATAAAAAATTCCTGATTGACCAAATTTGTCTAAGGGGATTGTATAAAAATTTAAAAAGTGTAACTTTTTGAAAATGAATGGGAGGACTATTTCATTAATATAGTCTTATTTCCTACCCTACTTTCAACATTTTTGCAATTTACATTGCCCACTTATTTCCAACAGGTAAAGAGTTAAAGCATGTTTCAATCTTTTTGGAACACCCTGTAGATTTGCCTTTCAGAATTATTTTCTGTATATGAAAACTATTTATTATAGATATCTTTGGTAAAATGTTATCGTCCATGCCTTATTGCATGGCCAAAGTAGGGACCATTGGAGGCTCTTGTGGGTGCTAAGCATCTTTAAAAATCCCAGTTATTTTAAAAATGTATTAGGGATACTGCCACTTGTTCACTGTTGCTTACAACCTCCTGCTGAATGCCTTGCTTTGTTTGCCCTTGTCAGCATGGAACTGCACCCCGTAGGTATTAGTCAGCGACTACTGCTTCAAAACAATTTGATGGGAGAATGCATCCTCCTGACAGTGCATGTTCAGCAAAACAGTTTAGCTTGTATATGTAAAGAAAAAAGTGTTAAAATGGAATGGGGAAGTCTTAAAATGTGTTTATCCGTCAAAATTTCAAAATTGAAAATATTCAGGAAAACAATATTTTTCCATACAATAGTATGAGAAAGTTATAAAAATGCATCCCATGATCCAAACAAACTAATGTAATCAATGAGCTAGTTAGTCTCTTTTCATTATTTGTTGTCTCTGAAACTCCTTCTTAAGTTTAAAAATCTTTTTTTGGCAGGAGCAGGTGAAATTCTTGTCCTCACAAGTACATCACCTGCACTTGCAGTGCAAGTAAAAATTCCAGTTTGTCCTGGTTATTCTGGTTTGTCCATGGAGGAATGATTAGGGACTAATCTCCCCCCCCCCCCCATGGGGTTTGTCCATCATGTGAGAATTGGCATGCTCTTTATATGCATAGCACTGCAGGCTCAGGGTTTGCTTCATTGTGATTGAAAAAAAAACTGGAATTTTATTATATGTAAAGATAGATACCTACTGATATTTTACATTGCTGCTGAGAAATCATTGTGGGCTAAAGGAGCTTTTTCAGAACTCCCAAACAAAAAATCCTAGTTCTGCCTATAAGTGGGATTAATACATTAGAACTCATGTTTCATTTTTACTGTGTTTATATAGTGTTGTTATTCCATTATATTTAGTGTTGTTATTCCAAACCAGATTTTCTAATTGATTCAAAATTTCTAATAGATGAAAGTATTTGTTTCACTTGCTTATGTACTTCATTTTTTTAATTTTTAGAGTGTCATCATGGCTGGCCATTTGGAAATTGCTTCTAAAACGAGCTCAGTAGAAGAAGTATCTGAAATTGAGAACATCGTGTCTCAGCCGTCATTTGAACTTCACGGGACCGTACTTCATCCTCACACCATGACAGGTAATGTTTCCTCAGTCCTAAATAAATTGAAACTATACCAGTAGGTAGGATTTCAATAATCACAGGGCTCCCACACTCCTTGAAAAGTGCTTCATTATTATTTTAATTTTCAAAGGCTTTTGAAAGTGCTAGAATTGGTACAGCTGAGAATTTAAAGAAGAAAGGTAGAATTGCTCAACAGTCGGCAATCAATCTGTAACATATATTCCAAGCGACCTTCCTAAGGTCTATTATGTAGGGTTACAGTATAATATTACATAGTTTGGAGGACCACTTTAGATGAATCATCAAAAGTAAAATTGCTTCATAAACCAATTTCCATAAAGAGCGAATTAGCACATTTATTTCAAAAGCATGTAAACAGAGGTAGCCCTCATGGTCCTTGACAAATTATTTCTGATTCTGGAAAGTCCATGAATTTTATGTAGAATATCTATGAGAACCCTAGACCATGTCTTAGCATGTCGTCCTTAAAAGCTCTCAAAAATGGTTTAATTCCTGATTATGATTCTTATAGTTCATATTCTCATGCAGCACTTTGAGTCTAAGGCATTTTTCTCAGTTTTAAAATGTGATATTTTTAAGTGATAAATTTATATTTATTATAGCAAAGTTTATTCTATAGTATATTTTTATTGATAGCATGCACAGGGTTCATTCTAGGATTTCAAAAGAGCAGGGTGCTGACTTCCATAAAAGGGCACATTGCGTATGAAAGAGGCACATGTTTTTAAAAGGGCACAATTATAAATTTTATCCAAAGAATGCATTGCATAATGTGGCCCACACGTAAAGTAGATACAGATAATTTATCTATTTTACAGGGGTGATCTGCACCAAACTGCTACAATTTCCGTTCACTGCTACATTCTGCTACAAAAGCACCAAAAATCTCAATATCTGCGCCAAAAACGCTATTTTTTACACATGCAAAAGTGAAAGTTCCGCACTGATCGGTCCGAAATACAAGAAGAAAAAATTCAGTTATCTACAGTTATTCTGCACGATTTTAGACCACATTTTCAACAAAACAAGTCTGCATATCACATGACCACATCCGCGATGACCGGGGAAACTCTTGTCATTTTGGTTGCAACCGGACCATAACCGAAATGAGTTTTCAAACGGCAGGGGTCTAGACTAGAGTCCCATCATACAACGAAATGATAAAATTACATTTTATCATATCGTTCAAATATTTGAATTAACATTTGTTATTTCATTAATTTTGGTTTATGGGAAAGCAGTTTTCTTTATCCTGTAGATGGGCATTATTTCTGCTCTGTTATAAAGCTTCTTTATTCAAGATCTTGCATGATCGATTGTTTGCATAAGATTATCAATAAATATTTTTTCTTCTCCGCATTTATCGTCGCTACTTTGATCTCTTTTTTATTTAATATCATATCGCGAATTTCGCCATCGCTCAATTTATTTACGATTGGCGCATCATCATCACAGTGCAGAACTTCAGTTTTATCGGCTTTGTCTAGATTTAATGAAGCGCCAGAAGAATTTAATGTAGCACCGAGATTTAATAAAGCGCGAGGATTAGCACTTTTCCCGATATATTTAAAGGTGTAAATGTGTTTAAACCGTTTTCGCTATTAACAAACGAAAAGCAAAAAATAAGAACTTCAAAGTTTTATTTTTTTTTCCAGCATCTATGTAATGTTATGTTTAATGAGGCTGATGACTCTGAAAAAAGTAAAAACTTTGTTAGTAATAGTTATATATGTAAAAAATATCGCCGTAGATAAAATAAATACCTTTTCTAAAAAAAGAAAAATATCTCTCCTCTCAATGATTTTTCTAAATTACGATAAGTCATTACTAGACTGCAGCAGCACCAGGACGTGGTGAGGCAGGGAAAGCGAAGAAAGGAATTTGCTTAGTTTCTAATCGTAAATGCAACCGACCCCTTTGAGAGGTCTGTGTGTTAATAACCTTGTTGCTCGGTTCTGTGCGATACGATATTATTTAGTTATTTATTTGCTATTTATAGTATGTAAATATGGCTTTCTAAACAAAAAAGGCAAAATATACAGTCGATTTCAAGCTGACACGTTCGACGAGAATGAAAAACTCGTCAGATCGGGAGGGGGAAGAGATTTTGAAGACAAAACAGAATTGAAGAATGGGATTCGTACTACGAAGTGAACAAAATAAATTTCTGTGAGCGTTAATATGAATTCTCGGGATTTTTAGATTTAATTGAACAATCTGTGATAAAATGTTACGATAACGTTTTAAAGTGTTTAATATTAAAAATTACATTGTTTCAGAAAAATGTCTTTTTCAATAATGAGAAAAGGAAATTTTAATAATAAAAATTCAGTATTTAAATAACGATATATTTTTACGCGAAATAATTCATCGGGAGTTGTAACTTGAATAAGGGGGATGAGGGATTAACGCCAACGAAGTAATTCAAGCTCCAACCACAAGCCGAACTACGGTCGTCCATCTAAACTTTAGTTTCATTTCGGGGTTCAGAAAGTCGACCGGAAATGTACGGTATTTATTTATAAAATATAATCTCATATAAATAATTTTACCCTGTTGTTTTAAATCCGTGACTTCGTCAGTCTGGGGGGAAAAAAAACTGAAAATTTGGAAAACATCCGGATTTTCGAGTTTGTACTGTAGGTACTATTTTTTTATAGATTCTTTTTCAAGTTATTTTATGTTGTTTTAAAGTATAAGTCGTAAAGTACCGTTTTGCATCTATTTAAATTTTCATCTTTTAATTATTCCACATTAGAGAAACGAAACTCTTATTTTTAAGTGGGGGTAAAAAAAAAAAAAAAATATTTTATATTAAAATAAATAATTTTCACGTAAATTTGCACAGCAATTTGCCGGAACATGTATCTATTTCTGTTGAACCAGTCAAAATACAGGATGATAGGAAGGGAATGAAAAGTTGTGTTTAGAATAACGCGTTACACTAGCATTGCATGGATCTTCATGGATCTGGCTTTGATGAAATACTGGAAAATTTATTTCCCTCATTTTATTTAATTACGGCGTTCGGTGACCAGCCTTATAGCTCTTTGCAATAGATGTCGATCGCTCACCTCTTGTTACGCATCTAAGTCCTGGCTAACGGTGCAATTTAGGAAGTAGCTGTCGATGATCGCGTTACACTAGCATTGCATGGATCTTCATGGATCTGGCTTTGATGAAATACTGGAAAATTTATTTCCCTCATTTTATTTAATTACGGCGTTCAGTGACCAGCCTTATAGCTCTTTGCAATAGATGTCGATCGCTCACCTCTTGTTACGCATCTAAGTCCTGGCTAACGGTGCAATTTAGGAAGTAGCTGTCGATGATCGTGTTGCAGTTTAGGAAGCAGTTTTAGATCACGTATCTCTGCTACGCGTGCAAGTCACCGCGGGCTCTCGGATAATCTTGTTGGAAAATTTAAAAATTTGAAGTTGAAGTTGAACTGCAAAGTACGCACTGGCATAGAGTCAATAAGTGTTGGCTGGGTTATAAAAGTACACAGATCCAGTTTCAAAGAAAAACATCGTTCACTTTATTTCGTGAGAAACATAACTAGGCAAATTACACATTCCAAGTAATTTTCCATGCCACAAAACATCAAAAAAATACTATGTACAAAAAGTTTGCAATTGTAAATAATCCGACAGAAATTCCTTGAAGCATTGGTAGTAAGTAACTATACTACCTCTATCACTTGCATGTATTTGCAGCCACCATCGAAGGTATCACACTTGGCAAAGGAAAACCAAAGGATAAGACATCAGAAAATATTTCACGTGACTTCCGAACGTATGTAAGTAAATTTAACGTTCAATACATGCTGGTCTAAACTGACCACATCTGCGTCCGTCTCGACTAAAAACCGTCGTCAAACGATATCCCGCAGTGCTTCTGTCTAAAGCATTTCTGTCTGCCTAACACAGCATATTTGTCTGCCTAACATGGCTCTAACACAGTCAAATGCGGTTAAGTTGAATCGCTCCGATACTCCATTTTGCTGTGGGGTATATGTGTTAGTCCTCTCAGCCTTAATACCGATATCCCTCAGGTAATTTTTGAACTCATGGCAGAATTCCATTCCATTATCCGTCCGAATACATAGAATTTTAGTACCTAATTGCCTTTCCTCTCTGGCCTGAAACTCTTTAAAATGTGAAAACACTTCTGACTTCTGTTTCATAAGGTCAATAAAAACTTTTATACTATAATCATCTGTTATAGTTAAGATATACTTATTTCCGCCGTATGAGGCTGTAGGTAAGGGACCACACACATCCATGTTTAACAATTGTAATGGTTTAGTGGACTTTATCCTACTGGTGGGTTTATACGATACTCTCCTAGACTTAGCCAATTTACAAGATTTACAATTTAACTTTTTGTATTTAAGCCTAGGAAGTCTGTTTACAGCAGAAACTTTGCTGGTTTGGAGGAGATATTCAGCATTTATGTGGCAATATCGTTTGTGCCAAAGACAGTTTGTACTGTTAAGTTCAGTTACTGAACTGCTAGGTTTAGATATTAAACTATCCACATTTTTATTCTGCTTAGTTTTTGTTTTGTCAGATTTAAATTTAGTTTCTTTAAGATTAGGTGCTATCTTTACTTTATTTATTTTTCTGGAAGCACTAGGATCCCTATCTTTAGATTTCTTATCCTTTTTGCGTTTCTTGTCTCCATCTCGATCCCTATCTTTTGATTGACGGTTTTCTATGTTATTCCTGGGTACTATACTTAGGTTTTAAGAAATACAACCCATCCTTTCTTTTTGCATAAAAGAATTTCTCCCCTTTGGATGTAAAAAACCATAGCACCCCATTAGCCCCTTTAAAACTAAAATTTTGTTCCTCAAGAACAGATGCAGCTAATAAATTTCTCCTAAGTTTAGGAGAATACATAACATTTTCCAATTTGATAATACTTTGTTTATCCTCATAGCCCGATAGCCTCAACTGGACTTTCGACATCCCCTACTGCTAACGACATTGAAGTGCTTTGCACTCATTAAATTTGGAAAATAACTTAATGTTATTACAGAAATGTCACGTAGCAGCAGTGTCTACTACCCAGCTGAGTCTATCGTTAGGATCGATTCCAGTATTAGCTTCAATATGTGGAGATCCAAGAAATTCCACAATACTAGATCCATTGTTTTTAGGGCAATTAACTTTGGTATGACCTAGTTTGTTACATTTAAAACACTTAATTTTACTTTTAGAAATATTTACATTATGACTAGAAGTATTTACATTAGACACATTTTGAGATACATTTTGAGATTTATATTTAGATACTTTTACTCTATTTACACATTTCTTAGAAGTAAAATATGCAGAATTTAGATTCACAGTTTTAGAAAAGTCACTTGCTTGTTGACGAAGCCGGCTCTCCTCAGCTGATAGCTCCGCTTGTATTTTGCTGAGTTTGAAGTCCGAGTCACTCCATCTATAAATTAATTGAACGATGCCCCGGTATTCTTCCGGAAGGTATCGGATAGCTTGGAATGAAACATATAGGTCCTCAATGGGGTGATTCGCGTCTTTAAGCCTCGTCACGGCCTTCCGCAGTCTTGAGCAAAATATGTCAACAGGCTCATCTTGCTCCGGCCGGATGTCAAAGAACTCGTCTAGTAGACGCACGAGATTAGCACGGGAAGGCACTTGAAAATCCTCTTTCAAAGTATTCCATACTTGACTAGGTTCGTTAGTGACGTTTATCAACTCCTTGTATTCCGAGGATAAGCTTTGGTAGATGATAGCAAGCACTCGGTCTTTCCGTCGATAAAAATCATCGTAGTCGCGGCGACACGCGTCTTCTTCAATAGGCTTAACAGTTCCATCTACGTGTCCGAAACATCCTTCTCCCTTGAGGACGAATGAGATGTCTGTACACCAGGTGACGTAGTTGTCTCGCGTCAGCAACTCCGTTCTACTTGCCTCCATGGCCACTCATAGATTTAAAGAAGCAGAAGTAAAAGTCTCTTGTACACCGTTTACTTTTTGTTCTTCACACGTACTTCAAAATGGTGCCAGGCACGGCCCCCATCTGAACACTGGAACAATGATTCTTTAAAATACTTGCACTTATGATTCTATTGGGCGTTAAACTGGCCCGTAACCGTATCTTGTTGGAAAATTTAAAAATTTGAAGTTGAAGTTGAACAGCAAAGTATGCACTGGCATAGAGTCAATAAGTGTTGGCTGGGTCATAAAAGTACACAGATCCAGTTTCAAAGAAAAACATCGTTCACTTTATTTCATGAGAAACATAACTAGGCAAATTACACATTCCAGGTATTTTTCCATGCCACAAAACATAAAAAAAATACTATGTACAAAAAGTTTGCAATTGTAAATAATCCGACAAAAATTCCTTGAAGCATTGGTAGTAAGTAACTATACTACCTCTATCACTTGCGTGTATTTGCAGCCACCATCGAAGGTATCACACTTAGCAAAGGAAAACCAAAGGATAAGACATCAGAAAATATTTCACGTGACTTCCGAACGTATGTAAGTAAATTTAACGTTCAATACATGCTGGTCTAAACTGACCACATCTGTGTCCGTCTCGACTAAAAACCGTCGTCAAACGATATCCCGCAGTGCTTCTGTCTAAAGCATTTCTGTCTGCCTGCATCAAACTATCAGTGTCTGTGTCTAATCGATCGTCTATCAGTGTCGATGTCTTATTAAGTTTTATTGCTTCAAGAAACTTCTGCCCTATATATCCGAAAATGGACAGTTCCGGAAACGCCCCCGGATATGCAAATCAGATGCGTACGCATTGAGAACTGATTTGCATGAAACCTCATGTTGAAAAACGTCACGGTTCACGCCGGTGAACGTAAAGAGTCGTTCATATTAAATTTGCATAAACGCCCATTCATGGGAACGTGAATCGCGATGTATTGATTTTTTCCAACAGTTAAGGATGCTTCAAAGGCACATGCAATCTGCGTAAGCTATATACAATAACGATACGCACGATGCGCGAGCATATGCAATTCGCATTGCATTACAAAATGCATCTTCATTTATTAGCGAATGCTGACATGCAATAACGCTATGCATGCTGAACGGGCGCATATAATCTGTGTAGCGTTGAAATAGCTGTCAATCGCGCACACTCTCATTATGCGCATTCAAGGCCGCGCGTGTTTCGTGCACCATTTGTGCGGGAGCGTGGCATCCATGTAGCGAATACACTATATATTGCACTTTATTCGCGTATTCGCCTTTAACACACTACGCAACTCAATTCAATAAAGATATACGCGGACTCACAACTGACAATGCTTTGAACAATAAATAAAGTAGTATTAATAAATATTTTTGTATGTCTTAAGTTAGGCATTATTTATATTTGCACAGAAAAGTAAATTATATAATAATTATAGGGAAATTTTCATATTTATTCGAACTTAAAACTTTCCCCCACCTTATAAAATAACATTAAAATCTATTTTTTCTTATAAGGTTAGCAAGTATGGATCGAAAATTAGTTTTGATCATTCATAAATTTATTAAATATTTTTTATTTTACTTTTTTGGAAACTGAAGCTATGAATTATTATTTCAAATTGTGGTTACGCTAGAACTTGAAAAATACTTATGAACTTTTCTAAAATGGATATTCAGAAAGTGAAATTTATAAACTAACTTTAATATTTAAATGAGAAGGAATTTAACAAAACTAAAGAAGCAATTAAATTCAGATATTCTTGATAATAGTTTGACAGTGAATTTTTACTTTCTATTAAATTTCCCATTTATTAGTATTCTGTAACTTAGTGTCTTTATGTAGTCCCCTTTTTCTGGCCTTTTTTAGTCCTAGGGAAAACTGGTTGTAATATAAAGTGATGCAAAAAAAAAAAAACTTTTATGTTTTAATAATAAAACTCCTGACTTTTTGAAGTTTTCCTCTTAAGATTTTGAAAATCTACTAAATGGAGATGTGAGCAATCTGTCAATAACTAAAGAACTTTTAAGATCTGTAAAAGGAGCAGGGGAAAAATATAGACAAAGAATGGAGAAAAACAGCAAAAAAGGAGTTAAGCCAAAAGCTGAACACGAGAAAGATGTATTAAGGAGTTTAAAAATAGATGGTGATGAGTTAAAAAAAAAAGTTACAATCATCACAAAAAATGCTTTCTACAGCAGAGAAGATGATTGAAGGCGACATAAAAAAGAAAGATTTATCAGAGATTGAAAATGGCCAAGTTCTCTTAAAAGAGGCAAAATCAAATATTGAAAAAAATCTCACAAAATTAGAAGAGCACAGAAAACTCGAATTAATTCAGTGTGTCCAAACAGTTAAAAAACATGCATCTTGGACATAAACTATTTGTATTTTGGATAAAAAAAATTTCGTGTGTATTTAACTAGCAGACAATTTCTGTTCTTTAAGATTAGATAGTATCATTAAATCTT
Organism: Amaurobius ferox; assembly: GCA_951213105.1. Classification (NCBI taxonomy): domain Eukaryota; kingdom Metazoa; phylum Arthropoda; class Arachnida; order Araneae; family Amaurobiidae; genus Amaurobius; species Amaurobius ferox. Next base: position 140,829,270 of record OX578144.1, on the reverse strand, counting down.
TTACTCATTTTTCTAGCTTAACTTTTTAAGATTTAATACTCTTCATGCTTTAATTAATGCAAAATGAAATTTTTATATGCCTGAAATAACTATTGAGTGTGCACAGCATCATTTTCTAGCTGCTACAAAACTGTTCTGCACTGCTACGAAACAGCAATATTTCCTACTACAAAGGTGCTACAAAACTCAGTTTTCAGTTTTCCACCCCTGATTTTACATATTTATATAAAAATAATTAGTGATGCAAATAAAAGTATAAGAAATTAAAACAAAAGGTTACATTGTACTGCTTGATGCTGCTAAAAAATAGTATAGTCTTTAGGTGGTATCAATATTTTGGCATTTAAACTTTTAAGTGCTTCATAAAAAAAAAAAAAATTATGTAAACAAAATCAAAACATGTTACAAACATAAGTGATCCTTCTTAAAAAGATTTGATTTCACTTAATTCAAAAATTACAGAAAATATTTTTTCTTAAACTGCATTGTCAATACATAGAAAAATGAATACATTGAAAAATAAATAATGAATTTTCAAAATTTAAAGTAATATTATATTAACTTATTGGAAAAACTAGAATTAACACAATCTTATGTAAGTAATTTAAATTTATTGAAAACCCAATGTTTACTTTATCTAAACTAAACATACTATGAGCAAAAATGTATGGGTTCACAAAATAAAAGAAAATAGTAAAATTTGTTAATTAAAATAAAACCCATGTTTTACCAGTATAAAATGCTATAAAATTTAAGAAATTTATTAAAATAATTATTTTTAGAAAAGTATATTAATGGTATAAAAATAAGGCAGCAGTGCCCGGAATTTTAGATGCAAACCTCTGATTAAAATTATACCGGAACCATGGCGAATTAATAAAATGTTTGAGATATTAAACTTGATATATTCATTTGTTAGGAGTTTAGGGGAGAGTAAATAATTTGCGTTATGTTAGGGGATAGTATGTATGCTTGATAGGAAGTCACATAAGAAATGGTAATATTAAATGGGAGGAGTGTATGGCTGGCATGTGTCTGTGGATATCAAGAATGGATCGGGGAGTCAATGTGCACCGGTTCCTGTTTCCTATGCATAGACGGGCATGGCATAAAAGCATGAGGCTTTGCTGGTATATGTAAAATTAAAATAAATGATATAATCCACAATATAAGAAGCAATGAAAGTATCTAGTTGCATGTTAGGACACTGGAAAATGTAAATAAATATAAATTGAATATAAAATAAAAAAATAAATAAATAAAAACATAATTTAATATATACGTTTCATATAATGTAAGTTTGTAAGTTCATTATGAAAGAAGAAAAAGCAGAAAACTTGGAATTAAAGAGCACCCTTTTAGTATATAAGTTTATTGAAATGTATATAACTTAAATGTATGGAAGACAATGCAATAGTACAACCTCCAAAATCTTTACTTTGCCGATTCCGGATTATAGAATTTGAATAAAATTCAGATTTAATATTAACTAAATACACTATAAAGCACTATTTTTAGTAAAAATAATTGCAAAAGTTAAGTTAATTAATTAAAACATATTATTTAATCTAAAAAATAGGGCAAAAGAAATTTCTGAGAAAAAATATACACATTAATAATTTAGAATGTGTGAACGAAACGAAATGATAAAATTACATTTTATCATTCCGTTTAAATATTTGAATTAACGTTTGTTATTTCATTAATTTTGGTTTATGGGAAAGCAGTTTTCTTTATCCTGTAGATGGTCATTATTTCTGCTCGCTTATAAAGCTTCTTTTCTTAATTGCCTGATCGATTGTTTGTACAAGATTATCAATGGGTATTTTTTCTTCTCCACATTTATCGTCACTACTTTGATCTTTTTTTATTTAATATCAGGGTTGTTTGATTTAAATCAGCTTGATTTAAATCATGATTTAAATCACTTGATTTTTTAAAAAAAATTATTGATTAAAATCATTTTTTAATTTTGTCATTTCTTGAAATTTTTTTTTTGTATTTTTATGTTAAAATAACCTGGAACAGAATAAATGTTTAAAATAATAAAATTCCACATCAAGACATCTTTATAGTATATAAAAAAAAACTGAAATCCTTTCCCTAACTCTCGGTCAATGGAGATAACACTATTCATTGCTTGGAGTATAAAATCAAGTAACAATGACAACTGACCAGTGTTGCCAACCTATTTTCTAATTTTATAGCTAAAAATCACTCAAAATATATCTAGAATTATCTAGATTTTCTGTCAGTTATCTAAAAACATAGCTAGACAATATTGAACATTTTAATTGTTCTTGTGATGATTTATTGGGATCAGTGGTTGCGATACAGTTTTTACATGCATATTTCAAGCTACAAAAATGTAAAATACCTTTTGAAATGTTATTTATATGTGCTATAATAATTTTTACCATAGAAATAAGAAAATTTGGTTCCTTCCTTTTTTTGTAATTTTTGCTGGCGCATACCAATATAGCAAACAATGTTGTGGGAATAGGATTGACCGGCCCTTAAGCAGTTTTGCAGATTGGGCTCCCCCACCAATCCCTACCCTCACCCACCTATTTTTTAAGGACTTAAAAAATCACTCTAAGGTCTCTTAGGATCATAGGGCCCCTGGGCATTATCCCCTTTGTCCCTCCCTCTCTTCAATTCAATAGTCCCCAACCAATACAGTACAAAAACTAAGGCTTTTTGGTACTTTTTGCTCTTGATCACAGTAGAAAAAAAAACTTTGAGAAAAATTGTAGCTTCACCTCTGATAAGAATATAAAACACTTTATTTCCACATTAACGAATCATAATCCTCATCTGTAAAATTTGACTTGCCTGACTGAGAAACGATAAAACTTCATTTGCTGTTTTTCGATATGTAACCATAGCTTCTATGTCCTTCAAAATTGGGGGGGGGGGGGGGGGTTATAATGATAACATTTCTCATATGTGTGTGTCCTAATTTAACTGTTAAAATGGCATTCAGTAGCTTTATTTTCATTCTATACCGGAGCTTTGTTTTTACATAACTCATGCTAGTAAAAAACTGTGATGCTCCTTTTGAGACAATTACCAACACCATCTCAATTTTACACAAAAAATTTTTGATTTTGGTGAAATTTCATAAAATTATCTAGATTTTTAGGCATTATCTAGATGCCCATTTTCGTTAGATAGATGACGTCAAAATTATCTAGATTTGTAGTCATGATGTAGATGCCCATTTTCATTAGCTAGATGAAGTCAAAATTATGTGGATATCTAGCTAAAAATTATCTAGATTGGCATCCCTGCAACTGACAAAGAAATATTTCTCTCTGGACACTAATCCACCTGTAGCCCAATAAACCTGTTTTTCAACTATTTGGAAGGAGTACGCAGGACACTTCAGATTCTGTTGCAAACTTGACTCTAGAGGATAGCTAAACTTGTGTTGTATAATAGATATAGAAAGCAAATTAGTAGATTCATTTACTAAAATGGCAGGGAGGAAAAAGATAGTATATGGCTTTTCTTCTCCAATAAAATAACCCAATTAAAAAAAACCTATTTATTTAAAAAGTCTTTGGGTTTTTTTAACCCCTTCATATATTTTTTAATATATATTCAATTATTATTTTTTAAATTATACAGTACATTAATATGGTCTAACCTACCTTCTGATCTGAAAAATATAAAAAAGCCAAATTCAAAAAGCCATTTCAAAAAAGCCATGTCGGCGCACATACCTTTTATCAGGTTGACATTCCTCATCCTTCCATCTGAGTCCATCTTTGCTGTTGTCATGTAGGTGACTGCTGCTTGAGAAAGGTACAGTAGTTCTTTTGCCAAATTTTGCGATCTGATCTGTTCAGAGTCAAGTTCATGTTCCGGGTAGTCAATCGTTTGGGATCAATCCCATAAGTTCGGACAATCCAAGGTTGTGATTTTTACTCATCGTTGACTAGGGATGTCTTCATGAAGGTAACGACTGCCGATGGCAGTAAAAAGATCAGAAGGTCACAGGGACGAGTATCAAACACTCCTTGTCGTGTGTCTCTGTCGTTAATATTGCACGTGACAGTGGGGCTTTTTTAAGTCGTGCAACCTTGAACAAGAAAGCTGCTTCAACATCTGCTTTTCCAACTCGTTGCCGTTTATGATTCGTGTTTCTATTCAATGCATGATCATCTAAGATTTTACTCCTTTGTTTCAAAAGGTGACATAAAGTTGACTGAGGTATGCCCAATTTCAAAGATGCTTCTCTCTGATTATATTTCGGCAGAACATCAAATTTTTTAAGAAGTTCATATTTTTCTGACAAGCTAAAATCCTTACGTTTTGCCATCGAATTCACAAAGGGTTTACTGTAGCACGACACACTAATAATGAACAAACAAAGTGACCATCTGTGCCTTTTAACCTCAATCCCAACGTTCTTACCCCTTCCCCTTTCACCCCCCTTTCCTTTCTCAATCCTTCTGCCATAAGTTTGTGGGAGTGGCGTCTTATCACAGGCACCCAGGGGATTCACGTTTTTAAGAAATCTGGGTCTAACTTTGTTGCATGCTGCATGGCACCCTATTTGTCAGGCTTGGAGAAAGAACTCCCGAAAAAGCTGATGTTGGGAAGACAATGGAAAGATCAAACAATGAAAAACGAGCATCGAATCGCGAAAATTTTTGATCCATTTATCCGGCGGTTTTGATCAAAATAGCTGGCAGAGTTTCAATGTAAAAGAGTGATTCCGTTCAGTTTTCCGTGATTTGATTCGGTAAAGCGGCTGATCCAATTAACCAGTGATCCAATTAAGCGGCGGCCACTGTATTAGAATTTTTTTTTTTTGAGTGGAGTACTTTAGATATTCTTAATACTCACGATATGTATGTTTAATGCTTTATGTCTAAAAGTAATTTCTTTATTCACATGTAAAAAAGTGATGCTTAACTTAAAATAAGAGGCAAATATTCAGCCACTTAATCTAAAATATTGTTTATCCCAAACCAAATGTTTAATATAAGTATAATATCAAGTATGTTTTCTATTATAGATTTGTGATACTATAGAGAAGACCAAAGTGGGTGAAATCAGCTTCTGTGATTTTCATAATATGAGAAGAATGACAATTTGGGTATTTTTGTACTCATTTTACGCCTGTCATACTCGATAACAATGATTTTAACTGTATTAACTATGCAGCTGGTCTGTTTTATTTCTGCCTTTTAATCATTGTATATTTATTCATCTCTCTTTGTTCTTAAAGACGTTTTGTATTTTTTTGGAAGATTGTGTTATTTCCTTGTATTTTGTGTTATTTTTTATTTATTTTGTTTTCCATATACATAATCATGAGTTATATACATTCTTATTTTTTTTTTTTTTAAGATTCCTTATCTGATGAACTGTGTTAATTAACCTGATATATATACATGTATTGTTCATGTCATGATTGTAACAAAATTAAAACGTAGTATCACTAGAAAATATATCTGGCATTGCCTGGGATTTAAAATGCAAATCTCTGATTAAAATTACACTGGAACATACAGCAAATTCTCAAAATCCAAACAATGCTATTACAATACGCCTTTTAGGAAAAAAATAACTTGCTGCATGAGCTAATAATTCCCCAAATAAGCATACAGCATACATGCAATCCGGGTACTTTCATTAGCTCAAGCTAAAAAGGCTAGTCTTTTAAACTAAAACTCTAGCATAATTAAAAGTTGAGATTTAAAATTACTATATTTTGTGTGCCTCACACTAAGAAAACAAAACAGTGCTATAATTAATTCAGAATGCAAAAAAAAAAAAAAAAAAAAACAAAAAAAAAAACTTTTGTATGAATTATGAAAATAAAAAAATGAAATGCTTTCTATCTCCGAGAATTATCATCAGAATTTTGCCATTTTTTAAACACATAATGATAATATAATACCAAATTAAGAACAAAATATTTTTAAATTCTCAAAATTAAAAAATCGATAAATTAAATCCTCTTCACTTAAAGCTGTTTATTTGCCTAAAGAAATGTTTGTGATTTAATCAAAGCACCATTTTGAAAGATTTTCAGCTTTAAATGTTCATAACTTTTAAATTAATTTGAATTTTTAAGAAATATCGCTGAGTTGTGGGATCTGGGGACCTGAAATGTCTCTGTATCAAATTTTGTCACTTTCTGAAGTTTCAGTTCTTCACTACAGACAACACAGACAGGTGCACACACACACACAAATCTTCATTTATAAAGATTAGATGTCATAATCCCAAGATCCCAGACAAAATATTGATTTCAAAATCTTGGGATGTATCACAGTTATTTTAATTTATGAAATACTTTTTTAATTCTGAAATTATATCATAACTGTTGTAAAAAGCTATTTAATTAACTTTTAAAAACAACCAAGTTAGGTTTAAAAGTCATTTAATAAAACTCCTTTCTTCGACGTACATAAATTTATAAAGCCAAAGCACTTTCGAGCATCATTATGCCCTTCATCAGACATATAGTGATGCCTGAAAGTGGTAACCTAATTTGGTTTTCTTTAATTTAAAAGTTAATTAAAGTTAACATGTATCCATTCTATTTATTATGTTATTTAATTTAATGAAGCAAGATTCCACAACATTTTTTTTAAAAATTAACTGATATTAACATTTATTATATATTTAAAATTAGTTCCAATTCAATCCTCTCTTGTAATCAATTGTTAACAATCTTGTTATCAATTGTTCTCTTGTAAAATAATTTTTTTTTTTTTAAATTCTGCAAATTTATTTTCTAACTGTCCTGTCAGGCTTACTGAATGAATAATCAATAGATGTTTAATGTCAAAAAGGGTTCTGTTTGATAATGCTGTAATTTAGAGACTGACTAACGAAATAGCACTGTATTACAGAATTATATTATTACAGAAACCTTTTTTTATCAGAAAAAATTACTTTGAATTATTTTCACGAATCAAAAGCAGCATTTGGCTTGACTAAATATATGTTTCTTTGCTTTATAATGAAATTCGTAGTTAGTGAAATGAATTTATTAACTTGTCTATAATTCAGACTTGATTACTCATCCTCGCCAGGATCTTAAATAAGTGGTCGCTACTTAGACTATACCATTCAGTTTCTAAATCGCCAATCCAAATCACCACAAAATGCAAAATCTTTAGTTTAAGTGCAAAGACTCTACAAATGAAATTAGTTTGCCACATTCTACACACGCTCTCCACAAATGTATAAATAAAAATAAATAAATAAATATACAAGAGAGAAGATGATTTTTTAAATGTATTTGCTAATAGATGGTAGTAGTGGTCAGCTGTGAATGAAAAATGGCCATGGGAGAAAAATTATTCAAAAATTTTAACAGTTAGTCACTTAAAAAGTTTTAAATTAATAAATGAATGGGTTCAGATTTTTTTTTTCTTTTTTGTGTAGCAGTATGGAATATAGTTAAAGGGCTGCTGTTGGATTGCCAGTTAATTTTTTATATCACTATGATAAAAAATATTTTAAACACACAAAAGTATATATAAATCATGCATTTTAGTTAATCATAAAAAAAATATATTTAAATTTAAAAAAAAAATAATACTAAGGTGCACCATTCTGATTCCTGTTCTGAAGTACCTATTTATTAAATTTCATGGCTTTGTGTTCTACAAAACTTTGTGCTACAGACAAACACACATAGATATCTTTCTTTATTATGTAAGATGGACGAGGAACACTTTTCTTGAGTTTGAATATTAGCCAAAAATCCTGAATAGTTATTTCAAATTGTTAATAAATAATAATTACATTTATTAATTATTAGTAAATAAATTAATAAGTGTTATAAAACCACATTAATTTAGAAATTAAACTTTTCATTGTAAATTTTAATTATTTTACAGTAGTTGTTTACTTTAAGTACTTTTAACTATGATAATTGAATGTTTCTCACCTATTGCAGATTTTAAAGAAAACAAATATATCAAGCATGTTCAAGATCTAATCTATTTTTTTGTTGCAAATTAAACCAGATTGTTCTTCTAGGTACTTTTGAATTACGTCTAGAGTGTCTTTACTTTTTATTCCAGAACCTGTTAACCATTGTGCAATATTAGAGGTATTTGAATTTCTTCTAGTGATGTTATATTCAAGATCTCGAACACTTTCTAGTATTTACCCATCTCTAGTTTTTATATATAAATTTTACATGCAATTTGTTCCTTAATTAGCCAGTTACATTTTCCAGTATATGTTAAAATAATATTTTTATTGCTCAATTTAAAGTGTATAATTTTAGATTATTCAACATTTTTTATGAGTGTGATCATTGTTTATTACAAATGTAAAAATTTGCCAAAAGATATTCACCCTTTTTACAGTAATGTTCAATCTACATCAGAAAGTTTTATAAGAAGATATCAACGTAATATTGCTTAAAATATTTGTAATATTCATAGACAAATGAATCAAATTCTAAAAATATGAAAAAAATGTGGCTTTATTTAAATGAAGTAAAATGAAATTCCCAATCCATGGGATCCCAGGATTGAAAAGTTCTTAATCCTGAAATTCCAATACTAGAAAACATTTAGAGATTGCAATCCCTCTGTATAATTTTAAGTAGATTACACTCATTATCTGAAACGTTGTTACTCGACATTGAGGAGGATTTTTATAAGTCATGTTTAACTATGGGTATAATTTTTTATTTAATTTTATTCGATCTTATATAGCTAACTTTGAAAATAGAATAAAGAAACACTGGGAAATAATTTTTTAAAAATTATAAGCTGTACTTAACCTACTCTGTATAATTTAATTATGCATTAAATTCTTAAATGGAATAATTAGAAAGGTAAATTCACCTATGTAGTTGAGCCACGATTCTGCTATTGTTATGCGAGCCTGTTGTGATCAAAATTAAGTGAGATGCCATTGCATCGTGTTGGTCTAAGTGGCTGTGGATTCAAGGTGCTGAATCCAAAATTGTGGTTCAAGTTATTGACCTGCATGAACATCCTAGCAAAATTTTAAATTGTTTGTTGTGACTGAGTTAAAAAGAAGTGTTCAAAAATGTATATCTATTTGTAAAATATGAATAAAATTATATTCTTGTAATTTATTACTTCTTTCCCGTTTGATAAATATATGAAAATATGTTCAGAAAATACGAGTGTCTGTCAAAGGCTGTAAATGAATTTCATTTAAAAGGTTGAAGTTGTACATCTAAGCAAGAAAATACTCACTTGACGGGTGACTCATTTTACAGTTTTTGATATTAATCTGGTTTTTGTTGAAGAATGGTAAAAACTGCAACAAGAAGAGACAGCCAAGTAAGTATCTTTTACTTATTTCTGCCATTCACAGAAGTCAACTGTATTCTGCTGCATTGCTTAAATGTTCAATTATTTGGCGACTAGAGTTAGACGATATACACTGGTTTTCAGGGTTTTTTTTACATGTCTAGCAGTGGGACAAAAATGCTTGGCACTAATCTCTAACAGAAAGCGAGATGCCACATCAGAAAAGTGGCCAGCCATCTTAAAATTGTCTTATCATGTAGCACCATTGGAGTTTCTGCATAATAAAATATACAATAGTACAATACTTCTGGCGGCGTTATTAGCTTGGTTCATAACTTTACTTTTTTAAATTTATATTATTGAAATTTTTTTAATTGAGTGTTAATTGATATTTAACAAGTTACATCATTCAGTTACATCATAGTATATTCACATACCTGCCAACTTTTACGCATTATGCGTAAAATTTACGCATTTTAACTGCTCTTTACGCTTTTACGCATATATTGCTATATTTTACGCATTTCCGCATTTATTTGAATTTTTTAACATTACTAGGGAATCAATCTCTGACGAAATTCTCCGGATTCTTTTGTTTAAAATTTATCAATTAACCAGACATGGTATAATATCTTGGAAACACCGATTTTCCGCTTTTTTAGCACTTATTTCTACCATTCCCGGGATCGTAACAAATCCATAATAAAATGCAGGGTAATACCATAGTGATTAACGGAGATTTGCGGCCGCGTGTAATATAAATGAAGATCTCGATCGTTTATTTTATGAAAGTAATAAATATACTTCTTCAAAGGTTGTCTAATTCAGCATAAATCGCTAAAATGTTATTTTGTTCATTAATTTTGCATAAACACTGCGATTGCGCAATTCAGTTTGTTCTTATGAATCGCCAAGAATACAAAAGTATCTTTTTCCATCCATCTCAATCTTCTAAATATTGCATTTTTGATTGACTAATTATTATTAATATTTATTAATTATTAATATTTTCATGTTCTAATTAATTATTATGGTTAATTTCTTAATTATTTTCGCATAAACAGTGCGATTGCGCAATTCAATTACTTCGCATGAATTGCCGAGAGTACGTTAGTATCTTTTCCCATCCATCTCCATCATTTAAATGTTGCATATTAGATCGACTAAACTAGCTTATTTTCATATTCTGATTAATTATAACGGTTAATTTCTTAATTATTCTCGCATAAACAGTGCGATTGCGCAATTCAGTTACTTCGCGGGAATTGCCGAGAGTACGTTAGTATCTTTTCCCGTCCATCTCCATTATTTAAATGTTGCATATTAGATCGACTAAACTAGCTTATTTTCATATTCTGATTAATTATTGCAGTTAATTTCTTAATTATTTTCGCATAAACAGTGCGATTGCGCAATTCAGTTACTCGCGTGAATTGCCGAGAGTACGTTAGTATCTTTTCCCATCCATCTCCATTATTGAAATGTTGCGTATTAGATCGACTAAACTAGCATATTTTCATATTCTGATTAATTATTACGGTTGATTTTTTAATTATTTTTGCATAAACACTGCAATTGCGCAGTTCAGTTACTTCTTGTGAATTGCCGAGAGTACGTCAGTATCTTTTCACATCCAACTCCATCATTTAAATGTTGCATATTAGATTGATTAAACTAGCTTATTTTCATATTATGGCTAATTATTAAACTAGCTTATTTTCATATTATGGCTAATTATTAAACTAGCTTATTTTCATATTAAGGTTAATTTTTTAATTATATTTGCATAAAACAAATTTTTTTATTTTGAAAATTGGGTATGAACTCTGTGAAAGGATATTTTCTAAAAAGTGGTATTAAAACAATGATTTAGGCAAATAAAAAGGAAACCATTTTGGCATGAATATAATTCAGTGCTATTTTTTTTTATTATTATTAAAGATCTATATTCGTTACTCTCTTTAGTGAAAACTTGTGTTTTACCAAACATAAATATTTGTTTTCATTATAAAGTAAATTTCGCGGGATAAAACCTTTATATATTTTTTGTTAATTTATTGTCCTTAAATTTTATAAAATTGGTGTCTTGTATTTTCATATTCTACCAGTACTATGCCTGATATTTAATGCAGTATTTTTTTACTGCAGGTACTTGTACATAGTTAAATTCATTAGAAATGTCGTTTACGCGTGTAATTAAAAAAAATCATTATAAATGTCATCCACGCAAAATTTTACACATTCCCGTTTTCCCAGGTTGGCAGGTATGTATTCAGTCTGTTAATCAAGAATTTGTTGATAAATATAAATTTTGGTATAAAAATGCACATTAAAATAGATGAATTTTATAGTTATGTAACTATTAACAGATTACATTAAACATTTAATAAGGTGCGCTCTAACTGAGTTAATAGCAAAATTTAGACTAAGAAATAAATTAAATTTTGAATAATTTATTAAACCAAATTTCATATAATCTATCAAGTTAATTTACGGTTAACATATTTGGATATTTAAAAATAATAAGTAATAGTACTTGTGTGGTTAAAGATGTAATTTCTGGCTCAGCAAGTTTAATATTTTGTCATTTTATTTCAATTATTTATTTTATGATTGATGGATCTCCATACATATATAAATATATAAATTTTAAAAATATTAATAAACAGGGAATTTTTATACATTCCTTTGACATTTATTTAAAACAAAAACTTACAAATACTTTTTTTTACAGGTGACTTCCCTAACATTTTAAAACTTGAGTCCGACTACATGTTAACATCTCAAATGCTTTTCAATAAAAGTGTGATATTACAAAAAACATGTGTAGAATTTTTGTCGTGCATAAAATAGCTGAAGCTGCAGTGTTTGTTCAGTGTTTACATTGAAAGAAAGACAAAGCTTCATCTTAAAAATTTTTACTCTTTGGAAGAACACAATATACAAATTGCTGATCCAATGTTATTTTATACAATAACATGGCCAGATAGATGGACAGCTTAACAACTTAAATCTAAAAATTGTTTTTGGTTCCTAAAAACAGTCACACCCTATAATATTGTTAAACTGTTCAGATATACAAAACTAAAATATCTGATACAACTACCGTTGTCAAGCTTCCAATAACAGTTAAACTTATAATTACAATATTTAAACAATAACATCATGGAGTCATTTCATGAAAATCGAAATATTTTCAATACAATAATAAATGGTAAATTTATATACCTAAAGAATGATACAAATAAAAAATATCACAGAAAAATATTTACCTAGAATTTATAATACTTTTATGCTACAGTTGGTTTGGAATAACACATAACTGTAATGGGGAAATTCAAAATACAACCTTTTCATGTCAAATGTGCACTTTGAAAAAGTGGGTACAACACACGTCTGTATTAAATGCACCAAAATCTAAAAATTAAAATTGGCCTGTCTCTTTTCAAGATAAAACTGCATAGATTTATCCTCCTATATTGGCATTTAGGAAAGTGAATATTTGTATTTGCTACAAACTTCAATTAAACATATAAGCATATTTATTCTTATATGTAGAATGCATGTATATAAATCAATTAATCAATTTAATGGCTTAACTTCTGTACAATGGCCAATTATGATGCTTTTTTAAATTTGTGAAATTAAACTTAATTATTTGATATTGAAACAATTGAAAAATCCCTTCAACTACAGTTGCATAGTATAACCGATTACTTGAGTTGGATGTCTACAATGAGAAGTTATGTACAAGTTATAAAAACTGCTTAATAGAGCAAGAAATTATTGTACTTTCATTTTTCAAGCTAGATTTTTAATTAAAATCAGTTACTATATATACAGCAAATATCCTTAATTAATATTTCTGTGCATTTTAAATGAGTCTGCAACTTCTTGAATTAAAAATATTACCATTTGAAATTACTTGAGCTTACACGCTTAAGAAACATTTTATCGAGTAGCTATAATAGGGAAGCTAGCCAATTTAGTAATTATGCATTGATTTCCAAACCTTTCTTGTCCTTGAAATCATAAAACTTTTTTTTTTACACCACAGTTGTAAAGTCACTTTTTGTAACAATTTTGTTTTATGGTTTCAATAAATTAATAGTTTTGTAGCAGCCTTTACTCAATAATGCATAACACTTCCAAAAATATCTTTAATTTCTAGAATTTTCTAGTTTTTGAGATAATATCCTTGGGGACTTTTAACGAAGAGTTGTCCTATTTTTTGAAAAATGATAAATTACTATGATTAACCAAGGCTCCAAATAATTCCAAGACGAACACTCGTGAAGCACTATACTCACTAAGCACAATGTTCAAATGTCGAATATATTATTAAAACCTAGTTAATTTTTATTTCGTAGAATGATTTTTACTTCTGTACAACTTTCTATTCAAACTGTTAGCAGGGATATTCCCAATTAAAATTCTTGGTGGTGAGTCCCAAATCTTCTGACTCAAGAAATTTACTGACTTTTATGCAAGGTGTTAGATCATTAGGTTGGAATTTTTTTCAAATGTAAGTCTCTGGTTTTGTTTTTTACCAGTGGTGCAAGAATTTCTTTTATGGTTCAGGGGTTTTGGTGTTTGGGAGACAGTTGTTGAGTAGTGGTGTTTGTAAAGATCGGGATCCAGAATGATGCTTGCATTATCTTTTAAAGACCTTTAGGACAATGGCAGGACCAGGGCAGTGAACAGAAACAAAATCTAGGCGAGGACTCAAAAACTCTTTTAAATGCACTAATCAGATGTTATAATAAAGAATAATTATTAAAACCATTTAAATGTTGCAATTTTAAAATTATTATTCTTTATTATTATTTCTTTTAAACTTGTCAAGAATTATTATTAAATTTTAGTTTATGTGGTACATTTCAATTGATATAAAAAGTTGTTCTACAATTGGATTTTTTTTTTATTTGGGTAGGGGGACTTAGTTATAACTTCTATATTTCAATTGTGTTCATGTCATGGTTCTAAGAACCAAACAGCAATTTTCAAATTCCTCTTCACAACTGACTTTGGCTTAACATTTTAAATTTGCCAAATGGGGAAATTTTGTGACAGTCACATTTTATTAGGAAGAGGTTACTCCTTTCCCAGATTATCCCTGTTTTTCAGAAATGTTTTCAGAGGTCAAGACAGTTTGGAAATCAATGGTATGGGTGCTTTTAAATGAAAGAATTTTCAAATTTTCTTTTTCAAAAACAAGTAAATCCTTAAAAGTCAAATTTGCTACATTGAAAATGTGTGTTAAGGAATTCATTTCCATTGCATTCATTTATAAAGTTCTCTTCCACCGCACCCAAAATGATTTGATAAGTGCAATATACTTATGAACTGTACAGTATAGAGAGATGGGTAGCAACCACACTTAAGATAGCTTTGCATAAAATTAATCTAATTGTAGTCAAAAGAATTTCACACAGACCAAAATAATGTATAGAAATGCTAGCAAAAAATACTTGTGTACACGAAGCTGCCAAAATATTATCTTAAAATGAGTTTGGTACATTCACAGCTTTTTTATTAAAACTTGTTTGTGAATTTGTAATACACATTTCCTAAAACTAGTAAAGAGAAATTGAGGCAGGATGTATTTTTCCCAAGCCATGCACATATGGAACCAACATAGAGTAAAATATGGGTGAAGATGGTTCAAGTTTTGGACCCAGTAAACAAACCCCATTACTTATAATTGTATAAATCACCAATGCTTATAAATTTTGATAGATATAACTTTGATTTTGATGAGTATACGATGCATCTATAATTTTACAATTTTAAACCTATAAAAATCAACTTATATACATAAATATACATTAAACACCCATTTTTTAAGTACAGAAAATGCTTTTTAAACAATTATATGTTAATATTTAAAAAATCATGTAAATGGAAATTATTTCTCACCCTCTCTGGTACCCTTATTTTTAATGAAAACTAAATAAATAGATTAAATAGACTAACTAGTGTATTTTAAATGCTTCCAACGTGTTGATAGCTGCCATGTAACTGGACTAACAATCAATGCAGCAAAATTTTCATAATTCACAAATGCCTCTTTTAAAATGCTGTTTAAATTATAATACTGGCCTTTTAGATATAAAATATCTCCCAGAATGGATGTCAAAGTATTTTGTAAAAATACTTTTCAACTGAGGGAATTTAAGAGGGGAAAATGCAAATACACAAGGACGGTGTTTAATAAATAGAATAATTCTAATCCAGAGTTCATTGGAATATTTCACAAATTGGTGAGCATAGGTGTTTATTATTTTTATGAGACCATTGTAGGAAGCTTAAACTATACACTACTTGAAACTTTAGTTACAGAAACCAACAACTCTATTCATTTCTTTCTCTTTGAAGGAAAGTGTCTGCCTCAGATTTAAGAGTCAGTTCATCTGAGATTTTTCCTCTTTTTCTGCATACTATGACTCCACAAGCATAGTAAGAGGACTGAATATTTTCCATGTATGCAATCACTTGCTTCTCACACTTCTGAGGTTCAGAATGAATTGTGTTCACTTCTTTCCCCGGCTACTGCTGGGACGCAGTTTGTTGTCCCTGCTGCGGCTACGAGCTTTTGTGGCACTCCACTGATTGTCCGATCGGCTGTGGCTTTTGTGGACTGAGACATCTGCAAAATGAAAAAACATTTACTATATAAAATTAGGGTTGGCTAAAGTTACTTTGAAAATACAGTAAATTAAAGATATTTCTTTAATAAATAAAATCGACAGTAGCTCCAGTCTGTTGGATGTGTGAAATAACATCTTGTTTTGCAGGTTGTTAGTTTTCTTTAGACACTTTCAAAACAGTTCAAAATATCAAAATTACTATATTTTGAAAACTAAGAACCCGATTTGCGACAGTCTATTTGCGAATCTTTGCTAGGTGAGCAGCTGTAAGTTGATTATATAACACTGTGTCTTACCGTGTTAGATGTAATGAAACTTGTTCATGTGGAGCAATGTGCTAGATTTTGTTGTATGACCCATATATATTTAGATTCTGGATCTTCAAAATATTATGTACTCTTTCAAAATTGTTTTTTGACAATATATGTTTTTTCTTTTTTTACCTGCACTGTAGATTTATATCTCCTATCATCAAAACATAGACCTCCATTCTTATTCATATCTGTATCATCAATTAAAAAGTAAGTAAAGTGCAGCCTTTTTGTAAATATAATGAGGCTACCTAGGCTGAATGACAGATAGCTTTATGATTATTGCAATTCTACTGTGGGATTTTAGTAAGAATTGCATGAGAAATGTGATGTGAAAGTTGACACTTCTATTCTATGTAACAAGGCACGAAAAAATTATTACCAATTAACTGGGGGGGGGGGGGGGGGGGGGGGATTTGAAATATTTCGTTGTTTTGCATTTTTCAAAATTTTCAACTTTTTTGCGATAAAGAAAATAATTAATTAAAATTTGAATCCTTTAAGAATATTCCTATTTAAAGGTTACTTTTCACCTCTATTTCGATTGATTAAAAAATAAATAATTGGAATTTTTTTCAAAAAATGGATTTTTTCACATTTTTTTCAATGCACTTCTAAGATATTAATAAAAACTACTTGAATTTTGAATGAAGACACCTGATACTAAGAGTCTTTTGTCCTTTATTACAAAAAGTTTTTTTGTTCCACCATATTTTTGGGTAAGTCAAAATTAATATTTGTTTCTTTTAGGACATATTCCATAGCAGAAAAGTCTAAAATTCCAAATTTTTAGCACAATTACATACGATGTAATACTTGATCCTTTGCAAGTTTCAGATTTTTCCAGGTTTCCCCACCAGAGATATATATCAAGGTCCCTAAATATTTGTAAATTTGAATAAACCACCATGTTTGGGGCTTAATAAAATAAATAATTCTCCGTCTTGAAATTTTCCAAAGTATGGGAGTAGGGCGAGGCATAATAAACATTTGAAGATTTAGAATTGCTTCCTTTTTTTTAAAAGGCTCAAAACTGCATTTTTTAGCTAAACCAATCGGGTAGACAAATATTATAATGACATGAAATGTAGAAAAATTTAGAACCCATAAAATACTTTTTATCCCAAGTAAAAGTTTTAAGATATTATTGTGTAAAGATATTTAAATTTCTTTAATTTGGAGTTCGCCATGTTGAAAATGGCTGCACCAGAAAAACAAGCTAGATGAAGAAATGTTAAACTTTATTTTTTTATCTGCTGAAATATGTAGGAACATTTGTGCAAAATGGTTATGCAACCACCACTGGGTGATTCCAGATCCAAACAACACAGTATATGAAGGGATCAGGGTGCAGTAGCCCAGTGGTTAGCGCGCTGGGATTGCACTGGGTAGGCCCGGGTTCGATTCCAGCCACTGCTGAAACTGCTGCCGTGTTCATGCGGAGTACAATCATGTTAAACATGTGAGTCCGTAACTCCTTTCGAGAGGTTGGTGGTAGGGGAAGGAGGGTACAGTCCCTGTGGATGCCTCCCCCACTGAGTTCCGGTCTAAATTGGGTGGCACTTCCCAGCCATCCAAATAGATACCTTACACCTTTCTGGTAGGTCGGACGGTCTGGGTTTCAACAACAACAGTATATAAAGGGATCTGGACTTATCATGCACTAGACTGGAATTTGTATAATATTTGAAATATTGTGGCACATAACTAATCCATATATGCTGATGATCTTAATTAACTTTGGGAGCATCCCTTATACTTTGTGCAAATGATAAGCACAAGAAACACCCATTCCACCAAAAGGTATGGCGAAGAGACATCATGATTCATCATTGCGACAGCAATCCTGCCACCTTGGCACATGCCCCCGGCCCAGCTACCAAGGGAAAGCCGCCACCCCACCAAAGTCGCCAAGCAAGTTGCTGGGGGACCCAAACCCACGAAACATGCACACGACAGCAACCCACACTACGAAGAAGGTCCTCACCCTCTAACTGGAATCACAAATTCCAGGCCACCTTGGCCAGAAAACATCTAAGCAACAAGTTGCAGTGTACAAACATAGGCTCAGCTGGCCAGGAAAATAAACAAGGACAACAAAGTAACTTTTTATTTTTATATCAAGAATACAGAAGAACAGCATCAACACCCATAATCAATGTTTACAATATATACAACTAACATATTTACTTAAAAGAACACGCACCATAATGCCAACAATATATACAGAATATAATTTGAACAATTTAAACATATGTACTTATATGTCAACTGTTAAAATATTCAAAACAAGTAGATATTTACAAATTTACAATAACTTGTACAACCAACAACACATGCGTAACCAGCACAAAACAGCTAAAAGCTTAAAGCATTACAGACCAAGTTCCAAGGCCAACATTGTAATTTGACCTTTACTTGCATTTTCATTAAAGACAAGTTTAAGGATATCCATCTTCTGGTAATCCTGAGGAAAGTATTTCTTCCTCACATTAATCCAATTTTTGCATTTGTAGATTACATGGTTCATAGTGCTCTCATCCACACCACAACTGCAGTTACCCCTCTTGTTGAAAAACCGTCTTTGGTATGTCCCAAACGCACCATGTTCCGTCAGAACTTGATTGATGAAGAAATTGCCAAATACCCTCTTGGTACCAATTTTAGGATAACTCTAAAAAGCCCTCTTGCTTTCACTGAGTTGGTCTAACTATTCTACTAACCCTTCAGCATTTCAACCTTTGCAAAAATTTTCACTTGTTCTCTGGAAGGAAATAGGGAAGGTATAATTAACCGTATTTCCCTGGGTTGCCTCCTTGGCTAAATGATCTGCTTCTTCATTCTGTTCCAATCCTACATGTGCTTTGATCCAATGCAGTTCAATTTTTCTACTATAATCATGATCTATTTTGAATCTCTCGTCCAAGCTCATTTTTGTTGTTCGAAATATTCAGTGACTGCAGGGCTGACATGCAATCACTGAAGATGTGAGCATGTTTGATATTGTGTTGCACCACATACTTTACGGCTTGATGAATTGCATAAAGTTCTGCATTGAAGACAGTACATCCATCATTTAGACGGTATTGTTCTTGATGTAGTATTACATCTTTCCTATACACGATCATTGCACAACCTACATTTTCCTCCAATTTTGAGCTATCAGTATAGATCAATAATTCATCTTTATTTTTACTATTGTAATCCCATCTTTGAGTAGTATTAATCCAAGGTTTTGTAAAAGGGACATTAACATTCTCTACTGTTCGTGCCGCGATTAACCTATCGCCAATTACTTCATTTATTCTCCAATGAAGTATTTTATATATCTTCGCCTCTTCCTTAATCTTCATTTTTAAGGGTATGCAACCTGCCAATACTTGCAACGCTTCCTTAGGCACCGTTTTGTAGCACTTTGTAATGCTTAAGAGAGCAGCTATTCTCTCTATCTGCCTAACAAAACTTTGCCTCTGTACAAAGGATAAGAAAAACTTGAGCAAAGCACAAATCACACAATAATGCAAGCATACATACAGCTGTTTCGAGGATCCCTTTTATCAGTGCAAGAAAAATGACAAACCCATTAACATGTCACACATGTTCAAAAACTCACTTTTTTAAAAATTCCTTGAGGTCCAATAGGTACAAACAACATTACATATAATGCTGAGGCCAGAGTTCGCCAAAATGCACAATTACACATCTGGTATGCATCAAAATACCTGTTAATTCCTAGAAATTTTACCAGCGCATAAACTTTCTTATATTTTTAATTGTACATAAGTTTTCTCATTTTCACTTTACTACATGCAATTTCTTTATTAAAAATTTCCCAATTTGCATAGATACCATTAATAAACCTCTTAATATGCAGTTGCTTTCTCCCAGAATACTTCTGTAACAATTTTTTTTAATGGGTAATATATATGCAATTATCAATAAAATTAATTATTACTACTTTTTCAAATAGTATAAAGGTTATTGATAAATATAGTAATAAAAATTAACTATTTAAATAGAATAGCTGGAAGACAATAACGTTAGTAAAATATAAAACAAAAGTATAAGGATATCAAGTGGTTTCAGATGCAAATGTTCTTTTAGAATAAAAGAAACAGATGTTGGGTTATACTTTTGGATATTTAATAATTTTAGGAATTTTGTTTTTAATTTAAACGTGTTCAGGGGTCTTATTTACATAGTCACTCTCCATTTTCCAATTGTTTAGGTTTTTGATATTCTTTGTTCAAATATTCCATAGGTTTTGTGTTAAAAACGGCGAAAGTTCGTTCTTTTTAGGTTTTAGCAATTTAAATTTATTTAAATTGGCTAATTTGTGATTCCATTTATTGCCCTTTAATTTGATTCCAAATTTATTGCTCTCGGTTTTCAGCTTTTTAAATATTTCAGAAACGTTCATATTTAAATTGTTGCTGAATTCGTATATTTCCAAATCGTTTCACTTCATTTCTTTTTAATTTTCGTCTGCTTTGAAATTCCATTTCTCTTCTTTAAAATTTCGAGTTTTTAATTGGTTGATCGTAATATTAAAATCGTCTGTCATTAATTATTTTATCGTTTATCGATAATTTTGTTTACAATCTGTGGCAGCGATGTTTCGCAGTATATAAGCAAAATCGTGCACTTTTTCGATCTCTTTGCTCTGAATTAGAACTCAAGATGTGACCTACAAAGTTGATTTTAGCGCTTCGGCGCTCTTATGCATTCCATCCCATTGGAACGAAATATCCTTTTCCCTCATCTCAGTTGTTAATTAAACGTGTGAATATCTGCACTTAGTTACTTTCAACGATGTTCTAAATGATGTTATTTATTCACATCCAGAGAAGCCTTCATCATTTAAATTGATTAATAACATGGCTGGACAATGTTTTGTCTTTGAGTGCTTCTAACGGGCGGTCTGTGAAGCAAGGCGTTGTTTAGTCTACAAGTTCTCGCCTGCCTTGTAGATTTGAGAAGTGCTATGATGCCAATTAAGTTGTTGTACTGAGTACTGATGTAAAGAAGTTAAGTACTGATGCGTTAAGTACTGATGTAAAGAAGTGTCCATTGTTTCCGATGAAGAAATCGTTGATTGAGATTTGGTGCTATTCAAATTTTATGACGTTAAGGAGCTTGCTGTTGTGTGAGCGGTCCTTCTTTTGGACTGGAATGGATTGTTTTCCTCGTGTTTAAGCGATTGGACTTTTGCTTTTCCATCTTCGTCTCATCTGTTGGGATCTGATGCATCCAGAATGTTCCATGATGGCTCTACATCCAGGTGATATCTTGCTATATGCTAATTTATATGCTAATATATATGCTATGCTATATATGGTGATATATGCTAATTTTTAATTGCTTCTGTCAGTTTAGACTATTTTAAAGTTTAATTGTGTTAGCAATGAATAAGACCCCTTTTGACCTATAAGGTCACCTGAACCTGAGGATTAAGTTTAACTTTTGTTCTAAATTTCCCTTTTGACTAACTTATGTTCTTTTATCCCAAATTCTAGTTTTGACAAATAATTTTAATATTGTTAACTTTAAAATTTAATATTAACGTTTGTACTAACCACTTATGACCGGCCATTCAATTTATTTAAATTATTTAAGATGTTTAATTTGTCTAGTTAATGAGATGTAAAATGTTTTGAAAATTCTTTTAAAATGAAGTTCAAATTTTAATAAACGTTAGATTTTTGAAAACCTAAATTCTGTGTTCTCTCTTTTACTTTAATGCATTTTTATCTTTAGGAAAGTGCCAGCGTTTTTAATATTTTACAGGAGTACATATTTGTACACTTAGGGTAACTGGTCAATTGGTCCCTTTTCAGTTTATTTAAGAATTCAGTATATCTTTGGTTTATTTCAGGAAGTTTTTAGGTTTTTAAAACATTTTCAGATGACTTTTAGATTTTAGATACTTTACATGTTTAGGTATGTTCCAGAAATATTTAGAATGTTATTTTTTTTAGTATATCATAAATTTAAAACCCCCCAACACAGACTAGTCACTCTATAAAAATATCTATAGACACAGGTTTTAACTACTACCTTTTTTTATAGTATTGCAATATTAAGAAAATGTATATAATTCTAATACTTCCTTGAAGAAAGCAGGCATAGGATAAATTAGATGACTACAATTATTTCAAGGGCATTTTAAGACCTCTTCCTAAGGTCAAAAATAGTGTGTACTCTTAATAATAAATAAGAAACAACTTTTTTAATGATTATTAAGAGCACATACTGTTTTTGACCCGAGGAAAAAGAATCAAAACGTCCTCAAAACAAATGGTGTCACCTAATTGCTCTACACCTGCTTTCTTCAAGGAAGTTTTAGAAAGTTATGTTCTCAAATGCAGCAGTTTTATCTGTTAAGAATGTTAAGTTAAAAAAATTTAGTGATAAGAAAATAATTTATATGTATTACCCATTATTTTTTTACTCCTTTGTAAAATTACTCCTTAAATTTTAGGAAAGGAATAAAACTGTCCCTCAAAACTTCTTTGTGACAATCTCCGAGGCTAGCATAGTATATGATTTACATTATCATCATTTATTTTTGGCATCATAAGTTTTAACTTATGAGATATTTTTAGATATACATATTAACATATATTATTTCAAGTTAAAAGCCTGTTTAAAAGCAATTTGTTAGAGAAAAATTTAAAGTATTTTTTCTCACTCTAAATATCATTTTTTTCTATATTGTAATATTCCCTCACTGGAGTCTTTTGAGAACCAGATGGAGTAAACACCTGCACAGGCTTTCCCATGACGTGCAACTAGATGCTGAAGTTTGGAGGAGGGTTGCCAGATTTGGCGACTTCTCGAGGGTTCAAATAAACACTTCGAAATAACTAATATTCTATATGATGAGAGATTTTCAAAGTTTCTATAAAGAGTCTATAAAAGGAATCATTACTCAGTTGGAGAGCAATTGACGAGATACCAGCTACATTGAACTGTGACTTTTGTCAATGTTTTGAGAATGCCATTCACTGCTGTTTTACGAATAGTATTGGTTATTTTGTGAAATGAGTGAAGCATTTAAGTGCTGTTTTATTGTAGCCCTCCTTCCTCATAGTGGTGTAAACTACAACAGGTCGCCACAGGGGTTGGTTGTTAATCTGTACATTATTCCCATTTATACTGTGCTCATGAATAAACATGTTAGTTATCCAGAAATTTGGACTCATTCTTATATCCTGAATGCACACAAACAATTTCAGAGGATATGTCGAAAACAAATCAGCATTAAGTTCCTTAAATTAAAGCATAATTTATTTATACAATTTTTTAAAGTATTTCAAACTAACTTTTATGAACAATAATTAAATATAAAAATTTATTTAATTTGTTTTTAAATGTTGCCTAATTCTAAACCTTTATAAACGTCATAAAGTTTCTAAAATACATTATGCATTTTACTTCTTTCCAAATAAGCATAATATTAAGGTTGTTATTGTATTTTCAGTGATGTGCACATAAGTTAAATAGTTCAAAAGGAAAGTTGGGTTGCCAGACATAATTATATTTATCCAATTTAGTACTTCAAAAATATAGGCAGAGGACTACTCACCTTCTCGGCTTCTTTTAGTAGTGACATTAGAGGATGCCGAAGAGATGCGTGCTGCCCTCATTGCCCTACCCCGACTGTCAATGACAAGCTTGTCAGGACGTACAAATATTCCAAAACGAGGCTTGCATTCAAAGTACCGAGTGCCATTCACAGTTCCATCATTCTTGCCTTGAAAAGCATATATATCATTACAGTCTATACATTATATATATACATTAAAGGTATAAGCATATTACATATATACATTAAAGGTATAAGCATATAAATTTAAACTATTAAATTAAATTGATAACCAACATAGGTTTAAAAAGTCATTTAATAAAACTCCTTTCCTCGACGTACATAAATTTACAAAGCCAAAGTGCTTTAAGGCATGGAAAGTAATAAATGTCCAACCACTGAAATGCAAGTTTTTCTGTCATTTATTCTATGTTATCAATTTTTTTGTGCGTGGTAATTTTTATCTTTGACTCGACTTCTCTACTTTAATTTCAAAAATTTTCAGCTTATACATAGAAATATATGGTAATAATAAACATTCTGAAACCTTTTAGGAATAAAAGAAAACCTAACCCTTCACTGAAACCTAAATACTTTCATTGAAGAGTTGCCCAGCCTGACAGAGCTGTGGCTCATATTCGGCACGGTTACATCGCTTTCCAAAGAAACTCTGCATGAGGTCAGCTAACATAATAAAATATGTCTATCTGTCTATTGGTTGCACAGCACAATATTTCAGCAAATCAAGCCAACAAATTCAGTACGGGTTATGTCCCAAAACACCTTGGAGCAACATTTTTTTTTTAAATTTGAATTTATTTTTTAGTTATTTTATATTATAGCACAGTTTAAAACAATATTCGCACCAATCAGTAAGTACCGTAGTGACTGAAAATATTTTCATAGTTTCCAATCTATAGGAAAATTTCTGCATATTTAAATAAATTTTTGAAAATACATCGAAGTACGCCTATTTTATGCAATTTCATTTTTATAGTGTTGCATCAGAAAATTGAAGATTCACACAATTCTAATTTTTGGCATGATTATGAAGTAATTATCTTTGCATTCTAATAATATTTTTTAATTACTCTATTTCTATATTTTTAAGTGGGTTTATAAAGTTACAATTTTTAATATCAGAGAAAGCAGGCAGGAAACAAGTTTTGACTTCATGACATTACAACTGAAGAGCGAGTGTTATTATTGGTTTCATGGAAAAAGGGTAATATGTTCTTGGAATTCATGACATCATAACATTTTTGTTTCTTTTTTTTTTTTTGGCTCTAAACCAGCATATTGTGTTAAAGTATTCACTGGTTTTCAAGAATTCACTTTAAGTTTCAGTGTAATTTTAATCAGAGGTTTGCATTTCAAATTTCGGGCAGTGCCAGGTATTCATTCTAGTATTACGAAACATTATGATTAGTTAGTTACCGTCAAGAAATTTGGGGATCTTTGCATTCATGGAACTAAACACAAGTTTATTGACTGTTCAATTTTCATTTTATACGATAAAAGTTTGCAAATAAACTGACAGTTCAATTTATTGCATCATATAAAAGGTCTTTTTGAATGAGAGATGAAAAAAAATATGCAAATGGCAATACCTGTAGGAGTATCGAGCTCAACTCCAGCCCAGGGCCCAGCTGCAAAGTGTGTCGGGCCCAAGTAAGCGACTGCGCCAGTCTTGTTATATGGAGAGATCATGACACTCTCACCAACGGTTAACCAAGAAGGAAATTTCATATCGGATTGGACTTCTCGATTCATCTCTCCTAATTAGAAATAAAAACAACTGTACAACAACTATACAACAAATATTTAAAACTATACAACGTATGTCAGGGTAATATGCCACACTTACTAGAAGAATCAGTTAAAATCACTTTTGCGATTAAATTTTCAACCAAATTTTGTATTGTTGCTTCTGAAATATTTAGTTTACTAATATACAGAATAGGATTGTCTTACAATACTGTTGGAAATGTGTAATATTCTTTTTCTTCTGGAGTCTTTTGTCTCTTTCGAAGACCAGATGAAGAAAATACCCATATAGGCATCCTTTCTCATGATGCAAGTATGGGGTTGCCATATCCTGAAGAAGGGTTATCCGATTTGGCGATTTAACTCCAATTTGGTGACTTTCCAAAGGTTTGAGAAGGGCTATGAAATAACAATTATTCAACATGATACGAGAGATTTCCAGAAGTTGCTGTGGAGAGTCATCACTCAGTCGGAGAGCAGTTGATGTTACACGAGCTACATTGAATTGTGATTTTTGTCAATGTTTTGAGAATAATAACCGCTGTTTTGTGAAATGATTTTAAGAATAGTATAGGTTATTGTAATATTAATAGTATAGGTTGTGAAATGAATGGAACA
The DNA here is from genome assembly GCA_951213105.1 of Amaurobius ferox. Taxonomy (NCBI): domain Eukaryota; kingdom Metazoa; phylum Arthropoda; class Arachnida; order Araneae; family Amaurobiidae; genus Amaurobius; species Amaurobius ferox. The sequence goes on along the minus strand of OX578144.1, from coordinate 140,803,061 downwards.
TTTAAGAGCTGTTTTACTGTATATTGTTCCTGCTTACGTTGTGCTTGTGAATAAACAGGTTAGTTATCCAGAAATTTGGACTCATTTTTGTATTCTGAGTGCACACCCATGATTCTAGAGGATAATGTTGTAACACTACTATGGCTGTTTTATTTAATATTAATATCTTAACATATGAGCATATTCCTCAGCAGATTAGGCAACATACCAGCTAAGGAAAATGTCACCACACATCGAGGAACTATTAAGAATTGGATTGCTATTATCTGAAAAAAGGGGGTTATCCCCTTTAAAGTTGTTTCACCTATTAGATTACTATTTAAGGATTAGAAAATACAACTGAAACTACATTGTTTATTGAATAAGAAAAGTAATAATAATAGATAACAGTGAAACATAATTATGGAGAAAGAAAGAAAAAACAGGAAGTTTTGAATCATTAGTCAATTTAGAAAATAAAAATAAAAATGCTCAGGATAAATTAATTATTGAACAGGCTATTTTCTCTCAGCACTCATCATTTTCATAATGAGGAGACTTTTTAGAAACTAGCCCTTTGATTCATATCTCCAGGAATTTATTGGCATATTAAAGGCGGTTTTTATCAACTACATGCTTAACACAGCTGTTTTGACACTGCTATGGGATAGGAACCCATGTGCAATAAAATCTCTCAACTTTAAATTAAAAAGAGTAATAAGAGAGGTCATGAAAAGCCAAAATATGTGAAATTAAGCTGGACATACTGGTAATGGCTATTATAAAAGTAAACTCTTTATAACTAAGTGGGAAGGGTGTGAGTAGATTTGGAAATAATGAAAATAATGGCACATTTCCCAATTTAACTGTAATATTATTTAAAGAATATAGAGAAACAAAAAATTCCTTTTCCTGTTTAATATCAAAGGAAATAAGATACTATTTTCTGTCATAGTATGAATGGCTTGTTAAGTGATAGAAAGACGTTGAAATAACAGTATTAATAGAATTTCATAGATTGTGTACAGAATACAATTGTTTTAAAATGAAAATGTTTATTTTATCAATGATAGATTTGAAAGCCAACATATATATCGATCGATATCCTTCGATACATATATATATATTAAAATGCAATTCCATTATAATCTTCCTCAAAGAAAGTTGTTGAAATGCATATTCTTCAGCATTAGGAAATGTACTTCATTTTCAATAAATAATTGGGTAACACATACCATCTGAAGAACCTTGCGATTGTGTGTCAACGAGGGTATCAATACAGGGTGGTTCTAAAAGATCGGGCTCTGTGGATGCCTATAAAATGATATATATTTCAAAATAAATATAAACTAAAAATATAAAATGTATATAGATATACTAAAACAAAATAACAGCTACATAACTCTACATATTTTAAGCATGCTCCTTTTTAATTATTATTTTCTCTAAACAAACAACCTTGAAATTCTGACGCATGATAGACAATAGATTCTTCTAGTATTTGCAAAAATAAATTTAAAACTAATCTACAGGGTTGGTCTAATGCCTTCTGCAAAGGCATTTTAATGAAAACTTAATCAAGTTTCTAGAAATTCTCTTCTAAACTCAAGCATTGATTCCCATTTGCGAGGGAAAAAAAAATGCATTTAAATATATAATAAAATATAAAATGTTGATTATAATTTTGGATGATATTAGGGGTTGCCTGATTTTAAAAAGTGCTAAGTAGTAGAAAGAGATGATTGCTCTCAAGGAAGTTTTAAAATGAGCAGAAACAACGATTTTGATACATTTTATTTTAATAACAAAAGATTTTTATTAATATTCAACTAAATACTAAATCTGAAAATATATTGTACTATTTATAAATTTGAGTTCAATTGTGGTAACAGTAGTTTTATCAGCATCCCAAACAATCTTGAATAAAACTTTAAAACAAAGACAAGCAAAAATAGGTTTAAAAGTCCTTTAATAAAATCTCCTTTCCTCGACGTACAAAAATTACATGGCCGAAGCGCTTTTGGGCATCGCCATGTCCTTCATCAGTGGTGAAGATCGACATTGATGCCCAAAAGCATTTAATTACTTGAAGTGTATTTTATTAATCTCGGATAAAACTTTTTGTAGGACTATCCTACTTTCCAGAAATTATAATAAAATGACAATGAATAAAATACCTTAACTTCTTCACTGGAATGACTATCAACATTGTTGTTATTGTGGAAGTCTTCTATATAATCTGTATTATTCATAAAATATTGTGGTGGGTGGTCCTCTTCACTGAAAAGTAAAAAACAATTATGAAGAATAAAAAAAACCTTTAATTATAAGTGAATCAAATGTCTAAGCTTATACTTCAATTAATGAAAAATAATCTAAATGTAAAATATGCCTAAAAATTGTACATCGGTAATTACAACATGAAATTATGGCCCAAACAAGTTTTATATAATAAATCCATTGGCATAAAAATAAAGCATTAAAATTAAAACTATAAATTTAAATGTAAAATAATGCTAAGAAATTGAATACACGACGAAATTGTGACCTAATCAAGGTTTTATATATAAAACAAAATATCCGCTGGTTATAATATAGCTATAAAGTAGCTACTACACCATCATTCATATTTCCTGAGATTTTATTGTGAATTTGAAATTTTTTCTAGGCATGTTAGAATGTTTTTTAGGTGAACGTAACAAATTTGGAAAGAATCCATATTTTAATCCATTATCCTATTTTAATCCATATCCTATTTTAATCCATATATTTGGTAAAATTTAATACCATCAGTGGTAATATGAATTTCATGCAAAATTTTGTGTGGACAGTGTATAGAATGATTATAATTGTACATCAATATAAATAGTTTTGCAAAATTTTACATAATGTATCTTTTTTTTTTTCTGATTTGGACTAAAATGTACTTGCCACTGAATGTTAATTTATATCATGAATCTAAAGAAGGTTGGACACATTCTGGGTACCAGTGCATAGTCCTCCAGAGCACTTTTCACCATGACAGTAAAATAGCAGAGACAGACACAAAGAAACCTCAAATCAGTTTGGACTATATAACAGCACCAAAGGAGGGGTAGACATGTTAGATAAACTGGCCTCCCACTATTCCTGTCAGAGGAAGACAAACAGACGGTCCATCGTAGTTTTCTCCAACATCGTAGACATTTCCGTGTATAATGCATCAAGATCAATCCAGCATGGAAGATGAGGTCATTTCACAAAAGGAGAATCTTCATTGAGAAGCTTGGCATGACTGGTAAACTGCCACATTGAAGGAGGAAAACATCTGTCAAGAACAAGGGCGGTCCGAGAATTGGCGGTGAATATTCGAAATTCAGGACAACCTGAACATTGACCTGAAGCATCCGGAAGTGTAGCAACTGTTGGCAAAGGGGGAAGATATCACTTTTGCCCACAGACTGACAACAAAAGTTCTGTAAAGTGTTTCAAATGTGGACAGTTAGTTCCCTTGTAAGAAACATTTCATTCAAGTGTGTAACAATTGTATATAAATGGAACAACTTCCAGAATTGTATTGTTGGAGGTAAGCTAAATATTTCACAGATATTTTGCCTATTGTGTAATTTTATTTTCATCAAACGAATGTTCTATAATATAAAAATATCTACTATATAAAAATAAATATATGTAATAAATACAGGAAAAATAAGTCCTACATTGAAAGTTCCTATTTGAAAGTTTGCAATGATTTTCAGGAGTGAATGTGTTAAGTAACACACATTGATTTCGTTAATTCAAGTTTTATATTTAAATTTGCATTTCTTGTGAATTTGTTTATTTTAGTTTTGTAATAATGCTTTGGCAACACTCTTGTGTTTCTGTAGACGTGGTCAGATGAACGAGCGGTTTTGTTTACGAGTTGACATGGGCTGTACGTATGTTAAGTTTTGAAGTAAAGTTTCTGGTTCCTGAAAAGCAGTTGTAATTATTTTCGTACATATTGAAACGTGTGAAGTTGGGTAAATTTCTAGGGCGTTTCTGACATTTGGTGACCCGGACGTGATTGTGAAGATAGAAAGGTTAGTTTCGTTTGGAATTTTGTTTTAACTAAGCCTGTCGCTGTCACATTTTCATAATGGAACTGCTCATAAGAAAGCGAAAGCCGATTCGAGCGTCTTTTACAAAGTCGTATAACATTTTGACAACGGCTTTAATTGATGAGGAACCAGACGATAAAATTATTCAAACACATTTGGCAAATATGGACAGATTAATGATGAATTTAGCAGAGATCGACGACGAAATCTGTAACGCTTTGCTTGCCGATGAGTCAAAAGTGGAAGAATATGAAACTGAATATGGGGTAATAGAAGAATATCGCGGAAAAATGGTTACTGCTAGGGTTGGCGTCGAAATGCATTTAAATAAAACCGCAACCAAACGAAGTGCGAGTTTTTCCCATGTTCAAGAAAAAACGAAACTGAAGCTTCCTAAAATTGAATTTGTGAAATTTGGAGGTGAAATAAAAGATTGGCTAGCATTTTGGAGTCAATTCAAGAGAATCCATGAAGATAAATTGATGGAAGAAGAAGATAAATTTCAATATTTAATTCAGTCTATGATCGTTGGCACAAGAGCAAAAGAAATAGTAGACAGCTTCCCTCCTACTGCAGAAAATTATTCAAAAGCTGTTGAAAGCCTTAAAAATAGATTTGGAAGGGAAGAGCTACTCATAGAGTTCTATGTCAGGGAATTGCTTGGACTGGTGATTAAAAATGCAGTGTCTTCAAAATCCAAAGCAAATACAGCTCAATTGTATGATAAGTTAGAATCGCATTTAAGGTCTCTTGAATCAATTGGTATGACTTCTGACAAATACGCAGCAATGCTTTTTCCCCTTGTTGAATCTTGCATACCGGAAGAAATACTACGAGTCTGGTTAAGAAATCCGGTGGCGGCTAAAGGTGAAGAAAGTGATACTTACATTGATAAGTTGAAAAACCTGTTATTGTTCCTAAGAACTGAAGTAGAAGGTGAAGAGCGTATCTCGCTTGCTAAAGCTGGTTTTAAGCAAAATGAGAAAAGTAGTCGAAAGGAAATTTGTAAGGAAACGGGTATGAACTTACCGACTGCTACTGATTTATTTTTAGGGATAAATTCATGTGAAAAGTCCATTTGTGTATTTTGCGGAAAATTTCATGAAAGTAAAGAATGCTTCAAAGCTCAAAAACTTTCGTTAGAAGAGAAGCACGATATTTTAAAAAGAAAGAAGGGATGCTTCACTTGTTTACGGATTGGACATCGTTCTAAACAGTGCAAATCACATGTTCGGTGTATAATTTGTTCCAAAAGGCACTGGGTAGTTATGTGTCCTGAACTAACCAATAATAAGAGGGCTTTAGTTACAGAGTTCAAAGAAGGTGGGGATCAGAATATTACTTTATCCAGCCAAGGCCACTCTGAAGTACTATTGCAAACACTGCTTGTGGTTCTTAAAGCTCACGGAAAAGACAGAAAAGTTAGGGCACTGATTGATACAGGTTCTCAGCGTTCTTATATTCTAGAAAGTACTGCAAGGCAGATGGGATTTAATCCTGTGAATACTGATATATTAACACAAGTCGTGTTTGGAGGAATCACCTCTAGGAGAGAGCACAAGTGCTACAATGTAATTTTGAATAGTTCAGTTAATAACTATTGCTGTAAAATTAAAGTGTTAGACCAACCTGTTATATGTGGTTCAATACCAAGACTCAAGACTGGATTATGGTTGGAAGAAATGAGACAAAAGGGAATCCAGCTCACGGATATAGGAAGCAATCAGCCACCTATTGAAATTCTTATTGGAGCCGATTTCGCTGGTCAACTTTACACAGGACGCGTTCATCAGCTCAAGTGTGGACTGGTCGCTGTGCAAACTCATCTAGGATGGGTTGTAATGGGAAAGTCGCAAGAGGATTCAAAGTATAGCAATTATGGTTCGGTTTTAACTTCACTTTCGATTCATAGTAACAATGTTCCTGATTTATGGAAGTTAGAAGCTATTGGAATCACTGAACCATGTGAACATCAAAGCAAAGACGAAGTAGAAACAGCTGTTTCGGATCATTTCAAGAAAACAGTTAGAATTAATGAAGACGGAAGATATCAAGTTAGTCTTCCTTGGATGCATACTCAAGGAGAATTACCAACGAATAGAGAAATAGCTGAGAAGAGATTGAATTCCACAACATCTAAACTCATGAAAGAAGGAAAGTTTGAAAGCTACAATGCTGTTTTCCATGAGTGGTGTCAAGAAGGAATAATCACAGAAAGTTCAGAGAATAGTGGTCATTTTTTACCTCATCGAGGAGTATTTAAATGCAATTCATCGACTAATGTTAGACCTGTCTTTGATGCATCCTGTAAACAGAAAGGATCTTATTCCTTAAATGAATGTTTGGCAAAGGGACCAAATCTATTGGAACTGATTCCCACAATACTTTTGAAGTTTCGAGAGAAAAAAATCTGCGTTATTTCGGACATAAAGAAGGCTTTCTTGCAAATATCTGTTGTTAAAAGTGAGAATTTTTAAAATTTCTTTGGTGGAAAGATGAAAGCCAGAATGCTATAAAGATTTTTCAACATTGCAGAGTAGTCTTTGGATTAAACTGTAGTCCTTTTCTTCTTGGAGCAGTGATACAACACCATTTGGACAAATATTCATCTTCAGCTCAACATAAGGTAACACAGAAACTTAAATCAGCATTTTATGTTGATAATTGTGTGTGTTCTGTAGACTCTGAAGTGGAATTGCAAGAATTTGTTCAAATATCCACAGAGGTGATGGCGGAAGGAAAATTTGAATTAAGAGACTGGGAACATACCGAAATAACGGATACTTGTGTCAAATCTAATCCGTCAACAGTCTTGGGATTGTTATGGGACAAACAAGAAGATGTATTATTCTGTGACATCGCAGCGATAAGCAAACCTGAAGGGACCATCAGTAGAAGAACTATTTTATGTATTGCACAAAGACTATTTGACCCCATAGGTTTCACTTGTCCAGTTACATTGTATCCTAAGTTGTTATTACAAAATAGTTGGAAATCTAAATTGAGTTGGGATGCTGAAGTACCGAAAGATGTTTCACATAACTTTTTGAAATGGATCGCTGAACTACAAATGCTTAATATCGTGAGGATTCCTAGACATGCTTTTACCAATGATAACTCAACATTGAGTCTACATGTGTTTTGTGATGCATCTGGGGTTTCATATGCAGCTGTTGTATATTTGCGATGTGAAACCGATACTACTATTTCCGTGCAGCTACTCATGGCAAAATCAAGAGTTGCACCATTAAAACCCATTTCTATTCCAAGACTAGAACTTTTAGCTTGTTGTATTGGTGCACGTCTAGCAGACTTTGTGAAGAAAAGCTTGAAATTTGATTCTGTTAGGGAATATTTCTGGACGGATTCTTCTACTGCCCTACACTGGATTAAAAGAAATGAGCAGTGGGGAGTATTTGTCAAAAATAGAGTAAATGAAATCCAGAAATTATCTAATATTGAAAATTGGAGACATGTTAATAGCCAAAACAATCCTGCGGATCTGCCCTCCAGAGGATGCTCAGTGAAGAAATTAATTGAATCCCGATGGTGGGAGGGACCTCCATGGCTGAAAGAGAATGAAAAGGATTGGCCACGCTCTGAATGCACGGTTAATGAAATAGACGTGCTGCAAGAAAGAAAAAATATCTCTGCGGTTCTGTTGAGTAAAACGTTTAAAGAGACATGGTTTCTATCATATTTTTCAAAGTATACAAAAATTATAAGAATGGTAGGATGGATTTTGAGATTTCTTCAGAATGCTCGAAAGAACATTCATGATCGAAACACTGGAGAATTATCTGCTGATGAGTTGAATAAAGCTGAAAAGGCAATTATCAAAACTGTTCAAAGAGACACCTTTACCAAGGAACGGTTAAATAGTTTGAAATCCTTGTGTCTGTTGAAAGACCGTGATGGTTTAATTCGAGTGGAAACAAAGTTGACAGAACGTAAAGATGAAGACAATTTCAAGTACCCAATACTACTGCCAAGCGAACATAAATTGGTAGAACTTATCATCCAAGAACACCATGCAACCAAACTTCATGCCGGATTACATTCCTTATTGTCAGATTTGCGTGAAAAATTCTGGATACTTAATGGAAGGAGAACAGTACGCCGTGTAATTTCGAAATGCATTAGATGCAAGAGACACAATGCAAAATGTATACAAACAACTCCAGTTCCTCTTCCAGGAGACAGAGTGAGACAAGCGTCAGTTTTTGAAATTACTGGAGTAGATCTGGCTGGACCCCTCATATTGAGGGGAGGTGTGAAAAGTTGGGTTGTTCTCTACACGTGTGCTGTTTATAGGGCTATTCATTTGGAGCTCATAACATCATTATCTACTAAAGCTTTTCTGCTCAGTTTCAGATGGTTCATAGCACGTCGTGGAAGACCTAATACCATCTATAGTGATAATGGAAGTAATTTTGTCGGAGCTGATAATCTTCTACAAAAAATTGATTGGAAAACCATTGAAATAGAAACAGCAGTCAAAAGAATTACTTGGAAGTTCAATCCACCCTCCGCTGCTTGGTGGGGAGGGTTTTGGGAACGTCTTGTGCAGATGGTTAAGAGACTGTTGAGACGGGTCTTGGGAACAGCTTCTTTAGACTATGAAGAAATGATGAGCATTCTCTGCGATTGCGAAGCAATAATTAATGCCAGACCACTGACTTACATTTCCGAAGATCCTGAAAACCTAACTCCTTTGACTCCGGCTATGTTTTTGCAGGACATGCAGACGGTGGGAGTGCCAGACTTGGACCTTTTGGACAAAGTGGATCTCACAAAAAGACTGAGATATCAGCAGACATTAAAGGATCAGCTAAGGAAAAGATTTAGAGTAGAGTATCTTGGCCAATTAGTGCAACATAGGGGAAAAATGAAAATGCTGAATGTCAAAATTGGAGATATAGTTCTCATTGAATGCGAGAATAAGAAAAGAACTTTCTGGCCAATGGCAAAAATAACTGAAGTTTATCCCGGAAAAGATGGCAGCAACAGAGTTGTGAAATTAAAGACAGCAACGGGGGAACTAATTCGACCAGTTCAGAGAATTTTCCCTCTTGAAATTGAATGTCCATCCCGAGAACCAGAAACTGATACTGTAGCTAGTGAGAAAAGGGTTGTGGACACTTCACCCTCTGCTCAACGAAAAACTGTTGTTACTAGAAGTGGCAGAACAATTAGACTCCCATCTAGGTTTAGATAAATGTAGAAAAGTTTAATTTCCATTTAAATGTTAATTTATCTTTAATTTATTGTAAGTTTTGATTATAATGTTTAAATCAAAAGGTGGGAGAATGTTAAGTAACACACATTGATTTCGTTAATTCAAGTTTTATATTTAAATTTGCATTTCTTGTGAATTTGTTTATTTTAGTTTTGTAATAATGCTTTGGCAACACTCTTGTGTTTCTGTAGACGTGGTCAGATGAACGAGCGGTTTTGTTTACGAGTTGACATGGGCTGTACGTATGTTAAGTTTTGAAGTAAAGTTTCTGGTTCCTGAAAAGCAGTTGTAATTATTTTCGTACATATTGAAACGTGTGAAGTTGGGTAAATTTCTAGGGCGTTTCTGACAGAATGATTGAATTATATTATATATTTATACATTACATTATATTATATATTTACATTACATATATTATATATTTACATTACTAATATTGATAAAATATGACTATAATTCAATAACATTGAAAATTACACCATGGTGTAACCTTAGGTGTATGCTGCATTAAAGCAACTTATGAATGTTAAAGGGATCAGCTGCATTTACGATTACAAACCAAGCAAATTCCTTTTTTCATTTTCCCTGGTCCATTCCCGGTGCTGCGGCAGCTTTGTAATGACTCATTGTATTTTAGAAAAATCATTGAGAGGAGAGATATTTTTCTTTTTTAGAAAAGATATTTATTACTACTATGCAATTTTTTACATATTTTACTATTAGTCAAATATGTAAAAAATTATTTAAAGATTTTCCTTCTTTCAAAGTTATCAGCCTTTTTATAGATGCTAGAAAATAAATAAAACTTTTGAGTTCTTATTTTTCGTTTTGTTAATAGCGAAGATGGTTTAAACACATTCACCTTTAAATATATCGGCAAAAGTGCTAATCCTCGATCTTTATTAAATCTCGGTGCTTCATTAAAACTCGACAAAGCCGATATAATGGAAGTTCTGCACTGAGATGATGATGCGCCAATCGTAAATAAATTGGTTGATGGTGAAATTCGTGATATGATATTAAATAAAAAAAGAACAAAGTAGTAATGATAAATGTGGAGAAGAAAAAATATGTGCAAACAATCGATCATGCAGTTAAAGGTCTTGAACAAAGAAGCTTTATAACCGAGCAGAAATGATATCAATCTACAACAGGGGTTTCCAACTTAAAAATGCCCGAGGGCCGCAATCGAAACCACCTGTCTAGTGGCGGGCTGCAACGTAATCAGGGCCATACCCAGGCCATTTTTTTTTGTGTGTGTGTGTGTGGGGGGGGGGGGGGGGGGGTTCAATATGAAATTTTTCTGATAGGGGGAGGGATGGAGGCATCATAATGAATTTGTATATGGTATGTACTATGAAATTTTTGAAAATTTCGAGGGATGAACCTCCAACCCTCCCTCCTTTCTAGCTACGACCTTGATCATAATTAGGCAACTTTCATCAAGTTATACAAAACAAAAACAAGTATTGAATTGCAAATTAAATAAGACGTGGGCATTTTAACACCTTTAATTGCATATTAAAAAAAATTCCAGACTAAAATAATTTTACTTTGATATCAAGTATACAGATATTTAAAATTTACATAAAACCTTAAAAATTACAAAAGGAAAAAAACATACGTAAAAGCACACAAATGTTCAGTGAGGGTCGGTCTGCTGCAACTACTACAGAACGGATGTCCACCTCAAGCTCTGTTGTTGAGAGTCTCAGGAGATGAAGTAGAGAAGAATCTCTGAGGAGGCTTCTATTGTGGTTTTTGATAAATTTCAATATAGAAAATACACTTTCGCACAAGTACGTACTCCCAAATATTGATGTAATTTTCCAGTCAAAATCTCGCAGGTTTGAAAATCTTTCTTTTGGTAATAATTTAAAGAAATTTGCTCCCTTTTTTTCCCTCGTTTGCAAAAATGTATCCGCTTGCAAGTCACATAGTTCAAGTTGAAGATGAGTTGGTTGATCTTCAATGTTAGCTCGAAGAGGATTACTAAACAGCAGCATGCTACTTTTTAATGATTCAAAATCTTTAAATCTAGTTGTCAAACTCCTATGATTTCTTGGATATTTGCACCAAATTCAGAAAAATCAAGAGTCCTTCTGCAGCTAACTTCCGACAGCTTGAAAAAGCGGTCAAATCATTTTTGTTCAAAGAAAGTTTGAAAACTCTTAATTTATTTCGAAACCCATCTACGTTTCCTATTAAATCCAACATCAGCTGGTTTCTTCCCTGGAGATTTAGATTCAGTTCATTAAGATGAGTACTAATGTCTGTGAGGAAAGCCAATTCTTTTAAGAAATCTACACTTTGGTGCTCCCGGCTGCCCAATTTGCTGCTCTCAGTCTTTGGATGAGTCGGTCGGCCTGGGCTTTCGACACTTTGGCGCTCTTCTTCCAGTTGCGTAGTGTCTGTTGAAAAGAACTTCTTCAGCAATGCAGGGATTTCTTTTCTTATCTCAAAGAATCTCTCGAGACACTTTCTAGCACTCAGCCATCTTACATGATTGTAGAGCAGTAAGTCCCCATATTCTGTTTACATTTCCCCCAAAACCTGCTGTAGCTGCCTATTAAAAAGTGCATGATTTCCACCTCTTATCATATTACAAGTTTGAAAACTTGATTTTGTTTTACCGACTTTCCACACAAAGCTCCCTGATGAATACAATGAATTGTCAGACAAGTTACTCCATTTTCTCATAAGTAATCCAGTCAGTCCAGATGTTCCCCCTACCATCGCTGGTGCACAGTCCGTCATAATTGCTGAACATTTATTAAAACCTCCGATTTTGTTAATTGCTTTTTTCACAGCTTTGTAGATGTCCCTTCCTTTTGTGGTTCCAGTCATTGGACATATTTCCAATAATTAATAATTCTTCATTGGTAGAAAAATCTTCTTGGGTAACACGTATAAATATTAACAACTGACTCACATCTGTTTGGCCAGTGCTTTCATCAAAAATAGGTACTTTTTTCAACTAAACCAATTAATGATTTTTCTACCTGCTCTCCTATATCAATAACTATCCTCTGTAAAGTTTGGTTAGAAAGTGCCACTGAATCAAATTTCTCGTTTAATTTAGCATCCCCAAAAGCCTTTGCCATTTCAATAGCACATTTTTTTACTACATTGCCATCAGTAAAGGGTTTCTTTGCTTTAGCAAACTCAAGAGAAATGACATAAGAAGCATACAAAGCAGATGATTGACGGTGTGATATTTTGGTAAAAATGCCTGTCTGCTGTTTCAGTTCCTTCTTTAACTCTGAAATCAAGATATTTCGAGATTCTCCTCCATATCTCTGATACTTTTCTTCATGAAGTGTTGAATAATGTCTTTTCATGTTATATTCCTTAGGCACTGATACCATTTGCATGCAAACCAAACACTACAACTTCCCGTTATTGTTCGTAATTAAATAATCACTTTCCCAACAATCCTTGTAAGCTCTGTTTTCACTTTCAATCGCGTTTATTTGAAATGCCACTCATTCTGATATTTAGTATAAAATGAATAATCAGAGAACAGACACACAGTATCGTGTTTTAAGAAAACCCTATCTCGTACTAAAAATAATGCTTGTAAACTTTTGGTCACAAAAGAAAAACAGACATCTACCGTGACAATATTAAGCTGAATGATAAGAAAGGTCAGCTACCAGTATGGTAGAATCCACTTGGGTCAGCAGGGGTGAAAGAAAACTGGTTAAACAAGTCAACGGACGAGTTCATGGACATGAAAAGCGACGGGGGAGGATGAAATAGAACACAAGTAGATGCACTAATTTTCATGGAAACCGAGGAAAATCAAGTTCATTCGCAAATGAACAGCAAACAGCATTTGAAACCGATATGGATTTTCACAAAAACTTTTTTCCTTAAATAAGAGCATCTAATTTGATGCTGCAAATTATTTTCCCAGAAGGCTTCGCGGGTCCCAAAAAAATGCACAGCAGGCCTCCAGTTGGAAACCCCTGATCTACAATATAAAAAAAACTGCTTTCCCATAAACCAAAATTAATGAAATAACAAACGTTAATTTAAATATTTAAACGAAATGATAAAATGTAATTTTATGATTTCGTTTAGTTCACACATTCTAGATTATTAATGTGTATATTTTTTCTTAGAAATTTCTTTTGCCCCATTTTTTGTATTAAATAATATGCTTTAATTGATTAACTTAACTTTTGTCATTATTTTTACTAAAAAATAGTGCTTTATAGTGTATTTAGTTAATATTAAGTTTGAATTTTATTCAAACTCTATAATCCGGAAAAATCGAAAATCCGGAATTGGCAAAGTCCGGACGAGTCCAGATTTTCGAGGTTGTACTGTATACGAATTTATAGAAGATACTATTCCCTATCAAATGGTGTTTGAATTTTCTGTACTGTGAAAAATGTATGAATAACAAGGCGTGGATCCCTTTTTTACTTTCCCTACAATACATGGTAATGTATAGGGAAAGGATTGGAATCATACCGAAAATCACAACTCAAGTTTTTGACGAATCTAAACATTTTAAGACCTCCAGAATACGAAACAACTATTTTTAGTGTGATGTCTGTGTATGTGTCTGTGCAATGTATGTATCCACTCTAACTCAAAAACTAATGAACCCAACTTCATAAAATTTGATAGATAAGTCACTTGTGGGTGACCCTGGTGCTGATTAGTTTTGGGTACAATTCGGGATAAAAGAACCCGCTTTTTTTTTTGTGAAATGGCTCGCAAAAATTACCTGTATCCACTCTAGCTGAAAAACTAATAGATCAAATTTTACAAAATTTGTTAGATAAGTCATTTGTGGTGCTGATTAGATTCTGAAAAAAATAATCTGCTTTTTTTTTTTGCAAAATGGTCTGCAAAAATCATCAAAATTTAAAATAAAAACTATGTATGCTCAAATACATCAATTAAATGCTTGTTTTATATGTAATTTTTAACAATAAAAGGAATTAAGACCAACCCCATTCCACTAGGACTAGGTTTTCTCGAGATATTTTAGTTTTTTCGCTACGTCACCTTAGAAAATAAATTCAGTTACCAAATAAGAATGAAAATTGAATTATATTCAGTGTCATTTTAAACAATTATGGGTGTTATTTTGTGCCATTAAACTCAATTTACTAAATTATTGAAGAAATAAAGAAACATGAATATGAGTCTGCAGGGAAAGTCATGTGCTGCCCACATCAGATTTTTATCCCTGCAATTGTACATTTTGTTAGGGGTTCATAAAGTAATTGATTAGTGGTTGCAAACTAATTAATTATGTTTTGGTTCACGCTGTGATATAACCTAGTTATTACATAATGAAATATACCCTTACCTGGGTGCTGTAATGTCTGGAATGAAATCTGTATCCCTAAAATCTTCAGTCACGCTGTGTATTGATATTGAATCCTCACTGGATGCAGGTGTTGTGGACAGAGCTTGGGATCCATACCCACTGGAAATCATGCTAGGTGTACCCACTTTTTGCTGCAATGCCAACAACTATTAAGTGCTTTAAAAACAACAACATATATGAGAAGAAAATACTGTTTCAAACTTTGAGGGAAAATAAATTTAGAGTTTAGCAATTAAGGAAAACGTCAATTTGTAGACATTGGGTAGAATTCTAGTGAACACCAGAAAGGAAAATTAGATAAGAGAATCCATTAGCCTGAAATGGAATGTCTTTTTCAGAGGATATGTAGCTTCTATGTTGTTTGGAATTAGTAAATATATAGATTTATGTCCACTTTGTTACTTCACATTACAAAGGAAGCCTCAGCCTCAGGCTGACTTCGGGGGCTTTCTCCAACTCAGTAGATGTTCCAGTAGAAATAGAGCTAAAAGAGAATGCAAACACAACTTCTACACAAGCTACAACAGTGATTGGTCAGTTGTTTTTATCTTAAATACATTTTTCGTGTTACAATTCTTTGAGACCATAACTAACCAAGTTCCATCATTTATTCTGACATAAAATTTGGTATGTATGCTGTTGTCTTTTGTGGTACATTCTGATTCTTTAAATTTTGGACCTTACCAATCCAACACATTGTGGGCCAGCAATAGAAAGACATATTTTGGGGGAATAACTGGAGAACCAGAGCAGAGCACATGGAAAGCTCAAATGAGACCTATCTTTTGTGGTATATTATAATTCTTTGGAATTTGAACATTACCGGTCTGGTCTAGATAATCCTGGGCCTACAATAAGAAGGGTTGGGAATAACCCAAGAAATTGGAGCAGCTAGAAAGATCAAATTTGGTATTTGTTGTCTGTCGTGGCATATTTTAATTCTTTGGAGTTTGAGCCCTATCGGCCTAGTCCATCCAGGGCATTAGGGGTTCAAGTCAGTAAAAAACATTTAAAAAATCTACATAAACATTTAATTTAATATGTACTAAAAAGTAAATTAAGTATTATTTGCTACTTTTGGTCCCTGGTTTTAGGTCTCCTCAAATAATCTTAATACTTTTCGCCAGCGTATGTATCCTAGAAACATTAATACATTGCGTGAAAAGAAGTATAAACTCATCTTGAAACCATTAATACTTTTCGCCAGCGTATGTATCCTAGAAACATTAATACATTGCATGAAAAGAAGTATAAACTCATCTTGAAACCAAAGTATCAGGTTGTAACAATCCTAGAAGTTTTGATAAACTATTTGTATGAATTAAAGAATCAGATAACTTGTTAAATTACTTGATTTAGTCAAAAAAATTTCAGTGCATGCTAGAAAAGTAATTACCTGCATATCTCCAATGCTATCAGGAGTTTCTAAAGCTCGTCCCCTTTTCTCTTGGACAGCTTCAGCAGATTCCCTCTGCGCCTGGAGATTTTCTTCTGCTTTGATGGATTCAATATTATTCAGCTCATCTTCACTCTCAGCAAACTTCGCTTCAAGGTTTTGAACACAAGTCTCATCGCCAGACTGTTCAAAACAAATGGTTTTAAACATTTTATGCATGGCATTCATAGAAACAATATTTTAGAATTATTATATATATTCAAGCAGATATTAAATCAAATTTAAAACATAAGAAAAAAGAAATTAAAAGGCCTAAATGCTCCCTGTACATGATATAAGAAGTTGAACATTCAAGTTTTGTTCATTTGATTTTCAATTAGTACAAAAAGGTGGGTTTTTTTCCTTTATGTGTAGGTACGATACTTTTAATTTATACATATATTTTATTTGAACATTTATCGTGCTGGAAAAGATTATAGAACTTTCTGCAATAATGGCTTTGACAATTACTTCTAAAATGAAATAGGAAAAATCATATCATGAAAATAAGTATGTCGGTTAAATAAAATTTAATTAATAATAAATTTCCCTAAATATGAAATTGCATTGTATCAACTAAAATTGTAAAGAGTAGTTCAGCATCTCATTTTACACATCACAAGTGCAATTGCTTATTTTATAATAATTAATACCCAATTATTTTACAACAGTAATCGTGAACAAAGTTAAATTTCAATTAAAAAAATTTGATGCATTTAATTTTAAGATCTTTCTGTAAAATTAGAAAGAAAGTAAAAACAAGTTTTGAAAAAAAAAGTTAATATTATATACACTAAATTCAAATTAATTAAATTAAAAATGCAAAGTAAATTAGTTAATTAAAAATGCATAAATAATGTAGTCAAAGATACAACTTATGCATGAGCAAAGCACAAGGTCGATAAAAAATATAAACAATAATTGTGATGTCATATGCAGTAAGCATTCTGATTGGTCAATTACAGCCAAGATATTTCCGGTTGATATACAGTCATGATATTTGTGGTTGCAAAGGTTTGTTCAAGTAGTTGTACTTCATTTCGTAGAATTCAAGTTTATGCAATAAGTTGATGGTTCAATTTATCGATTCAATTTTTTATATCTATACAGGGGTCTTAAAAAGCATAACTAAAACACTAAAAAAATTGCATTCATCACATAATTTTTCATTTTGATCAGAGGCTACTGCTTATTTTTAAAATATGATTTATGTATGGGGCAAGGTACTGGACCTCAAAATTTACAAGGTTATTACTTAAACACTATTATTACTTTAATCCGAAACGTACCGACACTCAATATATATACCTATTAATACCGTAACTTATCAAATGACCGGTTTTTAGATAAAAACTATTTTTCTTGATTGAATGCAGGTAATATTGATTTTAGTAAGAAAATATTAAACAAAGTAACTTTAAGGTAATAAACTCCATTCAGTTTTTAAAACTCGATTTACTTCTTCTATTGTGCATGTTCTTATATGTTTCATAATACGGTGGTCAATTATCCACAAAAATGCAGTCTTCACTTTACCTTTTATAATATTACATTTTGTATATATATATCCCGTTGGACCTGACTCTTCCCTGAAAATGTTATGAAGTGCTGCTTTCCAAGATGTAGCACCTATTTGCATTTCTTCCCAAACAGTGCCATCAATCAAAATAGACTGCTTATTTTTTCATTCTCATCTTCAGAACTTGAGAGTAATCTTATTCTTTTTCGTCCTCTATGTATTATATTCACAATATTCTCATTTTCATCGTTGGTATCTGTAGGCTCACACTCAGTGTCTAATAGATCCATTTCGGAAGACTCTTCACCTATGTTATTTGTTTCTTCTAAGAACTTGGTGTGTCTTGAATGTTTCGACATTTTATCAGGGTGAAGATTAGGAATGGAGTAACGATGTAAAAACAAAATATAAACTAACTAGTAATACTTCTTCATTTTTGTCACTTTTCTCGCAACTTGAAATTTTACGTACTTTATTGAAATTTTAATACACAATTATTTTAAATTGAACTTACTATGCAACAGTCCTTGCAAAAATATGCAGGAAACTGCTGAAAATATGTGGAATGTGCATGTACATCACATTTTCGGACCCGATAACCTTATAAGGCAATAAAGTTTTCTCCTGGTCGTGGTAGATAATGGTAGACTATGTATCTTTATCATATAAACACACAAAGAAGAAAAATAAATATTGAAAAATTTATTGTATACATTTGATAGAAAAAACGATGAAGTCAAGTGAGATAAAGTGATAACATTATATGCGAATTTTTGACCGGTCATGGTACGTTTAGTATTAAGAAAAAGTAATTAAGAATATTTGCAATGTGTGAATAAATCTCACCAAAAATTATTGTTTAATAATTTTTACTGCCATTTTATAAGTTAAATAGATATTTCAGGATGAGTAAGTAAGTAAAATAAATAAGTCGAAGTCATTTTTTGACATTTATTTTTGTTTAGTTAATAATGGAGTTGAATTTTGAGTGATTTTCACACCAAATTATTCATAGTAAGTAGAAAAATTAATACAGGGTTTCAATCTTAATATCATCCTAAAGTAAGAAAAACACTTTGAATGAAATACATAATGAATATGATTTTCTAATTTTTGGCAAATATTTAATAAAGCATGGGTTTGAATGCAAAATACATATTTAATTCTGACATAGCAAATCTAAAAATGTTAAAATGATGGAATTTGATGAGCTTAAAGGTTTCACCCTCTATACAGAAAATATATTTGTCTGTTGTGATTTAATGATTTTGGGGAATTTTTAGGGGGTAAAAGAGTATAATTTTATGCTCGCTTTTTCTCCTCTTCCAAACTTTGGCATGCATATGTGACATGCAAGAGAAATGAAGCTCATTGACTTTTTCATTTTTAATGCCCAGTCTGAAAGTTTTCGATATGGGAAGTAGGATTGGGCGATATATCGTGAAAAACTGATTTTCAAGTGGGTGATACATATCGTGATTTTCCGATGTCCATCAGTGTTAAATTCCAATCTTGAGAGTGATGCTTTTGGTTTTGGGATTTTCTTAGATCATGCACAAATTCCCGATCGCTGCCAGTACATCGTGATTTCCCGGTATCCATTAGAATCTTTTAAGGTACTTCGCTTTTTGATTTTCGCATTGATATTTTCTTGGGATACGAATAATACATATAATCTATGGATTATCTCTTCTTGAAATTTCATAATTAACAAAATGTGAATCATCTTCCAATTTTTATTGCATTCGCTATGTTTTAATATGAAAATAACTTTATGTTCTGTTTTTACCATTTATCCTTAAACTAGTAAAAACTGCAACAATCAGGTTCTTCTTGATCACACAAGAAATTTTCTTTAGTGACTTTCAACTTCAATAGTCTGCATTCCAAGCTCTTTCATGTTTTACTTTTGATTGCAAAATAGGTGTAAATTATTGACTGGAATGCTTTTAATAGACATGGCAGGGAGATTTCTCTTCCATGCGGTAAAGACATTAGTTAACTTTAATGGTTGTTTACAAGAAAAGGACAGAGGGGGTGAGGAAGGGAATGGGACATAGATTATCAACTAGGGAATGTATAGATATCCTAGTAAACCCCTTTTTAGGATGTCTACTGATGAATGGTCGAGGGGGATAATTTATCACCATAGGGACTTGTTGGGTGGGAAGCATGGGATTACAGTGACTAGCTTGTTGTATCTAGATTTTTTTTTCGGTAAGGTAAGTTTTATATTAATTTTTTTTTTTTTGTTAAAAGTTTATTTTTATTTTAGTTTCTATTTATCTTTTTTCTAGTTTTGTAATGGGGTTCTTCCGTCTTTAAAAGTATTAAGAACTTATTTCCATAAAATGTGCGAATTTACAGGAACTTCAATATTTCGTTATGAAATATGGCAATCAGAACATGGGAACTGTTGTAATATGGCAGTCACCCCATAAATTCGTATATTATTGAATTTGAAATGCTTGAATTTTGCAATTCAGTTCTGTGCATTACTGTAGTCCAAAAGTATCAGTTTGCATCTATTTTCATCTTCTAAATATTCCATATCAGAGCAATATATCTTTTATATTTTTATACTGCGAGTAAAAATAAATAAATGTTTTACTAAATCAAATTATTTTTTACATAAATTGTGCAATTCAGTTTTTTATTTACCTGCATTGCCATTAAGATTTTAGTCATGTGTATTGTTCACGTGATTAACATCACGATGCATCGCGATGTTAGACTGCCAATGTATCACGATGTAAAAACTGTCACATTGCCTAAGCCTAATGGGAAGTATTTTTTATTTTTTCTGTTTCCTAACTTTCTTTTCATTTAAGATTACATCTCTTTATATATATGTGTCATAGATAAGTGTTTTGATTTGATACAATAGTGTTTTAAAAATAATTGTGTTACAAAACTACTGTTGTTTTATTTTAAAAGTTTCAAAGTTAGAAAGTACTTGTTATTCTTATACTATGAGAAACTATGAAATAATTAAAGATAAAGGTTTGTATAAAAGGAAATATTTAATCATAGAGTATTTTTAAGCGAGTAGTTGCATGTTGCAAGCCTAATGAACATATTTAGAGCTATTCCAAGTTAAGTGTTTTTTCAAAAGGCCAATAAGCTGACACTGGGTACGTACTTGGGTGCAGAGTACCTGCTATCTGGTGACCAGAAGACTCTTGCGTAAATACATATAACAGATGCATCGTCAGCTGTAATCTGCTCACACAGCTGGCAAATCTATGGCATATGCACTTGCTATAAGGGCCATAGGCCACTAAGCAGGTGATGACTATTATCAAGTTTTATGATCCCTTTCCAAAAGTGACCAGATTGATTGCCAGCGGTAGCAAGTTGAAAATGAAAATGGAATTTTGGTGAACACAGTGTATACTGCTCTATGTGGTGAAAAATTAACTTTGAAATTAGAAAAAAAAAAAAAATTGAATAACAGAATAGATTCAAAAGTGATACTAAATTTTTCAACATACATGGTCACAAAATTCTGTACTGTCATCGAGACCACATTCAGGCACACTTTGAAGACTATGCTCTTCAACAACAGTAGACATGGGTTTCATCAATTTTGTGGACTGGGGAGTCAACCCATTGAGTGGGGATGCTGAAATAAAAAAAGAACTAACTGAGGCATTTGTAAAAGACATTTAGTAAAAAGGTACTTAAAATAATTTGAACCATGCTATTATAACAAAGGGCATGCTAAACACGTTAAAACAAAAATACTCTATAAAATTACAAAAGTACTGAAATGAAGTAGATAACAAACAATAATCAAAACAGGAACTGTGGGAAGGGTAAAAGTGCTTGCAGGGAGAAAAGTATGAAATGAGCAAATATACTTAAGACATCTAATGAAGAAGCAAGCTTTGATGACATGTGCAGGGAACTACAATGCACAGGAAGCAGACATTTTGAGACTTAAAAAACAGGCATGGATTATAGATGTTGTAGACCTAACGTACTTAACATAGATGAACTCTGACGGAGACTCTTATTCAAATTGAAACTGAGATTCAAGAATGTTGGCCGAGCTGAAATTACAAACACTTATGTTACAAAGAATGGCAGATAGACTTACTTTCATCTTTCAAAGAGGTCAACAGAAGCAACAAAAAATATTTACAATGGATTTTGTTATGTGTGTTTTTAATTAGAACAATGGTCATCAAACTTCAACATCTATAGAACTTTTTTTGGAACACACACACACACACACATATATATATATATATATATATATATATATATATATATATATACAATCCTGTTCATTCATACTACTGTTTTGAGAAAGTATTGTCTTCCTCAAAATTTTCAAATTCAAAACTGTTTAAAATTTATTTTACGACTCCTAAACACATTTTAAACACTTTCAGAAAGATGTTTTGAAATGTGAACACGATAATCAAGAACAAATCACTATTAAATTTTATGCATCAATACATTAAGTGAAAAAATACAATTTGATAGAATATTTTGATTTGCTTGATGAATTGACATGAATTATTTAAAATTTAAGATTTTAATAGAGTTATTTCCTACAGAGACACAATAAATGTCAGAATAAATATAGTAATATCTATGAGAAACAATAGTTTGAAAGATGTTGTGGATGCAAATTGCTGTATATCTATTATAATATGCACTGGACTGATAAGGTGCCATATCAAAATTATTGAGCGCTATAGCTAGAATTTTGGTTTTGATGTCATTCCAAGCTCAGCTTCAAGACTAAGAAAAATATTTCAAATTTCAAAAATTCATATTATTGATGGATGATATGAACTTTTTCTGCCAATCAGAAAAACTAGACAATTCAATCCTTTTGTTGTGCACAGAAATAAAATTCAATATATTTTTCCATTTAATAATAAAAAAGAAAAATTGTGTTATTTTTATGCTTCAATCTGAAAAGGTGTCTGATATTCAGAAAAGTTATTGACAATTTTGATTATGTATATAGATGTCACATTAAACGACCGCTAGTTATTTCAAATGCACAAAGCATGGGTGGGAAATAACTAGTAATGCATATTAACTCGGGAATTCCAGGCGGTACTGTTCGATACCAATGAATATGACTAATACTAAATTATAGTGGTAAAAAATCAATGATCTGAGAGATTATTAACAGATGGCTCTTTACAAGAGGGTAACGAAGAACTTATATGTGCTGAACAAGTGAGTAACATTATTACGCTCCATCTAGATCACATATCCAAGGTGAAAAAAAATGTAAAAGAATAGTTGGCTGAAAGTCCTGTTATTAAATTAATTATCAGCCTAAAAAGTACACATATTTTCCTGGTCCGGCCGTCCATTTTGCTGCTCTATGTCCTCGGATGAGTCGGATGGTCTGGGTCTCCCACATATCTTCCTGGTGCATGAGCATGAGGAGGGAATTTTTATATTAATTTGATCAATAAGAAATATTTTTGTGGTCTGACTAACAAACTTAAAAATGTAATGAAAATATAATATTCTTTTGTAAGAGTTATTTATTTTGATTTAAGAACATTTTATCACTGCTGCATTATTCTAGAAAAAATGGCAATGGTTTGTTGACCTTTTTTAACTGCTTTACTAGATTATGGTCAAAAGCTGTACTAGAACACTTTGATTATATGTTATTTTATAAGTCCTGTTATAATATTAATAGAATAAATAAAATGTTAAAACAAATAAATTATTAACTTTACTGATTACAGTATAAAAATTTGCTTTTTGATCTATTATATATATTTATAATTTGTCGGAATTATATTATTCATCACCAGTATTAATAAAGGAAAAGCTAATTCAGTTGCAGTTTATTAAATTCTGATTTATGTTATAGGATATAATAAAATAGAGTGTAAACAAATTTTTTTGTATCCTAAATTTGCACCTATTATTTTGTCTATAGTATAAAATAGGAGAAAAAAAAATAATGGAAATGATTATACAGGTATGATTTTTAATTAAGTTTAATAAATAAGTAAAATGATGACATTTTGGGATCCTGAAAGAAGTTTCTGGGACATGTTTAGGATGACTGGACATCTGAACATCTTGTTTCTATTTTTATTAAAATTTGTATTTATGCTAACACGTAAATACTGACAACAATTACTACAGTTTACATAATATTTATCACTCAATTATGAACATTACAAAATATGTATTCTAATTATTTACTAATTTTACTTTTAGTGAATATACATTTACTAAAAGTAGACAGAATTTTCATTGTATGTAATATATTTTTTATGACAAAATTTCTGCATATTTTAATTTATTTTCATGAATATAAATAATATATTAGAAAGCAATATATGAAGAGAAAAAGGAAAAAAAAAATAAGTATTCTATAAAGGCATAAAACTGTTTTAGAAGGAAACTTATTAATATTGTAATTTCTTTACAAGTAAAAGAAATGATTATTTTTATTAAAACATATATTAATTAACTATTAAACAATTAAAATTATACCATTAAAATTAAAGTTATATAAATTAAAAAATAAATCATTAATATATTAAAACATATACAAACATATATAATCATTAAAATATTAAAACTTATACACATTTTTTGTACTTCCTTGATAATTAATTGACTACAATGGCTTCATTAACATTATAAGCCTTCTTCATCAGGTCAAGAACAGTGTGTACTGATTAAAAGATTTAATATAACTGCCAAAGTAGTTGTATTTGATTTAAAGACTCAAAGAAATGAAGTGAACTTTTGTATAGTTCACTATATTACACTAATGACTACAAGCAAGTTAATCAAAATAAGCACCTTAAATATCAAGAAGTATTGTGTTCGGGTGTTTCCTTCTATAGCTGTTAGGTGTGCAAATTGACACCAGTTGAAACTGGATTCAAAACCATTATAAATATCCATGTGTATTTTGAGATCATAGATCAAAACTGGAAATACTAGAAGTTCTATCAAGTCAGAATGACCAACACACCATGCATAATATGTTATTTAGCAATTATGCACATTTATACCAAATTTTTCACCTTAGTAGGGGGCTTGCTAATCTTAACATAGCGGGCTATGTTAAGATTAGACATAGCAGGCTATGTTAAGATTAGCACTAGATTAAATGGAATGAAAAATTTATTTTAAGGGTTATTGGTTATGGTATTGAAAATGTAATTTCTCCTATTGAATTATAAGATATAAGGGCACTGCTGTAAACTACAATATTCCCCAAACCATAACTATTCAATATAATTCAGCACATCACAAAAATAAGCAAAATAAATTTCAATTATGGCAGCCAAATTTCTACAGGAGAGAGAGAGAGAGAGACACATTATGACCAACAGCATGCTAAATTCTGACATTGAAATACTGAATCACCAAAACAAAACATTAAAACATGCTGCCATGTAAAAGTCCTAGGTCAAAGTAAAAGTCTATATTACATTACACTAAATGACCCAAATCGTTCAAATGGAACAAAACTATTCTCAAAATAACCCCCCTCCACACATATTTGTGTTTTTTGAGCTTTAATAAGTCAATTTCAAGGTCATAATGTAATAACAAGTAAAAATAAGAATATACATTATTTAGAAAACCATAAATATTTAGTAAAATATTTTTGAAATTATCTAATTTAATTAAAACTTATGCTACAAACACAAAAATAAGTGCTCTACTTATTGTACAGTTTTAAGAATTTTTTTTTTTTCCTTCTGTAAATTCAATGAAATATAAAAATACAAAGGAACATTAGGTTTAAAACAAAAAATGCTCTAATTAACCCCCCCCCCCCCACACACACATACACACAATTCAGATTTTAAATTATAAAAATGTTGATCCCATTTATATCAAAATAAGTTTTTGAAATTTAATTTTAAGTTCTTATACACCAGAAATTAAATGGGATGTATTTTTATTTACCTTTAAATCGACAGATTAGTTTTTAGAAAGTATTGGTTATATGCTATATTTAAATATATAAGGCAAAACTTGGTACAAAAATTGGGGAGTATTAACTTATACAAGAAGTTTATTTTAAAGAAAATAATTTAGGCCCAAATTTAAACTTAAAATTAACTCATATGTCATTAACTCATTTTACTTCTAAATATGGTGCCTGGCCATTTGAAAAAAACAAACAAAAAAACTTCTAAATATGGATGTTAAAAAACTATATTTGCTTTATTCAATGAATAACACTAAAGATACAATTAGTCTACCAATCTACACAATTAAAACATGTGCAACCATATATCTGTGTAGTGCTTTTTTGTACTCTCTAAAATTACTAGTAGCTAATTTGTACTCTAAAATCATCATTGATGTCTAATTAAAGCTTCTGTTAGACTGACAATTAATTAGACATTGATGTCTAATTAAAGCTCTATCAATAATCATGTATAGCAAATACATGATTATTAACTATTTAAAATTTTAAAAAATTAATAAACTTTTGATTATTTGAAAAAAATGAAAATTGGGGAATAAAAATGTCTCACTGAACTGAACAACTGACAACAATCAATAATTTTCATCAATGTAAATTGTTGTAAAATATTAAAATAAAATTCAAAATAAATTCTGAATTAGATATTTATTTAATTAATTTGTTAAAAGGACATATTTCATCCGTTTATTTCCTTTGCAACACAGCAAGCCAATGAATATGTACCAAAATGCATGAAGCAGGTAGTTTGAGTATTATTTTTTTCCTTTTTAGATTCTATAGGCCTGATTTCAGCACTTTTGGTATTTATTGTTAGCCATGACTTGGGCACCAGGCATATAATGAGGGCATCGATTTATGCAGGAATGAACTACAAATTTTTTTCTGTTAAAGAGACTTATATAGAACTTATATAGAAGTATCTACAGTATTTAAAGAATATATGTGTTCTATAAGGCATAAAAACATGCATGCTGATTACTACTCTATTTTTTCTTTATTTTTGATTCAGTATGGTGTTTAACTCTTTACGGATGACAGATGCATCAGCTTGTTGATTGTGAAACTGCATTCAAGGATGATATTTATGCATTCACGTCCAAGAGAAATTTACCCTAAAGGATGATTGACACCAATGTGCGTTTTCATGTGAAACATTTTTGTTTGAATTTATTTGAATACTAGATGGTGCTAAATGTCCATTCTAACATTTACAACATATTTTGCCAATACTTGACCTTGGTATGGGGGGGGGGGTGTCCCTACGAATCACCATTTCACCTAGAGTGGTAAAATGTGGTTTTGTAATATAAACAAACAGATCATTTCTCGTAGACTCTGCTATGTTATAATTGTGCATGAGTTCATGTTTTAATTTTAGTTTAATGATTGTGTTGGAGAATTATTGGAATGCAAGAGAGTATTTTCTTTCAAGTTTGGGTTTTAGAGGAATGTGCTATAGTGAATTTATTAGATTATTTTAGATAAGAGAATGGCTGGGTCAAGACGTTTTTACATATAGAAAAATATACTCACATGGTAATCGAACAGGATAGTTATGAAAGTAATACAAATTATGAAGATTCGTGGATTTGGGGTATTTCTGTTGAGCGCACGATCAGTTTTTATAAATGCAAATATTGCAATGTTGTTTACTGCCCGCAAAGGGTTAAAAGAGTGCTTAAAAGGAAATAAAAAATTGAATTATCTCCATTGAAAATTTTAGAGGTAATGTATGTTGTATGTTAAAGTAAAACTAATGAGTGTTACTTACTGAGAGCATATGGAGATGTGACTGGCGATTCTCCATTACTCAGGGAGGTCTTGTCTTTCCCAAATGGTGTGCTCGTGAGAGGACTGGACGCATTTCGTTGTTTCAAATCATCACCGGGGGACTGCATGGTGAGCTCACAGGCAGAATCTGCTCGGGAACTTGGATCCATTCTTTGAGGGAATGTGGTATCCAGCCTTTGTTCCATTCGCAAAACCTGCAAAATGATATTCATAAATATTTCTAGGATTGAATTTACTATGACACAATTATGTGTACAGGAAATTACTGTATATTTCAGTGTGTAAGCTAAGAATTTTATGAGTTTTTCACTATTGAGTTAGGGTTTATATAGGAGTCAGAGCTAGCTTTCACAAATTAGCAAAAAAAAATTGTTAACAAAGAAAAAATGACAGAAAAATCTTGTGTGTTGTCAGTGGTTGTGCATACATTTTTTAATTCATCCTTCCTGACTCACTCGCACAATCATCCATCAGCATTCAAATATCTCACAATTCTATAAATAATCATTCAAATCTCATTTCAGAGTGCAAAAATTTGTAATGACGTGTTAGTTACACAATGGAATACGCATTATTTACACCTTGAAATTTTACCAATGTGTAAAAAAATGAATTACAATTTTTCATGCTGAATACAATTTTTCATGCTGAATTGTAAGTTTTTCCTCATTCTGTTTTAATTTTTATATATGTATAATTTTTCACTTTTTGTCTGGTCAGTAACCAGCCTCTAATACTTCTTTATGTGACAGTATATAATGAGTGTTCGCTCTTGCTTAACTTCTAGCCATAAAGGCACAGTAATGTACGTCATCACATCCCTTCATGGCATTCATACTAAGAAAGAGATATGACATGAGCAGTCTTTTTACAATAAGTAAGGCTTCTAAATATATTATATTTACGAGCCTTACTAATAAGCATCAACAATGCTTCAGTGTCTAGAAGTAACTATTTTAAACATTGTAACCACACAATATAATTGGGGATTGTTCAAGAGGTTTTGCACATTTCGCAATGCTTCGTAACATTTTAGCAATTTTCTTTTAATTCATCTTATATACAGGTTTCTGATTTTGATCAAGTATTTTACAGCAGAATTTCATATTCGGATTATATTAGGAAATATACAGTATTCTTTTGACATCAAGGTGAAAAGTTAAGTGTGTCTAAAGATAAATAAGTATAAATGAGAACATAAGAGGTACTTAAAACATTGTATTAACAGCAATTATAATTAATGTGACTGAAAGGGATTTAAAGTGGTTATCACATTGCTATCAAATTCACCAACTTAAAATCAACTTCAAAATATTATTAAACTAGTTTTTAAACCAAAAGAACTGAAATTTTCATTGAAATCTTTAAATGGTAATACGAATTCAGAATAGCAAAAATTAGAATTTAAACTAAACAATAAAATTTAAATTTAGATATATTATGTATAAATAAATCATCAAAAAATTTAAGATACAAAAAGTGGTAAGATCTTATATTTAGCCAAAATAATTAACTGATGGCCAATAGTGTTTCTAAATCAAAATATTAAATTTTATAAAATCAAACTATTTGAAATAATAACAAAATTTTAAACTATATCACCAACAAATAATCAAATCCTTGATAAATTATTATCATTTATTTAGTTATTTGGAATACACTTCGAAATAGGCACAAGCCTAGTTAGAGAGAAGGGAAAAACAAATGACAGAAAATATAAAAACACACACAAAAGAACATGTAGACACAATAAAACAAGTACCTAACACATGAAAAGTAAAAGAAATAAGGCAAAAACATATTTCACATTATAATGCAATCATCAGAATTTCTAAAATCTTAAAACTTACATCATAAAATTTTTAAAACACAGTGGATCATAAAAAAAATATCAAAAGTTAAAGATAAACTATTAAGTGTTCTGACAAACTGCACTAGTTGATTCCTTAAATTTTTTTACTGTGGAAGCTGTGGAAGATTTCAATAAGTACAAGCCTATTTCTAGTATTGTAAGACATATATTAATCTCAGTAAACTAGGACAGTTTATAAGAGAATATGAAAAAAAAATTGTCTATATTCCAAAGACACAATACTATATATTGACCAGAGCAAAGTAAAAGACATAAAACTGTTATAAAAACTATTAGAATTTGTAAAAAAAAATGTATCTCAGAAATTTATTTTGAACTTTTTCAATATTACTATTGGAATATTTGCAATATGGATTCTAGATCACACATTCATGTTCCAAATTAGGTCTTACAAAAGATTTAAAAAGACAAATAAACACAGTAATATTTTTTAAATTTTTGCACATTAACCTAACATGATTAATTCCTGACATGATTAGATGAAAAATAAACTTTTTCATATCTGGTGTTTAGTTCAATATTCTCAAGATACATTAAATTATCAGAATCAACCACAGAATTACTTTTGAGGTAAAAAGACCTGGGATCAGAATTACAAGATTTTTCAATGAGATCAATATACTTATTGTATTCATGATCAATATCCAACTTGATTTTCTTCCTGAAATATTTATAACAATCCATTGGTGCTCTTATCCTCTAAATTTTCTCTAACAATTATTCTTTAATTTAATATTAACAATGATTTCTTTAGTAAACCAAGTCGGATACTTTTTTTTTTGCAATACTTTGATTTTGGAACACATAAATATTATAAAGCAAAATATAAAATTTTCCACAGCAACATTAATACAGATAATATATTTATATTAGAAATATCAAATAATAGCTTAAAATAAAGAAAATATATTAAGGCAGTTGAACACCTTACAGAATGTAACATTCTTATAAACTATTGATAGTTTTTTTTTTAAAAGCATGTAAATAAATTTTGAAACTTTTTTTTTACCAGCAGTTTTAACTAGAATTCTATTAGGATAATTACTTCTGAAAATTATAATGATTTAAACTGAATCTAGTAACTTACTTTTTCAAAGACATTGAATATATCTGTTTGCATTTTCTCAGTATTGCAAAAATCAGATTATGTTTTCAGCACGTAAAATTAAGAACTATTTATGTTTGAAACTATAAATTTTGTCTTTGCAGTTTCCTATATCCTGAGCTAAATTGTATATGAATTTGATGACTGCTATGTGGAAGGACTGAAATTTTCAGCTCCCTGATAACTTCTGTGGTATATAACAAGTTTCTTGCTGTCATTGCAGATATCGGCTATTCCTTGCTAAAGAGCACATAAGCATGAAACCGGTTCATGGATGCTGTTATCTGCAAAGAGAGTGTCTTCCAAAGTTTTGTAAATGCCCCTTACAGGCAGGCTTTGTGATTATGAATATTTATCTATCATCTAATTATGCAATGGGCTAAAATAATTACTCTGGCATCCCAATGATGAAAAATTTCAATATGTCATGTATATATAAATGTATAACTTATTATTTCAGTTTATTGCATTTTCAACATTATAACAAGTTTTTTGACAGCTTAATTGTAAAATAGAACCAGAAGTTTAGGTAATTTTAATGTTTCGTAAAATAAATAAATTTTAATTAAAAATTATTTAGTGCCAATAATTAATTTTTATGTAAATTTTTCCCTTGTTTATACTTATACTTGCTTTGCATAATTTGAAATGTTAAAATGAAAAAAAAAAAAAAAACTCTAAGGTGGTGACCCACATTAAAGTAAATTAAAAAAAATATATTTGAAATAAGTATATTACGTAATTAAATAATCAAGAAGTTGCTTTCTTGCGCATGTTTGGCAAAAGAGAGGCAATAACTGGTCAAATAAATGGAAGCAAAAGGACAATGAGAAGAATTTTTTTTTACATTTTTGTTGTTAAAAAGGATTTGATACCTCAGTTTTATCACTTGCAATCTATTTACATGGTCAAAAGATACATTTGAGGACAGTATATAACTTACATGAGCAATATTTGGCACACTTGCTGTTTTTCTCAATGGCTTTCCTTGAGCTGCGAGCAATTCTTTTACAGCTACTTCCTAGAGTGTAGCAATTTCAATAATTAATATAGAATGTGACAATAAGTACAATAGGTTTATAGCAGAATAATAGGATAAGATAAAACACAAATAATTATCAATCTGTAAGTAAAACATAAAATTGTTAAAATTTAAACTGTGATTAAAAGATTTTAAAATTAAAAAGTAAACAAACTCATTTTAAATTTTAAATACAAAAAATAAATTAACACATTTCAAAATTTAAAATCACTTTCACTCATCACAATCATGGACACTTTTGGTGATTGAGAATATGTTACTGTTACATTACATACAGTTTGTCACATTATCATATTCAGAGAATCAGTAAAATTTTGAATTATTGCCATTTTGTGTCTCCATGCTTCATTGTTTTTTTCACAGCAACTCTATAGTTTCCAATTGGGAGATAAAGAGACATTGAAGTGTGGCTACTATTTTGTATACACAAGTGCATATTGTCTAATATACAAGGTGATTAAAAAAAGATGGGTCAGACTTTACTAGGTGGTAGTACAAATGGTTGCTGTTGTTGAGACCCAGACCGTCCGACCTACCAGAAAGGTGTAAGGTAACTGTTTGGACGGCCGGGAAGTGCCACCCAATTTAGACCGGAACCCAGTGGGGGAGGCATCCACAGGGACCGTACCCACCTTCCCCTAGCACCAACCTCTCGGAAGGACTTACGCACCCACATGTTTAACGTGATCGTACTCCGCTTGAACACGGCGGCAATTGTGGCAGCGTGCAAAATCCAGTACACAAACCACCGGGCTACCGCGCCCGAAATGTGCCAACAGCATGCGGTGTTCCCAGGTGGTCACCCAAGTGCTAACTGCGCCCGATGCTGCTTGGTTTAATGTGTACTACCATCTCGTAAAGTTTGGCCCATCTTTTTTTACTCACCCTGTATAATCACTCAAAACATTTACTCTTACTACAAATGAAAAACACTTGATTCTTCAACAGCATATTTTAAATCTTACCTGCCGTAACCTATCCAACATCAACAGACTCTCAACTGCTGATACTCCTCTTGTATACTTCTCGATGTAACTCTCCCCATCATTGGTGTGGGCATCTTCCCCTGATGCAGCCATCAGGGCAAGCATCTCTCTATTCTCGGGGTCTTCAGAGGCCTGTTGATTACAGTTTCAAAATGGTCATTTTCAAGCACAGATTGCACAAAAGTAACATAAGCAATAATAGTAATATATACAGATGGCAATTTCCTATTAAATCTTTATATTTTTAAATTGTTTGGAGAAATATCTAGAGGTGGCTGGAAAAAGTACATAAGTCACAAATTTCAATTTTTTTATAACATACATATTTGGTTTAAGAAATTTATAAACTTTGTTGTGAAAAAAATACGTAAGTCAGTTGGGCTTTCAAGATGTTAAAAAAAGAAAAACTTAAACACCTTCAGATTTTGTACGGGTATCAGTGGGGTAATAAAATATAAGTTATGAAAAATTATTATTTATTTTGCTTATGAATATATGACAAATTCCATAAAAATTTAATATGTATTCTGAAAACTAAAATATTACAAAAGTTCTAAAAGTAGCAAAATTTTCATTCCTTGATATTTCAAAATCCTTGATTTTAACTTATGTGCTTTTTCCCCACCAGCTCTAAATATGTTTCAGACAATACATATATTTTTAAATGAAAACATACATTTGTTATATGAACAAGTTTTTTTATCTGTAAAATAAATTTTCTGCATACTGTACTGTCTAAAAACAATCTTCCACTTGATTATACTACCCCCATCTTATAAAAAAAGATGTCTGTATATGTCATCTGTAAAGCTTAAAATTCCCACTCACTCGCCAGTCGCCACATGGCGATTAAACTGGAAAGCTAGCGATTAATTAAATCCTGACTACCAGCCAAATTTTGTGATAGCCTAAAATGATTCTTCTCCTTAAACAAACCCTCCTGTGGAGTGAGAAAATCTGGCAACAATCGCTATGATACTGCGATTATAATTTATTACATTTATAGCAAAAAATAGGTGTAATCCACGTTCCTATCCCCTCCCTCCTCGTAATCACCTGGTAATCACCAATGTGTTTTGAGACATGTCCTGGAGTAGCGTCTTTGCCGCGCTCTACCCACTAACCCAGAGTGCCGCCACCCACTTTTATACGCTGTATGATAAGGTGTCATCATTTTTACATCTACGTTAAATTTTAAAGGGTTCCCGAAAGCAGATGTGCAAACAGAAATAAAATCACTCGCTAAAATAAAAATGGTACGTGAAACTCGCCCCCACTATTTTTGGCTTGTAAATCTATTTATTAGTAAAATATTCATTATAACATATTTTACACCATGAAATTAAAAGAATTAATCTATATGGAAGAGTTTCGATAATACGCTGCGGTCCGGGACTGGCGCGAGTGAACCTATATTTGGGCGTGCGGCACTAATAATGGGCATCAATCTCGGAGTTGGGGGAATGCTTTAAACTAGATGGCGAGAACTTCACATTTTTGAAAGTCTCGGTGCAAGGCAGTTTTTCGTTCAAAGAAATTTCAGAATTCCTTTAATTTAATGGATTGTACCTTGTTTAAGTTGTCTGTCATCGACAATATAAAACACTAAAAATGAATGGATTCCTAAAATGTTAAGAGCTATGTTGTGTTTTCAGAAGTGCTAACTGCAATTATTATCAATTCAATTTTAAATCAGTTCTATTTTCAACTTTCCCACGACCAAGGATAGTTGATTTTCTTAAAAAAAAAAAAAAAAAAAAAATTCAAGTTTTTCTAACAAACAGAAACTTTTTCTTTGCAATTTTAAGTATTTTCAGCATGCTTATTTACTAGGCATATTAAGCATGAGTTATGCAATTGGTATGGTTGTGCATGAGAAAAGGAGCATGGGAATGATTTTGGCTCAAAACTGGAGATTTGGAAATTGCGTTGTGCTATCTGTATCTGTATTATTTATGTGGGCATATATTTTGCATACAGACAATTTATTTTAATATTCCATAAATTTTCCATCTGACCCCCCCCCCTCCCCTCCACCACACACACACACTTTTTTAAATTTCCAATAGTGGATGCAATGTTTGCACCCATTTATTTCTTTGTTATGGGACTTGAGGTTGCCACTTTTAGTTCATGAAAGCTTCCATTCCTAAAGCATGACAATATGTATATGTTATGCCCCTCACTACTCTCCTTTTGCCATTTTGCAAGTCAGGTTTACTTCAGAGACAACAACAAACATTTTTTAAGCAAATTTAAAATTCACAAATGGCTTCAAAAGTTTTAGAAATATTCAAATTATTCCATAAAAAATATGAGAAAAATTTCAGCAAAATGCATTCCATAGTTTTTTAAATAAAAATTAAAATAATAATGACAACCATATTATATGAAGAGATCACATGATCCACTTCAAAATAAAATAGGGCATCCATCTTGTATCAAAATCATGATTTTTAAAGTTCTTTTTAATTTATATTGAGTGTTGTTGATTGTTGATTTGTTGAAACCCAGACCGTCCGACCTACCAGAAAGGTGTAAGGTAACTGTTTGGACGGTCGGGAAGTGCCACCCAATTTAGACCGGAACCCAGTGGGGGAGGCATCCACAGGGACCGTACCCTCCTTCCCCTACCACCAACCTCTCGGAAGGACTTTCGGACCCACATGTTTAACGTGATCGTACTCCGCATGAACACGGCGGCAGTTTTGGCAGCGGCTGGAATCGAACCCGGGCCTACCGAGTGCAACTCCAGCGCGCTAACCAATGGGCTACCGCGCCCTTGAGTGTTGTATGCATCCTAAAACTACTTTATTTTTGCTTAATTTCTGTGCATCTACATTCTGAAACAACGCAATTACAATATATTTGAGTTTAAATGATCATCAAACTTTGATTATTTCTACAACGAAGCCTAATTTTCACGTATGGAGAATGTAAACACAAAGATGTAAGATGAGTCATATAAGAATTGCTGAATTTCTTTTAACACAAAATTATTTAACTCTTAGTCTGAAATATAGCTGATATGAATGAAACATTCATTGATTTTACATAGAGGACAGACGATTTTATAGCAGATTTTTTCGATGAAGTTTTAAGCATAGAGTTAAATTACGTTTACCTCCATGGTTTTAAGTTTTTAAATGAAATAAATTATTGTAGTAATGTGATGAATGAAAGGAATGGAATAAAAGTGTATGAATGAAATATTTACAGCTTTTACATAAAGAGCCAAGCGATTTATATTTCAATGACGTCATTTCAATAAAGTTCTTTTTTTTCTCGATGAAGTTTTAAGTTTTCAAATGTAATAAATTATTGTAGTACTGTGATAATTTTAAAAATATTACAGCTGATTGTATCACATTTTAGAGATGTTTGAATGAAACTGCATTGTAGTTGGAAAGTGTTTCATAATAAATGCTTTATACATGATTGACCTTTCTCGTTATTTAATAGTTTAACAGATGGCAAACTGCATTAGAATACTTTTAAAAAATACTATGAAAACCAGTCCCCCAAAAGCCAGCCCCCCCCCCCCCCCTTCTTAATTATGTTAGAAAATTCCAATTCAAATCCTTTTATGTTCCACTTTTTTTTTCCCTTTTTTTAAAAAAAAAAATCTGATTATAACCCTCTGTATTTTCCCTTGAAAAAAGAAGAGGATTATTATCAGAAGTCTAGCGCAAACAAAGAAAAACAAAACCCAAAACTGTTTTAATTAATAATGCAATGGAATACACACCACCCCTTCCACCCTCCACACACACACCAGCCCAAGGAGAAATTTGAGCATGTTACTGTGATAAGGATTTAGAAATTAGGTACTTTCTAAAAACAGGAAATTAAATTTTGTCTTAGATAGATTTCAAAAATGAAATTTCTTTTCGGTAGCAAAATTTACTAGCACACTCCATCTTAACACACAGTTTAAATCCACACATATAATTTATTAAAAAAAAAATAATAATAATTTAGTATGCGTGTAAAGACTATTTTGTTCAAACTGATTTTTTGTTGGCACATTAAAGTATTTTCCCTAATCAGCAAAACTCCAGAACTATTTCCCCAGTTTTGTGTTTTAGTACGATTTGCTCAAAATCATGCATGATAATTTGTATTTACTTCTGTTATTAATAAATCAAAAGTTAAACTGTCATTATATGAATATTAATTATACTTTAATGTAGAAATAAGAACCAGACGGATTAAAGAAAAGAAGAATACATAATAAGAATGGCACATTAAAACGCACCTTTGGTATATTGGAAACCACTTCGTACGTCACTCCAGTTTTCAGGAAGGTACCCTGCAGCAAATAAAAATCATTTTGAGAATAAAATTTATTAGACAAATATTTTTTTAATGATAGTAAACTTTTCCATTTCAAGCAGCTGTTTAATAATATTTTATACGCCATAAAATTTAACTGTAGTGAAGATTTTATAATTCAGTTACTTTAAAGAAATTTTTTGACAGAAAGTTCCCTAAAATTTCAAACACTTTTAAATGGACAAATCTTGGGTATCAAGTCATCAGTATCGTAGTGTTTATGCCTCTTCAACATAGTTATAACGTACTTCAAAATTTTAGTTCTCTAAAAAAATTTACATTTACATATCCACAGAGAACAAGTTCTGGTATTTTCAATCTTTCTGGCCAATTAGATTTTCAATTAGAGTGGATACAGGCAATTTCTGTAGATCATTTCGCTTAAAAAAAAAAAAACAGGTTTTTTTTATCTCAAATAGTACCAAAATCCAATAAGCACCAGAGTCATCCACAAGGGACTTACCAAATTTTATGAAATTCAGTCCATTAGTTTCTGAGTTTGAGTGGATACATATATTGCACAGATAGACAGACAGACAGACACACACAGACGTCATGCTAAAAATAGTTTTTTTGTGTTCTAGAAATCCCAAAATGTGTCGATCCATCAAAAACTCAAGTTGTGATTTTTGGTATGATATAAATACTTTCCCCTATATATTACCATGTATTGTAGGGAAAGTAAAAATCAGTATCTAAAATTTAATGCATTATCACATACATTGACACATGCAATATAACCCTGTTCCAAAAGAAATGAGGCATGCATATGGTAGGCATGAGACATGCATAGACTAGACTAAAAATGACTGTTTATGTCATTTACCTACACCCATCACTTGTCTGAGTGTACAGACATATAGCTAGGAACTTAGAAAAAGGGATCATAGATCAAATGGGGAAGTTTACATTGCTAGATACAGGAGGTGACTTTAGACATTTGGCCTAGGATCCTGGAATGGGAGGGGCAGATTAGAGATGGATTTCCTTTCCCAACATGGACCTATAGAGAAAAAATGTAATTGTTCAGCAAATAGTGGGTATGACCCCCTCTCCCCCAATTCTATCTACATGACTGTTAAAAAGAAGGTCAGACTTGATCCTCTGCCAACCCTGTTATCTTCAGTTGAGAAGGTTGTTCATTTTAATGTTTTAGTAAATATTTAATTGCATTTTTGCATTTAATTAATACATTTTATATGAAATTTTCGATTATCCGAATGTTCTGAACATTTGGGTTGGATTGCTTGGATTATCACAGGTCTCTACTAGATTTTAACATTTATCACCCCTCTATTTGAATTCTACTATATATGTCTACAAAACAGCACATTTATTAAGGAAATAAAAAGAATACATCACTGAAAACATGCACTTTCTGAAGGAAATGTGTCACCAAACCAGGAACTTTCTTACAGAAGGGGGGGGGGGGGGTCAATTTAAGAACTTACTCAAAAAGCATTGCCAAATTAGAAAGGTTGAGAACCACAGTTCTAGAGTATTTATTTAATCCCTAAGATTTTAAATCATATTCTA
This sequence comes from Amaurobius ferox, assembly GCA_951213105.1. Classification (NCBI taxonomy): domain Eukaryota; kingdom Metazoa; phylum Arthropoda; class Arachnida; order Araneae; family Amaurobiidae; genus Amaurobius; species Amaurobius ferox. Next base: position 140,764,829 of record OX578144.1, on the reverse strand, counting down.
AAAATGAAATGCACAGAACACATGATCAAAGAAAAATATCAGTTGGCAGCATATATTAAGAAAATCTAGATCCATCCCCTTTTGGTTGGACATGCTTGATGACTAAATCTGGCCCCAGCTAGATATCATTTAGAGAATTTGGATAGCTAATGTTATTATTCCACCATTGAGAAATTTTAATTCCTAACCTGTCTGGCTCATTGATATTAGTATACGTTGTATATATATATATATTTTTTATATGGTTTAGTTCCCTTGTTAAATGGTACAGACACAATTTTTTATGCTTATATGGCAAATTGGGTTGTCATAATATACAACAATCTATAAAGATGGTGCCTAAATTTTGGGGCAGGCTCTTAGTTACAAATACAGTCCTGTGTTAAAAGCTATAGGTGGCTCAAAGACAGTGTAGTAACTTGGTGTGTAAAAGTCAGCATGACAAAATGAACCTCATATAGCTCATCAAAGCAAAACATCAAGTAATGGTATCGTAATTTATCATACATCTTAAATTTATCATATAATTTAACAAGTGTAGAAAATGTTATAAAATTGAATAAAACTCAAGAACAAAACACAAATTAAAATATAAAGGTCATTTGCTGAACATCCTAAAAGATGTACAAAATAGTTACAAAAGCCAGAGCGCTTTCAAGCATATAAACGCCCTTCATCAGTGGCAACATAAGATGTAAAACATTCAAGTGTTCATATATAGCAACCAGAAACACCGCAAAATTTGCATAAATAAAATGGTAATGTACAAGGCTATTAATTAATAATAAATCTTTAAAATCCAAATAAACAAACATGCACCGATTATTTAAAGCAGGTCAATTTACAAGCAAAATACAAATATGACAAAACAAGTCCGAAAATTAAAAAAATTTTAAAAGGAAGCCAAAGGTAACTGTGGAGGGGTTTGAATTGCACAGAGGCAAGAATGAGTCGCCTGGCAAAACCTAAAGTTTGAACGGGATTAAAATTACAAATTGAGGCACAGTAAATATAAACGAAAAGGGATTCGTAAAGAAGAATATTACGAGGGTTATTGCATTGGATTAAAAGAAATTTTTTTTCAAAAACAGGCAGAAAATTATCATTTACAACATACTGAGCAAGAGCAGTGGAAAGTTTACCATTCTTGACATCCCGGGCGTGTTCCGTTAAACGGATGCCAATAGTACGCCTAGTACTGCCAATGTAAAAATTATAATTACTATCAGGAGACAAAAGGGGGACAACATAAACCCCAACGTGATTTTTAAAATCATGAATATTCCCAAGTTTATCGAAATGAATACGATTAAAGAGAATAGTAGTATTAGAATGAGCAGGTTTAAAACCAAATTTGCGACAAAACTGGATAAAAGGACAAAAAATCTTAGGATGGTAAGGAAAACTAGATTTATAGGTCAAAGGATTTTTAATAGCAACGACATTAGTATCAAAAAGGGTAAATTTATGGTGGATATGGGAAAAAATCTTATAAATAAACTCAAGCAGCCTCATGGCCAAGACTAAAAATAAAATTAAGTTAATGATAATGATAATTTTCTGCCTGTTTTTGAAAAAACTTTTCTTTTAATCCGTTGCAATAACCCTTGTAATATTCTTCTTTATGAATTCCTTTTTGTTTATATTTACCATGCCTCGATTTGTAATTTTCATCCCGTTCAAACTTTTAAGTTTTACCTGGTGACTCATTCTCGACTCTATGCAATTCAAGCTCCTTCACAGTTACCTTTGACTTCCTTTTAAAATTGTTTGAATTTTTGGATTTGTAATTTTGTCATATTTGTATTTTGCTTGTAATTGGCTTGCTTTAAATATCGGTGGTGTTGGAAAGAATTTTTAATTTAAACTTGCACTTCTCCAAAATGACAAAATTCTCAAAACACTTAAAACAGTCTGTCAAACCACAGTTCTACACCTCTCCCATGATCAAAGTGATACAGAACTGAACTATGCCAGACTTAATCAATGAACAAAATTCTCCAGTTTCTCAAAAAGTTCCAAAGGGCCAAAGGCAAAAAAAATAAAAACAAGTTTGTCCGACAGAAGAGAGTCTACACCAAATCCCTAAAGCAGTAAATTGAAAAGAAAATTTTCTGATAAATAAATTGAAACAATTCATAATCATATCTGTCAAAGTTATGCACTCCAAAGACGGGTAAAAGCAGAAAATTAACTTGGAATACGAAGAAGTCGAACAAACAAGATCCCTCGCAAAAACTATTGTAGGCCCATTGTAGCACACAACCCTGAATTTTCCCCTCAATTTCCAGAACCTAATCCTGTCACACAAGAAATTCTCCCAAAACATCTTCTCTGCAGCAGTGACTTTCACAAACAAGTGTACTTCCACTAAAGATTTCACTAACTCAAAGGTCCACAAAAATTTGACGAATTTAAAAAAGAACTCCCAAAGTGATAGAAAAATTTTAAAATTTCAAATTCTAATATAAAAAAATACAAATTTCAATTAAAAACCCAAAATAAAAAATTTAAGCAAAAAAAAGTTTAACTCAGCCTTCTAGAAAATTCAAATTCTGACAAAAAAAAAAAAAAAAAAAAAAAAAAAAATTCAAAATATAAATTTTAAACAAAAACAAAATTTAATTCAACCTTCTAGTCTATCAATTAAATCTCAATACTCCCAATCATCACAAGTTACAAGTAAAACATTTCAAATTCCTACAAAAAAATATCTAAAAAAAATCTGCTTTTGTAAAGTGCTTCACCCAAGCAGTCGGAAAGAAGAAAAACAAAACAGAGTTCTCAATTACTTGTCATTACATAAAAAACATAAATTTTGATGAAAACTTTGGGCCAGCCGAAGAATTTAAAGGGTCGAAACATAAAATTTTGAGGTCTTAAGATAACAAAACAACTGAAAACCCAATTTCACAATCTCTTCCCCTACATGCAAAGAAACACACATTCACCCAGCAACAAAAATTTAAAGAGCCAACAACATTTTTAAACAAAAACAAAAAAATTTCACAAAACTAACTGAAATTAAAAAAAAAAATTCTCCAGGAATATTTCTCCAAGAACAATCTCCATTCCCCCCAAAACAAACATTCTGAGACTGAACGTGCACAATTAACCAAAAATTTACACTACTCAAAGTCGATTGCTTGGCTGAGGAATCATTGACATAGAAAAAAAAACACAATTTTTAAGAGGACAAGTAATTAATCCTCAAGAGGAAAGGTGCATTCCCCACTGCAGCACCTTAAAGGCGAGGCCTCAAGGCACCAAAGTGACAGAGCCATGGCCAATGAAAAAATTTACCACACTTAAAAAGGTGAGAATGAGTGATTTTAGCTGAGCAAGGCTTCCTTGAACCTGAAAATCCCAGAACCCCCATAACAGACAACTAACTTATCAGCCACACACTTGCAAAATTCACAAATAGCCAAAAAGATCCCTAGAAGTGGAAACAAATTCTCAAAAACCCAAAAAAAATTTACTTAAATTCCCATTAAACTGAGTTAAAACTCCACAAAGTTTTAATTAAAAAAAAAATCCACAAAACAAAAAACTTTTCTTAAAAACAACAATCTGTGATTAGCTTACTAAGGAGTGAAATAAAAATTTCAACTGGCTAAGACTTCAAAAACTCTTTAAAAAAAACCCAGCACAGGGCAGGATGCAGACATTCGAAAAAATTCCCATTTACAAACTCAAAGGAGCTGAAAGTAATTTAGACAGTTTGAGGTCAAGGCATACCTAATGCCTAAAAAGATTATCCCAAAACTCGCCTACCCTACACAACTATTTGAAATGAATTGAAAAAAATCAGATTAAATGAAAATTTTTACATTCTATTTCACTACTTTCTAATTTTTTTTTTTCTTCAGAAAACTAAAATATACTTTACTCCTAAAACAAATTAAATTATTCCAAGACACTATGCACTTCTCTATACATATAGAAATATATTACAACATTTCAATCAAAAGAAATTTTTCCAATACTGATTACTTTAAGAAAATTTTTTTATTTGGGTGGACAACCCCGTAAAAAGAGATATTTTATTCATTTATTCAGTGGACAGCCCAGGCAGAACCAGAAAGGTGACACGGTACCAAATATGTTGGAAAGGAAAGCTCCTTCCTTTTAAACTTGATAAAATAAAATAAATGCTCCTTTTTTTTAAATAAATAAAAAAAATAACTGATTATTTATTTATTTATGATTATCAACATTATTATTTATTACTACAGGTTATTATTATTTTCATTTGTTATTATTATATTTATTTATTCTTTATATATTTCCAAATTGAAGTTATTATATTTACTTTTCAAAGATTTTATTATATTTACATTTGGCCTGATCTTATAGAATAAAGTTACTTTTATTATTATGAAAATTGTTTTTTTATTTCCTTTATGATTTCCTACTGCTTGGCCTGTGTTCGACCTTGTTTACAACTGAGATATGCATTTTCAACACCTTTAATAACTCTAAAAGTTCCACTTGCCTTTAAACATTTACATAACTAGAACAGCCATACACAAAAGAAAACTCAACTCAATTATTGTTAAATTAAAAATTAACTTTTATTTGCAACAATTAAAAATTTAAAACATTAGATTCATTAAAGCTTCAATTAAATATATAGTGGTAAAAATAATAGTACATTGCATTTATAATTAAATCAATTATATTTAGAACTCAATTAAAGAAAAACACCAACTCTGGTCTTCAGACCAGAGTTTGGTCTGCCTGGAGAGCTGCCCACCAAAACTTAAATGTTAGATATTAACCCTCAAAATAATAAAAACAAACACAAATCGTACATGGTGAAATTGTAAATATTTAGGTTCAAAACTCAAATGGAAACAAAACAAATTAAAGGGTAAAATTCCAAAGTTTAAAAATAAAAGTGTAAAATGTCAGTAGACAGCATAAAATATGAAAACCAAATTATTTAAGTTACAAAAATCCAATTTTTTGTCAATTGAAAAACCAAAATATTAGTTAAAAAAAACACAAAACACTGGATGACCGATCAATCATTGATTTTGTAAAAACTTGGAAACACACATCGATTGTTGATTGCAAATTTACAGGGATCGTGTAGGTGAAAACTGTAATAAGAGTGTACTTATGAAGACGTTTAAAACTAGCTGAGAGAGCTCAACCCTTTAGGATCATGTAGGGTCCAATCAACAATATGAAGCTGGATAAGGGAAAACCAAAATTTTCACTTTTGGTGCTGATCACGAGAGCATGCTTACCCAAACACACAGGCTTGCACTGACACACTTCCAGAGGTTATGAAGACTCATTTAAAACTTGTGTAGAAGAGAATGGCAGATGAGTAATTATACAGGTGCGTATTGCAGCACTATTTTGGTCTGTGAGATGAAAAACTCCCCTACGAAAACAGCACATGGAGAGAGATCTCGCTTCAGGCTCAGTGGCTTCGAGCCTCTGCATTGTGTAAACTTGAAGCATTTCACACATTGCTGCGGGACACAGGCACCATTTCAGGCCCCTGCCCCGCGATTCCGTAAACTTTTTGCAACCGACTGCAACCAATGCCCAGGATTTGAATGCCTCTTAGCAACACACTGGCTTCCAAAGAGCGGCCATTGGTGAGTGAAAACCTGCGCCTCACGCAGAGCGCCTACACATATATCGCAGAATAAATGATGCTATGCCAAAAACCGCGAGGTGGGTGTGAAAATTAAAGTTACGCCGCGAAACGCACAGCAACCCAACGGAATGTCTGGCACCCATTTTCCAGATATTCGAAGGGGTAAGCTGTGAAGGCCGAATTTTGCCTAAAAATGAGTTGTTTTTCTGCACACTTGTGAATAAAGTGAAATCAAATTAAAAGCTGAAAACGAACCACCGGATGATTAGCAAAGGAGCGTTTGAAGACACATCGATCATAATTTTGAATAATGAAAAAACATGAAAATGAAACAAATTAACGTTAAGAGGGGGATAAATCGCCGAAATATTCAATAACTACAAATTCATTTAGAATTTTGAAGGGAAAGGGGAAAATAACGAATTTTGAACTATTATTAAATTTTGAACCACTAATTAAAGTAGCATCATAAAATCCCAGCATAACAGTGGTGCATATTTGTTTACTTGGATTTTTGAGATATATTATTAATTAATAGCCTTGTACATTACCATTTTATTTATGCAAATTTTGTCGTGTTTCTGGTCGCTATATATGAACGATTGAATATTTTACATCTTATGTTGCCACTGATGAAGGGCATTTATACGCTTGAAAGTGCTCTGGCTTTTGTAACGATTTTGTACGGCTTTTAGGAAGTTAAATGACTTTCATATTTTAATTTGTGTCCTTGAGTTTTATTCAAGTTTAAATAGACGTGTTACCAACGTGTTATTTATAGACATATTATTTATAAAATTGATTTATATAATGAAGTTATAATTTATATTATACAACTAAGCTTAGGATTTTAAATTATCCAACTAAGTATAGTTTTGATTAGTGACTAGAGATATAAATGAATTAACTGAATGATTTACAGATTTCTATACAGTACATTTATTTTGTAGTAAATAATTAGACAATGCAATAATATTATGGAGGAATGATAAAACGGTATGGAAAAAATTGGGGAGAATGTTTTGGAGAATCAAAAGCAAATAGTGACATTCAGTCAAAACACTATGCGAAGGATAAAGAAAACTTCAAACAATATAATTAATCCCAAATTAATAAAACAAAACAGCACACAATTGTTTTAAGGATACGTTGGATCCCCTTTTTCAGTGCAAGATAGACCAACAAACTTGAAGTCAAAAAGGGCACAAATGAAGAAACAAAGCAATATACAGTTAAACCTGTCTATCTCGAATCTCGCAGGAATGAAAAAAAAATTCGAGATAGAGAGGTTTCGAAAAACAGAGAGTGAAAATTACGCATTTATTACATACCTTAATAAAAATAATCACGCAATAATTTCTGATGCCTAATTTTCTTTGAATCGACAATTTTTTTAACGTTAGCAATAGCTGTGAATCCGTTCTGACTAATATCCTCCTGGGATTCAAGGAAAGTTCTCAACTTTTCAATAGACTTCTCAGCTTCTTTTATGGTAACTTTAGGTGAATCTGTCTCGACTATTTCATCACCGTCGTCATTAGAAATGCCTCTCACGTTGTCTATGATCTCCGTATCAGTCAACATTCCGCATGTTGTCAGGGTCCACGTCTAAAAAGGTTTCGAATGAGATGTCTAGATTAAGTCTATTCTTGATGATCATCCATTCTTCCAAATTTACTTCATTTGCTTCTACTTTATACATCATGTCAACGCTCGTTTGTTGTTCTTGCTCTTCCTCATTGTTAATTTGCTTAAATCCAGCTTTTAGGAAACAATTCCTGATCTTCTTCTCCGTAACATTTCTCCAAGTATAGTCTGTCATCCTCATTGCATCCAAAAAATTGATGTTGGGAAGGATATTGTCTTCATCAATGGCATCTAGAAGTTTTCAAACCAGTTCTCGTCTGTATCCCACTTTGAAAAATCGAATGATCCCTTGATCGAGGGGTTGTAGCTTGGATGTAAAGAAAGTTAGGAGGCAAAAACTTTATAGTGACGTTTTTTAGAGTAGGGAAGTTGGAATGAGCATTGCAGTTATCGATGAACAGAATAATTTTTCTTTTTTTTAAACCCATAGATTTGTCGATGTCTTTCAACCAGTCACTAAAGATTTTGCTGGTTATCCAGGCTTTCTTACTTGCTTTGTAGGGAAAAGGAAAAGATTTTACTTTCGAGAAACATTTGGGCTTTGCAGAACGACCGATCATCAGTGGTGGAAGTTTTTCACTTCCATCTTGATTAGCTGCTAAAAGTACAGTTACATGCACTTTATTCTGCTTACCACCTAGGCACTCTTCTCCCTTGAATGTCGCTGTTTTGTTGGGTAAACATTGAAAAAAATAGCCCTGTTTCATCGGAGTTGAAGACATCCATTGGCTCATAGCCTTCCAGCAGAGGAGGGAGCTCTCTGATCGACTTTTCACAAACACTTTGAGATACAGACGCACTTTCACCACATAGTTTTCTGAAAACGATGTTGTGTCTCCTTTTGAAGCTCTCAAGCCACCTGTTGCTGGCTTTAAAATTGCTGCTATGGCCAAGTTCTTTTGCAAAATCTTCAGCTTTCCTCTGTAGTATCATTCCGCTGATAGGAACCCCTTGGTCATGCCATTGTATAAACCATTTTCTCACACACTCATCAACATCCGGGAAAGTACATTTTCGACTTTTTTTCACTTTCTTATTGTTTTCAAAGTTCCTCTCTACCAAATCTCTGTTCTTTATTATCGTCGAAAGAGTACTCGGCGGAATACCAAACTTCATTGCAACTTCATTCTTTTTAAGTAGAGGATTTCCGTCCAAAAATTTAAAAATTTTCATTTTTTCTTCCATCGAAAGAACATTTAATGTCCTTTTCACTCCCGCCATTTGCTTCACTTAATATTGCAATCACAAACTATGTTACTAACTCCACAAACAGAAGAGCAAAACTGACCAGTTGCTTATCAGTTTAAGTCACCCCCAACCTCCATTGTTCAAAGTTCCCAGTCCCTACTGAAAGGGCCAACGGAAGTTCCAATCCCTTTGTGGATTCCTGAGAAATTTGTGACTTGTACCTGTCTTCAATCTACCTTCCTACCATCTACACACGACTATGTGACTGTTGCTATGCAAGGAATGTTTCTTAACAGCAACTTTCGCTGTCGAAATATGGCCGCTGAACTTCGAATTTGTATAACGTATGCAAATATGTTCATGCATACGTAGTTCGAAATATGGAGGTTTTGGGAACAAATTTTTCGAGATAAACATGGAAAATACATTGAATTTTGGCTGAAAAGGCAGGGAAATAAGTAAATTTCGAGATAGAGAGGTTTTCGAGATAAACAGGGTTCAAGATAGACAGGCTTGACTGTATATAACCAAATCATAGATAGTCCACCAAAGACAGCCTCAGAAAGCAATATGAAGAACAGTCTAGCCAATCAGAGAATTAAACACAAGATTGGACGGCCTCAAAACACAATAAGAAATGTTTCAATAAGATTAAGAGAGTACCAACAAGATGAAAATAAAACAAAATGGCAAACAAGAGTTCCATTAGCTAAGAAATCGGTAAAAATAGAAAAACAGGATAGCATTACATGACACACAGCCAGACTGTGTGGAAAAAAAAATTGAGTACTGGATAAGTCATTGACCAAATTACTAGAATTTTTCTGAATATAAAAGGTTTCAAAAAGAGTCAAGATCATAGATCAACGTGCACTTTTGTATAATCCTTGCGAAAAAAAATACAAAATGGTGGTCAAAATTAAGACAATATTAAGTCATTGAAGATTTATTAAAATTCCTGTTTTCTGACACAGTTTTCATATTCCTTATGGTGCCTGCCTACCTTCAAAGGGGATTTTTTTTAATATTTTAAAAATTGCCTACTTATGTGCATTATATTATAGAATATAGCTAAAAACTGTGAATAACATGTAAAAATATGTATATTTTTAAATATTTTGATTTTTAGTCTCAAAACATGTATAAAAATTGCTATAAAATGGCACTTTTTCAAAACATCAAAACTCAAATTTAAATGAAGATATTTTTATTCTGTAAATTTTATTATGATGACTGAAACCTCCTTGAGGGATTAAACCACTCGCATAACTATAACTATGTTATTTGAAAAATTATAAAAGTTAACGTTTTTACACACAGAAAAATCATGAAAATATATAATAATCCATAAATTGTATCAACTAAAAAATGAAAAATAATTTAACTATAATCATAGTAGAGGTTCATTCCTTAAATCAACTCCTTTATAGTATTTTAGCAAAGTTTCATAACATTACAATTATAATTTTTTGAGTTATGATGCTTTGCAATAAAGCAGAAAATATAATTAAATACCGAATTTTACCTATTAAACAAAAAATTTAATTTTAAAAGGCTCCTAATTTATAAAGTTCACCATCTGTGTTATTTGCAACAGTTATCCTTTTTTGCCTGATGGTTTTTAAAATTTTTCTACGTTTATATGCAACAGGGGTCGTATGACGCTTCGAATCACCAATTCGAACATTATCCAGCTGTCGATAACCTGCCAAGGTGAAATAGCCTGGATTTTTAATGTTCAGATCAGTTAAAACTTTTAAGCAGCCTTGATAACCTTCATTAAATTGTATCAGTGCATCATACACCCCTAATTTCACAGTTTACAGGCAAACAAAAACACCTTTTGGCACTCTCTGCCATATTACATCGTTAAAACACTCATTGGCATTTTGAGTTTTGCCATGTAGAAATTTCTCTAACAATTTTCTGGAACATAGCTCTAAATAAACTGGCTTTATAATATTCAGAATATCATTGGGTAAACCAGGATATTTTTCTTTTACACGTGTTTTAACTTGAGCTAGAGTTTGCTGATAATAACACCAGCTGTCTTTTCCAATAGGGCATTGCCCATGCATTGGTTTTTTGGAATTTGACGCACAATGAAACAAAGCAGCTATCACATTTTGCTGCATGCTTTGTAAATTAACTACATTGGCACGAATAGCAATTCCATAGTAGTTTTGGAGCCTGTCTATAAACGCATCTGTTAATTTACCTTTATTATTACGTTATGTACCCTGAGAGACCTTTAGTTTTTGTTTTCAGTTTTCGCAAAAGTGAACCTACATGTTTTTGGACATGCCCAATGCACTCAAATTTTGTGACACTATTATCCCCATAAGTATTTTGCACACATAGAAAACCTTTGGAGTCTCAGTCACCATAATATTTCTTGTACTTCAATTTTCATTGATCCACAGACTTCTGAAAAATCCTTGATGTACCCACAGTTTGCATCGTTCCTGCCGAATCTTTAACATTACACTGACACACATGATCAGATTTCAGCGACTCAAACTCTGTGTTCTTTGGCAATTTTTGTCTCTCTTTACATGTACGATAATATGACGACATGCCTTTCAGGTCTAATACTTTGCCAGTATCGACTGAAATAGCAGCAACACAGCCATTCAAAGACGTATGTCCTCTATGCTGCAATGTTCCATCTACAGAAACACCACATTCATCACTTTTTGTTTTTGAAACAACTTCCCCAGCTGCTTTAGCCATAGAATCTTCAGCTACAACTTTCAAAATTTTTAGTTCATGTGTTTCACATGTAGCTTTCACAAGCTTTGGCAAATTCATTGTACTGCAAAGTTTATACGCCGCTGAGAAACCTTTAACAATTTTTCTCATTCCATATACAAATCTTTTGTTTACTTCAGGTTCATTATTAATTTTGTTAGATGAAGCAAAACCTTTGAAAAAGTTAAGTTTTTACATTTTAGAACAAAATGAAAACACAATACATATCTGGATTTTTCATTTAAATCCAATCCTAAATTAAAACATTTTGGACAGGAAATCACAGAAAAAACATTAAACAGAATCTCTAAATCAATAATTCTGTTTCCACTTAATGACTGATTTGCCAATTCAACATCTGAAACTGTAGATGTTTCAGATGCCTCTTTATTCTCAGAAACTTTAGATGCCTCAACTACTCAACTATTAGAAATTTCTATAGGATATTTAAGAATGGAAAACCGAAGTTTATTGATGGGTGGTGTAAACAAAATATTGAAACTTAATTTTTTGAGGATTTTAACAATTTACTGACTGATTTTTGGGAAAAAATGGTAAAATGATAGTGCATTGTACTCTTTCAAAAACAAGTTTACAGGATAGTTTGGAAAATTTTTGAACAGCATGATTGAATGCTTGGAAAGCGACCATGATTGACAGTAACAGCTTTTAAATAATTGATCCCAGAATCAAGCGAATCCACAATAGAACAAACGTTCAAAGCATGATGGACAAACATAGTAAAAGCAATGATTTTTTACCTTTCTTTACTTTAACACTCAGATAGACATAATTTTCATTTCAAAACTAATTTTGAAATATTTTAAGAAGTTAAACATTCAAAATATTTGGATTCCTTTTCAAATGTAATTATTTAAGCATTATAAAATCTAATAAATAATAAAAATGCTCAAAAAACTGTTATAATAAAAAAATTTTAATATATGAACTTTATAAATACAGCACATACACAAATATATAAGAACGATAAAAACTACAGAGGAAAGAAAATTCTGCTATGAAATTCTGAACACTACTCACAGTCATATTTTACAGGTTTAAATTAAGAATAATTGAAGAAATTCCTGAATTTACATAAGAAGCTTTAAATAATAATTTAAATGCTTAATGGAAAACAATACAAATAATGTACTTCAAAATTTAAACGATTTACACGAATATTTTCCATTTCATAAACAAACACCAAATTATCAAAGCTTCACTAGAGTTAACATCATATTTAACAGTGGACACATATTGGGTTAGTCATTATGGTTAGTAGGGAAATGGAAGAGTTAGTCAGTTGAAAGTGAGAGCTATTTGAAAAGAGGTATTGAAAGAAGCCCGCTTCCCATAGAAGATATGCCACATGGGTTACTATTAAGACGCACTTACTATGAAATTCTCAGATTGACCCTGAATATACAGGTGCCCCCACAGACACTAAAAAAATAACGACAAAACAAAACACATAAGGAAGCTGAAAGACAAATAAGTGAGCACCTTTACGTATAAATATTCTGAGCAATCTATAGACCAAAACCACTACAATTACAGATAAAGCAGGGTTGTATTATTAGCAGTTTTAAAACTATTCATTTAATAACAATTTAAAAAGAGCAATATAATAATAAAAAAAAAAAACTAGGCAGCTGAAAATAATCTATAAGGTGAATAATGTGTTTTCATGGTTTAAAAGATCAGAATATAAGTATCAGATTATAATGTTTTGAAAAAAATTGCCTACTGGACATTGATATAAGAAAAAAAAATATATTTAAGTTTGTACAAAATGGTTACTATATATTATCTTATTACAACAAAAAAATGACATTTAAGTATATACAATTATGAAATATATAAATATATTTACCTATTACTAAGAGCATAGTATAATAGAGTAAAGATAATAAATGTAAAGATAATAAATGTAATATTTTCCTTGAGATAAGATTCTTCCATAAATATATACAAACTTTACAAAAATTTCAAAATCAATTTAAAGCATCTTTTGACTCCACTCATGCATAATGTAAAACATGATTCAAAAGTTAAACTGGTAATCCATATAAAATGTTATATGTATATATATATATATATATATATATATATATACACATATATATATTATTTGAATGTATAAATAATTATGATGCCTGTAGCTAAATTAAATAATTAAGTATAAATATACATGATTCCAGAGGGCAAAGTCATCAAAAAGTTAAAACCATGCTCTCATCGCAGATCCATAGACCAGTTTTGCACTTTTTATATGCTCGTTGGCATAGAATAGTCGATACCTACAATGGCAGCAACAAAGCAGTATTGTTTGTAACAACAATAGCAATAAAACAACGATAACATAGCAGGTCAACAACTTTAGCAGTGCCTCTCCCCCCAACGAGCACATAATAAGTGTAATAATACAGATCCATGGATGCTGTTATCTTACTTAAATGAAGAAGTCTGTGTATACAGTCTGTACTGCGAAATCTAAGTGCGTATGACAAAAAATTTGGTACACAGGACCCGAATAGGTGCATCTCGGCATTATTTTTTTAAATTTTGAATTAGTTTTTTAGTTATTTTATGTTTTAGCTTGATTCACAATGATTTTGGTCGATATCCAAAAAATTGATGCCTTAGCGACCTAAAATATTATGATTGTGTTTCTATCTTAACACCACCGGGAGGATAGAAAAATTCTCTTTCAAACTGTGTATGAAATCTTTACGATTATTAGATAATTTTTAGTGAATTTAAAAAATATATATCCTTTTTTGCATTTTAAATGTCTTCGACTTTTATACTGCGATATATAGAAATTGACTTGCTATCCATTATTAATTTTTTTCATCACTTGCGCATAATATCACAGATTACTCTAGGAAAAAATATTAATACCTCTCCGTTAATTAATTGTAAATTTTTTATCCAGTGTATGTCTTTGATTTTTTTGAGCAAATCATGAAGGCACTGGGGTAGCTCGGACCCCTTCAAGGTTGAAATGGAGGACCCACTCATTTTGTCATAGTGAAATAGATGGAATGGGCTGAGAGAAGGGTGCATGAAAAAAAAAATTGCCTTTATCTATCGCATGTACAGGGATGGTTAGACTGTTGTGTTTACATGAGCGAGCGGTGTGTTGAATTGTGAGCAGTTGTATGATCCATTGTGATTCTCATATTTTTTGCTTCTGCTGAAAGTGTGTGCGATTGATTCGTGCAATTTTTGGATTGAAGCTATTTTAAATTGTGTTTAAATGTATTATTTAAGCTGTGGGTGCTTTTTTCTAGTGGATGCCTATTTTAACCCAGGCAACACTGGGCATTTTGTTCTCGTCTAAAATAGGAGTATGATTTTAAGAACAACCCCTTTGCTATAGGTACGTTTTGTGAGTGTGATATTGTCAAAAAATACCTAGAGAATGGAATGGGGTGCTGTTAACAGCTTAACACTGCTTTCATTTTAGAGTTATTTATTTATTATCGATGTTTAAAATATTTTCTATATAAAATAATTTATCAAAATAGTTAATAATCATAAAATCATTGGGAAAAAAATTGTCAGAATATTAAATATTTTCTGCATAAGTCAATATAGGAAAGCTCAAATAGGCTATAAGTGGTTCCTCTAAGCATTATAGTTCTTACATAACAAATTATTGGTAAAATGAGACTTATTTAATACCCGAAACTTTATATATAGGATAAATATGTCATTCTATATTCTGTTCATAGTTGCTTCTTTTAAATTTATACTAATATAAGAATACATAAATAATCAAAATATAGAATCCCATGCCTATTGAAGATAACAGCATCCATTGACTGGTTTTACACTTTTATGCAGTTATCAGAACAGAACAACCAATACACAAAAAGGCAGCAAGAAAACTTGTTATGTACCACAATTTTGTAAATGTCTATAGAGGTTAAAAGTCAGTTTAGAGGGGTGGCCAAATCAAATTTGTCAGTCTCTATAGATGTTTCCAAAACAAGTTTTTTGCAGCCATTGTAGACATAAACTATCCCATACTCACTAGAGCAAAAAAAAAAAAGCATGTAATCCATCCATAGTTGCTGTTATATGCAATGGGAGTGTTATTCCAATTTTGAGAATGCCCCCACCTCTATTGGTGAGTTCAATGAGTATGATTCAAAGTATAATTAACATTTAAAGATTAGAGAAAATAAAGATCTTGCTTACTTGTCGGACAATTTTCTTCTTAATTTTGTCGGCTATGGACTGCTTTTTGTAGATATTGATGGCAAGGCGCTTTCGCAGCATAACGTCCATTGTGGCCGGATGACTGAGTCGGACAGATGCTTTCAGTATCAGATAGATACGGTCATTGGGCGAAGTGGCTCGGTTTAAGTGAATGGAATCATGAATGGAAGAGTCCCAAGCAGCAGTAGCGCATACCTACAAATGAAAATGCATTAATACAGATAAATCCATAAGAGAGTACCATAAAGTTTAGATGAAAAAAAAAATCTGGCATGGTTCAACATATAATGTTTCTTACAAATTTACAAATTTTGTTCCTTTGAAAAAAGAATAACAATAATTGTATTACTTTAAAATCAAAGACAGCTAAAAAATAAGTTTAAAAGTCTTTTATTAAAATATCCTTTTTATGACGTACAAAATCCCATGGCCATAGTGCTTTCGGGCACTACATCAATGCCCCGGCACTACATCAATGACACTACATCATTGCCATAGCGCTTCTTCGGGCACTACATCAGCCATAGTGCTTTTGTGCCCTACATCAATGGCGAAATGTCACTTTACCACTGATGTAGGGCACAATAGTGCCCAAAACACTGTTATAATGCTTTTTCTTTCCTTTTGAAATTTTGCTATTTATACTTTAATTATTATTACTAATTTAATTATTATTCTTTAAGTTATTTACATTATTTTTTACATTATTCTAAGTTATTATATTTATTTTTAACCTGTGATCGTATAGTTTTATTAAATCAATAAAGTTTACTTTTATAATTATTATTTTCTCTTTATTTACTTTGTTTTATTACCTACAGCTTGGTCTGTGCTCAACCATGTTACACATTTAAAAACATCTCAACATAAAACTTCTAGAAGTACCACTTACCTTTAAATGATTAAATAGCACAGCCAACACAAGTCAAGAATGACACTCAATATTAAATTTAAAAAATTAACTTTTATTTTTCAACAATTAAAATTTAGGTTCTTTAAACAAACTTTGACCCATAGTGGCCAAGGAAAAACAGATAGTACATTGCATTATTTTATTATTAACATCTATTAACTTTGGAATTCAAGAAAACCCTAGAACCAATTAAAATTAACCCAGGAAACAGAATCCACTCTGGTCTGAAGATCAGAGCTTGGTCTGCCTGAGGAGCTGTCCACCCAAACTTGAATTTGAAAATAAAAGGAAAATATTAAAAATCACATTTCTCTTCATTTACATTACAGCAATACAACTTTGTTAAAAATAGACTAGTAACTCATTTTAAACATTTTTCTTTCTAGATACTAAATCTTTCTCGGTGCTGACACTTAAACAAATTATTTAACTATCTTTTCTTCTTTGGACTTAATCACGTTAAAAATTAAATGACACTGCTTGCACGCACACGATCACTGAGGGCTTGCACACTGATCTTTGAACACTAGCCCTGTTCACACTGGGCTCCCCCAAGACTTGAACACTCACAAATGATGGCATGAAAGTAGGTGATGCCCGTGATGAGTGATGACCATAAAGCGGTAACACTGAGCAGATGATAGGGCAATTGATATTGCCAGCGCAATTAAGAGCGCTCACAAATGATGGCATGAAAATAGGTGATAATCTGTGTTGACCATAGTACGGTGGCAATGAGGTAGATGATAGAGCAATTGATACTGCCAGTGCAACTACGAGCGCTTCCCGAAGAGGGTAGTCCGTGGTTCATAGATCCAGGCCACCTCTTATGTTCTGTTGATACTCCGTGGCAGTTGTCCAAATATGAAGCACGCCCCTGCGATGTCAGGCAATTCTGCATCATTATAAACATACTTCTGGCGACCGCGGGATACGGGCGCCCTTGCATGGGCCCATTCCACGGAACTTCAAAAGCAAAAAAACGCCTCCTCGCTCTACGCTGGTCAGGAATCGGAATGTCCGGCAACACGCTTGCCTTCCCAGGAGACGCCAAACTTGGCGAGCGAAACTCTGCGCTTCGCGCCGAGCGCCCACGCATACACTGCGGAAATAAAAACGCTGTTATGCCAAGAATCAAAAAAAGGATAACTTCCGCCAAGCGGCAAGCCGCCGCGAAATGGCAACCCGCCAGCCCCACCGGATGTGCTGGCACCCTCCTCTTGCAGGTGTTTTTAACTGATAAGCGGGCGAAAGCCAAATTTCGTCTTAAAAAGTGCCTTTTTTTCTGCAACTCATGAATGAAGTGAAAAAAAGTTAACAGCTGAAAACGAAGATTAAGAATTAACAAAAGATTATTTACTGTTTAAAGGCACATTGCGCACAATTTTGAATAATAAAAACCTTAAAAAGATAACAAATTACGTTAAAGGGGAAATAAATCGCCGAAATATTCCAAAACAACAAATAAATTTAGAATTTTGAAGGGAAAGGGGAAAATAACGAATTTTAAGCTATTATCAATTTTGAACTATTAATTAAATTTAGAACTGTAGAATCTCGGCATAACATAATTCCTCTCGACCACCGGAAAAAAATTTTAGAATAAAATTTTTCACAACAAAGAGCCGAAAATGACCAAAAGAGAACACCATCCTGGTGGCAGAGAAATTGTAAACCTACGAGAACACTCGCTTCATGTAGCAACTCCTGGGATTACAAATCTGAAAAATGTTTACAATAAATGTTACATACAGGGAAGGCACACTGATCATGACCATAAAATTTAAAACTTGCACTTTTCCTAGACTTTCATTAGAAAAAAATTTCGTATCCCTCCTTTAAGAGAAGAGAAAAACCTCCAAAAAGAAAACATTTATTACAACTCTAAAATTTTAAAATATTCAAAAACTCGAAGTGAACGTCAAGAAAAAAACATCTGAATTCTCATCAAATTTAATAAAAAAAAATTTTGAAACTCAACAAGTGAAAAATACACTGCTCCTAAAACAAAAAAAAAATCAAATCCCTCCCAATCAAAACAAAAGCCAAAGAACCCCAGTAGTGTGTAGCAGAGCCTGGGCAATGTGACATAAAAAAATACACTTCTCATGGCGCCCCCAAGCATTCCTTGCTTTTGGGTCCGCCTCCTCTCCTATATACAACATGAGCCTGGCCTCCTCATGCTTACACCACCCTCAGCTCAGCCATGCACTACCCACTTAAAAGCAAATATTCACAAAAATTTTGAATTTAAACTGCACTGCACCCAGGTGAAAGAAAATCTCAAAACACTGAAAACAGTCTGTCAAACCCCCGTTCCACAACCCTCGGGTTGCACACATACAGAACCAAAATCTGCCAGACTTCCTCAATAAACAAAATTCCCAATGACAAAACACAAAAAAAATCAAGTGTTTCCAACAGGCGAGAGTACACGTCTGTACTCCCTCTAAAAACTTAAACTTAATGAATAGTATCGACAATTTCAAAATTTTCACAATGGAAAAGTTGAGTGCAAATTTAGAATAGAAATAATGTGAAATAAAAATTTTGCAAACAGAACTGCCAGAGCTATGTACTTCCAAGACGGGTAAAAGAAGAAAATTAACTTGAACTTGAAGGAGTCGAACAATCGAGATCCTTCGAAAAAACTATTGTAGGCCCAAAGTAGCACATAACCGTGAAGGTCCCATTTAATTTCCTAAAGCAAATCCTGTCGAACGAGAAATTCTCCCAAAAAAAAAATTTTTCTCTGTAGCAGTGACTTTCATAAACAAGTGTACTTCCACTAAAAATTTCACTAACTCAAAGGTCCCCAGAAATCTAACAAATTCGAAGAACTCCCACAAATGGTAAGATTTTGAAAATCAAACCCCTGTCTAAAATTTGAATCACAAACCTCAACAAAAAGGAAATCCCAAAAATGTAAATTTCAAGCAAACCAAAGTTTTAGCTCCATCTCCCAGAAAATTAAAATTCTGACAAACAACAAAAAAAAATTTCTTTTTTTTAAAAATATAATTTTAAACAAAAACAAAATTTAATTCTACCTAATCCATCAATTCAATCTTGACACTCCCAATTACCACAAGTAAAAAAAAATTTCAATTACCTACCAAAAAGGATTTTTCAATTTTTAAAAGAAAAATTTCAATAAAAAAAATTTCAAAACAAAAAAAATCTGCTTTTGTAGAGTGCATCACACAAGCAGTCGGAAAGAAGAAAACAAAACAGAGTTCCCAATTACCTGTCATTACAATAAAAACATAAATTTTGATGAAGACTTTGGACCAGCCGAAGAATTCAAAGGGTCGAAACATAAAATTTTGAAAAGAGCTCTATGAGTAACAACTAATCAACCGAAAACCCAATTTCAAAATCCTCTCCCACACATTCGAAGAGAATACACAATCTTCCAGCAACAAACTTTTAAGAGCCAAAACACTTTTAAATAAAAAAAAATTTCACAAAGCTAACTTAAATTAAAAAAAATTTTCTCAAGGAATATTTCTCAAAGAACAATCTCCATTCCCCCCCCCAAAACAAACATTCTGAGACTGAACTTGCACATTTTAACAAAAAATTTTACACTACCCAAAGTCGATCGCTTGGCTGAAGGATCAATGACACAAGAAAAAAACAATTTTTGCGGGCAAGTAATTCTCCAAACGGAAAGGTGCATTCCCCAGCTGAGCACCTTAAAGGCGGCTTCAAAGCACCAAAGTGACAGTTAACATGGCCTACTGAAAAACAAAAAAAAAAATTTTTCTTTTTCAGACACATTTCTGTGAAGAAGAATTTCAATGAAAACAAGGCTTCCCAGACCTCAAAATTCCTCCGGGTGACCATGAAACTAACCCATTAGCCGTACCTTTAACTTCACCCAAAGCCAAGAGTTGTGACTAATTACTCAAACAAAAACAAAAGAAAACTTTTGATCACTGTTCTCCCTCTTTAATAACATTTTAAAACCAAAATTTGAACTGAAACCCCAAAACTATCATATTCCAAAAAGAGAAAATAAATTTTCCTATCATAAAAAAAAATTCCTAACATTTAAGACTAACCAGATCTTTTGACATATTTAGCTACTTTTAAACACACATTAAATTCAATACACTTAAAACACAACTACTAATACACATAATTTTTCGCTATTCTTAGCACTTTCCAATAACTCTATCCCAAATCTCATAATCTTGTTGCAACATTTCTCAAATCTCAAAAAAAAATCTGACAGTGGGCAAGGGGTCGTGAATCCCTTCCCAAAAAAAAAACACAATACACAATTACATCATGGGCAAGTGATTTAATTCCCGAGGGAAAAAGGTGCATTCCCCAGTGAACACCTCAAAACTGTGTGGCATCAAAGCACTGAAGTAGCCGTTATGGGCAGACTGAGAAAAATTTTTACCCACTTAAAAGTTGAGAAGGAATGGTTTAGCAAAGCAAGGCCTCCTTTGAACCTGAATATCCCAGAATTCCCATAACAAACCACCACTTCTCTACCACACTCTTACAAAACAAATAGCCAAAAGATCCTTAAAGGTGAAAAAAAAATCTCTCAAAGTCAAAAAAAATCCCACTCAAATTCCAAAATTACTCTGAGTCAAACTCCAAAGTTTACTTTTTTAAAAAAAAAAATTCTACAAAACAAACAAAAAAAAATCTTTCTTGAAAAAAACAACAAGCTATGATTAGCTTACACAGGAGTGAAAAGAAAAGGAAAATTTCAACTAACAAAGCTTAATGAAAAAAAAAAAAACTCCTAAATAAAAACAACACCAGGCAAGAGCATATTTAAAAAAATCCCAAAACTTGCCTACCCTAAACAACATTTTGAAATGAAACACAAAAAAAAATTCTTACATTACCATCTTACTACTTACTTTGCTTCCTAAAAAATTAAAACATTACCTTACTCCCAAAAGAAATTAAATTTCAAGACACTGTGCACTTCCCTATACACATGGAAATTTATTACAATAAAAAAAAATTTCAATATTGTTACTGTATAGCAATTTATCATATGGGTGGACAGCCCATTTAAATTATTATATTTTATTCAGTGGACAGACAACTCAGGCAGAACCAAAAAGGTGAACGGCACCACATGTTATAATGCTTTTTACCTCTTTTGAAATTATTAACCTCTTTAATTACTTAATTATATAATTTACTATTTATATTTACCTTAATTTATTTATTCCTGATCGTATAGATTTAACCAATCAATAATGTTTATTTTCTTTGTTTACTATTTTTATTTACTTACAGCTTGGTCTGTGCTCAACCATGTTACACATTTAAAAACATCTCAACATAAAACTTCTAGAAGTACCACTTACCTTTAAATGATTAAATAGCACAGCCAACACAAGTCAAGAATGACACTCAATATTAAATTTAAAAAATTAACTTTTATTTTTCAACAATTAAAATTTAGGTTCTTTAAACAAACTTTGACCCATAGTGGCCAAGGAAAAACAGATAGTACATTGCATTATTTTATTATTAACATCTATTAACTTTGGAATTCAAGAAAACCCTAGAACCAATTAAAATTAACCCAGGAAACAGAATCCACTCTGGTCTGAAGATCAGAGCTTGGTCTGCCTGAGGAGCTGTCCACCCAAACTTGAATTTGAAAATAAAAGGAAAATATTAAAAATCACATTTCTCTTCATTTACATTACAGCAATACAACTTTGTTAAAAATAGACTAGTAACTCATTTTAAACATTTTTCTTTCTAGATACTAAATCTTTCTCGGTGCTGACACTTAAACAAATTATTTAACTATCTTTTCTTCTTTGGACTTAATCACGTTAAAAATTAAATGACACTGCTTGCACGCACACGATCATTGAGGGCTTGCACACTGATCTTTGAACACTAGCCCTGTTCACACTGGGCTCCCCCAAGACTTGAACACTCACAAATGATGGCATGAAAGTAGGTGATGCCCGTGATGAGTGATGACCATAAAGCGGTAACACTGAGCAGATGATAGGGCAATTGATATTGCCAGCGCAATTAAGAGCGCTCACAAATGATGGCATGAAAATAGGTGATAATCTGTGTTGACCATAGTACGGTGGCAATGAGGTAGATGATAGAGCAATTGATACTGCCAGTGCAACTACGAGCGCTTCCCGAAGAGGGTAGTCCGTGGTTCATAGATCCAGGCCACCTCTTACGTTCTGTTGATACTCCGTGGCAGTTGTCCAAATATGAAGCACGCCCCTGCGATGTCAGGCAATTCTGCATCATTATAAACATACTTCTGGCGACCGCGGGATACGGGCGCCCTTGCATGGGCCCGTTCCACGGAACTTCAAAAGCAAAAAAACGCCTCCTCGCTCTACGCTGGTCAGGAATCGGAATGTCCGGCAACACGCTTGCCTTCCCAGGAGACGCCAAACTTGGCGAGCGAAACTCTGCGCTTCGTGCCGAGCGCCCACGCATACACTGCGGAAATAAAAACGCTGTTATGCCAAGAATCAAAAAAAGGATAACTTCCGCCAAGCGGCAAGCCTCCGCGAAATGGCAACCCGCCAGCCCCACCGGATGTGCTGGCACCCTCCTCTTGCAGGTGTTTTTAACTGATAAGCGGGCGAAAGCCAAATTTCGTCTTAAAAAGTGCCTTTTTTTCTGCAACTCATGAATGAAGTGAAAAGAAGTTAACAGCTGAAAACGAAGATTAAGAATTAACAAAAGATTATTTACTGTTTAAAGGCACATTGCGCACAATTTTGAATAATAAAAACCTTAAAAAGATAACAAATTACGTTAAAGGGGAAATAAATCGCCGAAATATTCCAAAACAACAAATAAATTTAGAATTTTGAAGGGAAAGGGGAAAATAACGAATTTTAAGCTATTATCAATTTTGAACTATTAATTAAATTTAGAACTGTAGAATCTCGGCATAACAACACTATGTCAGTGTGATTTTGTACTTCGTAAAAAAGAGATTTTAAAAGACTTTTAAACCTATTTTTTGGATGTCTTTGATTTTAAAGTATTAATTAGTTGACGTGTTTCCATACTATTTTATCAATAATTGTATTGTTCATATGAATCCATTCAACTGAGAATGGATAGTCAGCACCAACTGAACACCAAATTTTGTAACACTAAAACAAACTGTTGCTTGTAAGACAAGAACTTATGCAATTTCCTTCTTTAAAAGCAGGCATCCGACATATGCCTGCTTTTGAACAAGGAAGTTGTGTAAGTGCCTGACTAAATTTTATGACCCATCATTTATTTTTTGCAAAAGATATTAATGGCTCATGGTAACTCCTGTGCATATATATCAATCAACTTTTGATTAAAAGTACATATAAATCATTGGCTCATTTATTAGTATAAAGAATACATTTTTTATTGATTTTTACTATTTTTGAAAAAAAAAAATGCAATATTTTAACCTAATATTTTTATTTATTTACTTTATCTTACTCACAATATTACTTGATTTTAAATGAAAACTTACATATAAAAATCCTATTTATTTAATATTATTTAACACAACTATTTTGTGATTTTTTTTTTCCAAATAAAAATAAAATCTAAAACGTGTGAAAATGTTCCGTTATTTTTGCCTTCAAAATCAATATACTTCGTAAAGTCACTGGTCAAAATAATTATAAGAAATTTTATTTGAATCACTCAATTTATCTGAAAGGTATCATACTCACAGACAGAAACATATACCCAGATATTTAAAAAATAATTAATTTGTGTTTTCGGATGCTCGATTCATAAAATAATTAAAATAAAATAATAATGCAGTTTTACATTAGCTTGTATTTAAGAAAAAGTAAAAAATTCATATGAGACAGTGCGATGCACATATACAAATTTACCTCTTTCTCACAATATTTTACAATAGGCAAGCTAAAGGACTGGCTTCCATGTTCTTTTGGTAAAATGGAATTAGCTCCAGCGATGCGAATTTCTGAGTCACCCTTGACAGGAACACTCATATCATCAGCTACATTGGAGAAAAATATATATTATCATGGATACAAATACAATAAGCAATGTTGAATATACACGTATTCAACACATTTTGAATAGAATTCAAAAATCCAATATACTCACCATTTAAATCAAGAAATATAACAGGAATGTGTTTTTCCATTCCAGAGGGTGGGTCCCTAAAATTCAAAGTGGTTAGAGACGACTATACAATATTTTCCATACATTTACATTAACTGTAATACAACTATTTCATTATTTGTATTTTCACTTTATGTCTTGAACTTATGTATAAACTAGAAAGGATGTACAAGATGGAATAAAGTTTCAAAATATTTCCTCCCATCTGCCAACCTGCAGTACCTGTGCTCCTAATATCCACAGAAACATGCAAGTCTTCCACTCCTCCCATTCTATATTACTATTTCTTATACGACTCCCTATCTAAACATCCATCACTAACATCATGCAATCTAAATAAAATTTTACATAATATCTAAACATCATGCAATTAATTTATGCTCCGCTACAACACCCACCAAAAAACATAACTGTCCCATGAACAGAAAAACTCATTTACTATATGTTGTAAAAAAAATAATTGTTTTGTCATAGATCTTATGTTTTATATATTTGTTCAAATTAAGCAAATTACAGAAAAAAAAATCCAGTTTTCGAAGTATAGAATTGTATACATACACATCAATTAGTAATGGACTTTGCAAAAGATGCAAGTCATGTATCTTTACTTTCTTTAACAAAGATGCTGTTTGTATCATGCTTTTAAAGAATTCATCTGTATTGTCAAACAGGGCATGACTATATAATTTTAATTCAGTAGAACTTGTTTAGTTCAAACAGGGATAATTTGAATTCAAAACTATTTTGCACATTTAAATTGAAGAATTAATGTTAATACTTTAAATTATTGGAATAATATAATGTAAAAATTTAAATAATTGAAATTTATCCAATCGCCAAAATAATAATAGTATGGATGCTGTTTTACCAAAACTGAGTATTCTATTTATATAGAAACCTAATTGTTTTGCTAATAGTCTAATTGTTTTGCAAATCCTTTCCTGGAGGTTGCAACTCACTATGAAAAATGCTTCCAGTATTGTCTGGGATTACTTTATTTAAAAGCAAATAAAGAATTTCAGATGTTTACAGACCAGCAATTCTAATAAACAAAAGTCATTTTTATAAAAATCTAACCCAGTGATTCCCAACTTTATTTGTTTACAAGAATGCCAGAAATATTTTGAAAAATTGTACGGAAACCCCTGTCTGGCTGATACATAGTATGGTAAATTACACAATAGACAGGTAAATGACACAATAGATATGTAAAGTTAATAAATAATAACTCTTGAATCATTTTTTAATACAACATTATAAGAGTATTTATTGTGTATTGTCATGTTAAAGCCTTAATAATTTAGGTTCTTTTTACTGAATTATAAAAAAGGTAGCATATGTCACATGGTAAACACATGATCCAATATTTTGAGGGTGCGATCTGGAGTTAACATTTTTATTTTAGGGGATCAGCCCTAGGTATTATTTTTCAATCCTTTGAATTTATATGAAGAAGTAATGTTTAAATTAATAATTGTAAATAGATATATATAATATCTTGTAAATAAATTTATGTATTTGTTTAATTTAATATATACACGTCCTTGTCCTTTTCCTTCCACACTCTTACCGGGTGATTCCTAAAAGAGGCAGATACCTCAGGGCAGTATGTTGTATTTTAAAAATTTTAACAGAACCCTTACACATGGGCTCGTGAAACCCTTATTGGGAATCATTGGCCTAACCATTGCAAAAGTGCATTCTTTAAATAATTTTCACACATTTGGAGCAGTAATGTATCAATGAATATTTAAAAATAAATTGCAAATCCCAAGAGAAAACATTGACTCCAAATATATTGATTTTATTGACCCTTTATAAGGACATATTCATAAATGAAAGTAGAATAATCAGTGCAAAGCAAAATATTGTTATTTTAAGTGATGCATACCACATCAAAAGTTTGCTAATGGCTAAAAATTGGTAGTGTTATTAATCCTCTTTCTTAAATCTCTTTTTCTTTAATTAAAATTAACTAAAGATATCTTGTTTTTTATTCTTTCTTTTCTTTAAATTTTATTATACAATATATATTGCATATAATAAGCTATAATGTATGTATAAATCATATTCTTCAGACTATTTGATATTTAGTATAGTAATGGACCAATTATTCGGAGTTCAGAAATCCAGAAAAGCTAGAAACCCCCCAAGAAAATTGTGTCTTCAATGGAAGTTGCTAATTTCCTTTAATATAAACCAGATTAAAAACAAAATATTTTTTCTTTCAAATGTATATATTGATTTTGTGATATAAAACAAATATAAAACTTTGAAAATCCAAACTTTTTTCGAATTTTCCAGTTTTTTAACTATTCAACTATTTTTAACACCAAAGCCATGAATTTAAAACAAGAGGGTAAAATTACTTATATTGAATTACATTTTATAAACAAATACTGTATTTTCCAGTGTATAAGTCGACTATTTGTATACCGAAAATGAAACAAAAATTTAGAAGTCAAATATAAAAATGGACTATAGATCAGCTCATGAGTTGAGTACGAATTAACCCCCTTTCCAAATGCAAAATGCTCATGGAAATTTATTTTGTTCACTTCAGTACCGATCCCATTCTTCAATAGATTCAGTTTCGTCTAAAGCATTCCCCCCCCCCCCCTCCTCCAATATCTGGTGAGTTTTTCAAGCAAATCAAACCTCCTTACAACAGCACAGTTGTTATTTTCATTAATTAAAGTACCAACTTTTAGCATGAAATTAACCATATAATTTGCTTTTTGTTTGGAAAGCCATATTTACCATAAATAACAAAGAGCTAAATAGCTAAATAAGATTGTATTGCAAAGCATGAAACAACAAGGTCATTTAACACACTGACCTGTCAAAGGGTTGCATTTATGAGTCACATTACTTTCCTTTCTCTCTTCATATTCAATGGGCGCCCTCCCAGCGCCACTGCTCAATAATGACTCATCATATTTTTAGAAAATCATTGAGAGGCAAGGTATTTTTCTTTATAAGAAAAGTTATTCATTTTATCTACTGTGGTATTTTCCCCATATTTGACTATTCCTAATCAATGCGATTAGACATCGGTGCCAAATCAATGTAATAGCTTATTTAGTGGCTGTTTTCATGACGAATCAGAAGTCTGGAAAGGTATCGGTCAGGAGGATTCTAGATAATGGGTCCATTGCTGTACAGTTTCCATTAAAATGGATGCTGACATATATGATACATATACCCAGTAAAGCATGCTCAGGTGTTAAACACATAATGAACAAAACAAAACATATGACAAATGATTTTTTGGAACAGAATTTGTTTGTAAATCGAGAACTACTTGTATCCATAAAAATTATAATGATATAAATATGGCAGTAGTTAAACATTTACACTTATAATAGTAATGATTATATGCAAAATAGAATTTTTAGGTGTCAACATTTCCTTACCAGTCAGCTGGAGCACCGGGTATTCCTGAGCGGGGAGCAGGAACTAGAACCGTGTTTCGCTCTTCTGTTAGACACACCCACTGATCAATCAAGCTCTGTTCTCGCTCAACATCTTGGTCCGTTTTATCTAAAGGTAAAATACACAAGGTTAGTAGGGTAATCACAAGAAATTCATTTTGAAATTCTCTGATATTTTCCTGATTTTTCCCAGATAACTCCCTGAAACATTCCCCCTTGAAGGATGTTTATCGAGGTCACGCTGCCTGTTGATGGAAACTCTCCCTCCAGCCTCTTGTTCAGAAATATATTTAAAGGAGATGAGTGATGGGTCTTGTGACGAGAGATGAAAAATATGACATTATGGAATGAACAAACAATATTCATTAGCTAAAAGAAAACTATACGGTTGGAAAATGAAAAAAAAAAATGCAGAAATTCACAGTTTCCCCCTGACTTACAATGGAATTCCCTGACTTTTCCCTGATATTTCCAGAAGCATAAAATTCCTTTATAATTAAAGATTTTCCCGATTTTCCAGGTCTGTGGTCCCTGGTTAGAAAATTTAGAAAATATCTACATGCCCTTTTCTTTTCATGCCCTATCCTTTCATTTCTCATGCAGCTTTTGTTGAAGGGAAAACATTTGCAGTTACTTGCTTTGGACTGCTGGCCAGCCCCATTCGATCAATGATGAATGAAAGTTTTTTTACAACAAACCCAGCCAAGCATGTGGTAAAAATTATTACATGTCCGGTTTGAATTTTTATAAGCGCCTGGCATGTTGGCGATAGATTTTTCGTACCCTGGAAACACCCAACAATGTTACTAACATATTACCACTTGTAAATTTCAAAATTTTCTTATGAAGCACTTTTATTTTAAAATCAATTTATAAGTTTTTTAGCATATTATGCATAAGCAGCTCATTGCGACACATCTAACTTTCTTTTAGTTCTTTCATTTAGTTATTTTCTTTAGTTTATTTATTTTATTTCTTTTTGATGGGAATAACTATACTCAGGGTATCTCTGACTAAATTTGGAGCATTACAAAAAATATAAACATTTTGGACGTTTATATCTCCGAGCCTAATAGATAAAGGTGTAAACAGTTTTTACTTATTTTGTTGGAAATAGGTTACAGTTTACGAATATATGTAAATATTTTAATATTTTGAACTTCTTTTTTGAAAAACTAAAAAGGTTTTATATCAGCGAGTTTTTACTTCATTTTACTTACTTTTGTTCAAAATATCTTTGAAACTATATAAGATGATATATAAGATTTACATATCTTTGAAACTATAAAAGATAATAAAAGATAAGCAAGCAATAAAAATATTAAGTAGGAAAACCAGTTTCTGGATCTCTAATTTGTTTGTACAAAGCTCTTAAAAGTTTTCGAGAAATGAACTTGCCATGTTAAATTTTCCGCTTATAAA
Organism: Amaurobius ferox; assembly: GCA_951213105.1. NCBI lineage: Eukaryota > Metazoa > Arthropoda > Arachnida > Araneae > Amaurobiidae > Amaurobius > Amaurobius ferox. Next base: position 140,735,494 of record OX578144.1, on the reverse strand, counting down.
GTTTGTAATGCTTATATTTCAAAAACTGAAAATGCTAGTTATAAACAATAAGAATTTATTTGTAGCCCTTTCAAAGACCTACAAGGATATATGATTTGATTTTGAATCAAGTTTCTAGTGTTTGAATTATAGTGGTTATAATTTTAACATTTTGACCTGTTAAAAGTTTTCCAATGGGAGGGCAGGCTGTAATATTTAAAATGTCAAGAGTGTTGCAGCTCAATATGTTTCCTCCTTGGTGAAATATTAATACACAAGCATGAGATATTTTATTTTGCTTTGTTTGAAAGAAATTAAGAAGTGACATGAGTTTGGGTATTCTAAATATATTTAAATGATTGATGACATTTAAAGAGAAAAATTGGAAATATGAAATTTCTGGTAAAAACTTATGTCACATCAGACAAGTTTGTAGATTCACCCGAATCTTAAATTCCATTAGAGATATTGTATTAGTTTATATGCTGCCAAGTAAGTTAGTAATTATTGTTAGTAACACTTGATTATTCGATCATTCGCCTATTAACTTTAATTCTTGATTTCACTATGCAAAATTTGATATGAAAAAGACAACATAATTGATTAAAATTAAAACAGAGTTTGAAAGAGAAGCATTTTAAATATGCATTTTAAAAATCTATTCTTTCAAAATATGAATATTGGATCTAAAACATGCTAGATCCAATTTAAGATTATATTCAAATTGGCTGTTAACCATACTGTTGCATTACAACTTCTGCCCTATTAGGCATTGCATAAAGCAAAAAAAATTGAAGTAGTTATCGCTTCTCCACCCTTGAACTATGGTTTCATGGTTTTTGCACTTATTAGCAAAAGATAGCTGACGGAATGACTAGAGAGAACAACATTTTATTACGTACTAGTAGAATACCTGTTCTTCGTATGGAATATATAATATAAAGAAACTTAAAACTCATAATTATGTGCAAATTCCTATAGTATTCAAAATGGCATTGTTATTTAAAGCATTCTATTAAAATATTTAATTCTTCTAAATGGAAGTATTAGAATCTCTGCTCTTACTATAAAAAATTATCTTCACAGGTAGATTTGGAAGAATAAAATATCCTGGTCCTGTGTATAAATTTATAAAAAATATGAAATGCTAAGATAAAAACGCTATGAAATTAGATCAATTTATATCAAAATGAAAGTGCTAGAAAGGTATTAGTAGATATACCCTTATAGCTTTTATTGTGGTTCAACAATTGGCTAAACACAATATATGTTTGAAAAATATTTGCTAAAATAAAACAGATGACACAAGAAATTAAAAATATCAATAACTCCCATGACCTTTAAACCCAAAAGCTATAATTGATATAATCCAGCCAAAAATGTAATTCTGATAAAATTCACTTTTATATACATTTTTTAATTATTTAAATAGGAAAAGATTTAATAAAAATTGCTTGCTGTCTAAACTCACTGAATTTAATTCTGTCTGCAACATGAAATCCCCCTTTTTTTTTCAAATAAATTTGCAAAAAAAATATCATTTGCTATTTCTATGGGAGATTCGTTTTTTATTAATATCTCGACAAACCCTGGTCCTAGACTACATTTTAAGTGATTCCAAGGCTATCCAAAAAATTTCATGAAATTCGGTGCAGCCATTCTCCTGTGATGATGAGACAAACACACATACAGACAGATAGATTTTCAATTTTATTTACATAGAATTTACTAATATGGGGGGGGGGGGGGGTAAAATAATACCCTATACTACTGCTGGTAAGAAGAAAATATTTCAAAATTTCTACCAGAATTTTTTTTGTTTGTTTGTTTAAATTTTTGCTTAAAAGGAGTTTTATGTTCTCTGGTCATCTCATTGCCAACCTCTTATTGACTATTGGTAAAAGTCACAAAATCATGGTTTAGGAATATTAACACATTGTTAACCAGTCATGAGTTAATTCACGTTTTCATGCCCAAATGTTGTTAACCGGTCACAAGTTAACTCGTGTTTTCATGCCCAAACATTGTTGGCTGGTCACACCTTAATGCGTGTTTTCATACCCAAACATTGTTGACCGGTCACACCTTAACTCGCCTTTGTGAAAGTGAATCTGTTTACATTCGCAACTTCGAGATCTATTCAGGTGAAGGATAAAAGCTACAAGAAACTATATTATCTGTCTTAGAGCCATATCTTGGTTATTGGCCTCATGCATATCAAGATAATTATTACAACAGCGTTTCTGCAGCTGAAATATTATTAGAAAAGAAAACACTTGTCTGTGGTACCATATGGGAGAATAGTGGCTTGCCAAAGGTACTAATAGAAAAGTCAAAGAATCTTCAGAGGGGAAATGATTTTTGTACGGAAAGGATCCATTGTTCTTATCTCATGGAAAGATAAAAGGTTAGTGCGTATGATATCAACTATTCATACCTCTATGAAATCAACAGGAAAGCGAAAGAGAAATTCTACGGATGATATAGTTAAACCTACTTGTATTAGAATCCAACAAACACATGAAAGGAGTCGATTGTGCAGATCAGTATTTGGCAAACAGCAGTATTTTTCGAAAACGTATAAAGTGGTCTAAAAAAGTAGCATTTTTTCTGATCAATTGTACTTTGTTCAATACATTCAAAATTTACTGTAACTACAAGTCATTTACTGTAACTACAAGTCACAAAATAAACAAAGATACAAAAAAATTTCTACTAGAAGTAGCTAGGGAATTTATAACTGTAGATTCAAATGAATGCAGCACAGCACCTGGCACTTCTTCTCGTACTGCTAAAAGGGCTCCTTACAATGATTCGCCTTTCAGGCCTTCAGAACAACTAAAAGACCATGTTTTAGAAAAAATAGTCACTGGTGTAAAAATAAATCCAACTGGAACGTGTAGAGTATGCTCTTTAAAAGGAAAGCGCAGCGAAATGAGATATATTTGCAAAACCTGTTGTGTACCATTACACGTAGGTGATTGCTATACAGTTTATCATACCAAACAAAAATATTAAAAGTTATATAAAAGATATATCCAATGTTTCATTCCATTCATTATGTATACATAAAGTTTATTTAGATTGCTTCACTTCCACATTCAATTATGAAATAACAGCGGTGTAATGAGATAGCTTCTGCATAAAATTGCCGGTCAACAATGTGTTAAAAGAAGAATCAATTGAGAACTATTTTCTTTTTTAATTTAAATGAGATCAATATTTAGGTTTTAAAAATTATACACAACATAAAATACTAATTTTTTTTATAATTTTCACAGCAAATGACCCTAGTATATCAATCAAATTAATAAGAATTACACCATTTCAAATTTTAAAATGGCCATGCACACTTTGAGTAAGATGTAGTAGCATAATATTAACATTTTATGAATGCCTCATATGAAATTACTTTAGCATATGGAATTCTGTTCTAATCAGACAAATTAGTATATTGCACAATGAGTATGATTATATTGTGCTTGACAAGGACATTTAAAAAAAAAATAAACATGACATACTCCAATTTATGTTTCTAAGTTTGGTAGGCAAGCATTACAGGTTATGCCTCTTGCAGATATACATGCTTATGAGCACTCGCTACAGCACCATGATTATCAAATGTTTAAGAAAAGATCATATTTCATATTCAACCAAGCAAGATTTAATATTTAATCTGAATGTAAATTATAAATAGAAAACAGAAATAAAAATACCTTTCTTGTTTATAATTTTTTGAATCTGACTATCTAGATATTCTCGTCTTTTCATGAGAGCATCAGACCACTTAGCTCGCAGACATGACAAATCTTCCTCTTGATATGAATCCAGAGGCTTTTGAAGTTTGGAGCGGGAACATATTCCTCCAATGGAAACACTTGTTATGGCCTCACAGATTATAGGAAGTGTTCCAGAATTGTGGACAGGTCTTACACTTACAACAACTCTTCGTTGTTGACCCTTCAAGAAAAAAAAAATGCATTTTATATTAATACTAGCAGATATACATAGAGTTGCTTATGATTTAAATTGTGTGCAATTTCTAATAGCATTCTGAAATATATTGTTCTTTAAAATTTAATTAAAAATATTTAATTTAATTTTTCTGTAAAAAAAAATTTGTCCCAGCTATGCAAAATTATGTTCACAGTTTCTAAAGAATAAATTATCCTAGTCCCGTTTGTAAACCAATTCACAAAAAATATGGCATTTATATAACATATGTCAAAATAAAGAAGCTAAAATAGTAGTAAAATAAATTCCAGTGTTTTTTGTTTTTTTTATCCCATTGCAAGAATCAGCTAAACACAATAGGAAATATATGAATTTGATAAATCTTTGCTAAAATAATATAGAAATTTAAAATATCATTAATTCCCATAATCTTAAATATTCTGTGGTCCTGAGCGATATAACAAAATCCAAAATATATGTTTATGTATTAAAGTTATAGCTCTATCAATTTTTTTATTATTTAAATTGGATAAATTGAATGAAAATCATCTTCCATATAAATGCATTTGATTTAATTTCATTACCAAAATAACGTAATATAATTTTCTTCAGATAAAGTTTCAGAAAAAAATCATCTACACAATGATATTTCTGTGGAGACATTACATTTATATTTTCTATGAATATATCGACAACCACTGGGTCCAGAAAATTAAAATATGGATAGACTACCCACAGTGACAATGAGAATAAACATAACAAATTTGAAAAAAAAAATTCCATTAAAAATTGTGGATTTGTATATGGAACAGTTATACATTATCATATTCTAAAATAAAATATTTCAAATTATCTATAATGTTTGAGGACTGAGCACACACTGTTTTGTCAAGTAAAATAAATATGATTAAGAATACTTTTAAGAAAGACAAAGTACCTGTCGTAACTGGTATACACCTCCTGTAGCTATATCCGGCCTGGGTATTACTTCAACAGCTGCATACTCTCCCATATCATTCAACTCATGAATTTCAACCCATAATTCTATTTTTCTAATAAGTTCTGACCATCTAAGAATAAAAGCATATTGTTTAAGAATACAATAATAAGAAATAAAAGCATTAAATACAAAATTAAGATATAGTATATTAACAAGTATATGATACAATTCAATAATAAGATATTAACACATTTCATTGCATTTTTACTTTCCCTGCAATACATGGTAATGTATAGGGAAAGTTTTGGAATCATACCGAAAATCACAACTCCAGTTTTCGACGGATCTACACATTTCGAGACCTCTAGAATACGAAAAAACCATTTTTAGCGTGACGTCTGTGTGTGTGTCTGTCTGTCTGTCTGTGTGTGTCTGTCTGTCTATGCAGATTTTGTATCCACTGTAACTAAAAAACTAATGGACCAAATTTCACAAAATTTGGTAGGTAAGTCACTTGTAGGCGAGTCTGCTGCTGATTACTTTTGAATAAGATTCGGGATAAAAGAACCCGCCTATTTTTGCGAAATGGCCCGCAAAAGCTTGTATCCACTCTAACTGAAAAACTAATGAACCGAATTTCACAAAATTCGGTAGATGAGTCATTTCTGGGTTACTCTGGTGCTGATTAGATTTTGGTACGATTCGGAAAAAAATAACTTGCCTTTTTTTGCAGAATGGCCCGCAAAAATCGTCAGAATCTAAATTAAAGAACTAGGTATACTCAAATATATCCAATGAATGCTCGTTTAATACGTATTTTTTAACAACGAAAAGAATAAGACCAACCCCCTTACACAAGGACTAGCCGTTCTCGAGATATTTTAGTTTTTCGTATTTTTTCTACGCCACCTTTGAAAATAAGTCCGGTTACCGAATGAGAACGAAAATTGAATTAAAAGTGAAATAAATTTAATTAAAATAAAGAGAACGTGAATATAAGTCTACAGGGAAAGTCATGTGCTGCCCACATCAGATTTTTACTTTCCCTGCAATACATGGTAATGTATAGGGAAAGTATTGGAATCATGCCGAAAATCCCAACTCGAGTTTTCGACGGATCTACACGTTTCGAGACCTCTAGAATACGAAAAAACTATTTTTAGCGTGACGTCTGTGTGTGTGTCTGTCTGTCTGTGCAGATTTTGTATCCACTCTAACTAAAAAACTAATGGACCGAATTTCACAAAATTTGGTAGGTAAATCACTTGTGAGCGAGTCTGGTGCTGATTAGTTTTGGGTATGATTCGGAATAAAAGAACCCGCCTTTTTGTGCGAAATGGCCCGCAAAAGCTTGTATCCACTCTAACTGAAAAACTGATGGACCGAATTTCACAAAATTCGGTAGATGAGTGAGTCACTTGTGGGTTACCTTGGTGCTGATTAGATTTTGGTACGATTCGGAAAAAAATGACCTGCCTTTTTTTGCAAAATGGCCCGCAAAAATCGCCCAAATCTAAACTAAAGAACTGGGTATACTCAAATATATCCATTAAATGCTGATTTAATACGTAATTTTTAACGACGAAAAGAATAAGACCAACCCCATTACACTAGGACTAGCCATTCTCGAGATATTTTAGTTTATATATATATATCGTACTTTCCCTACGCCACCTTTGAAAATAAGCCCGGTTACCGCATGAGAACGAAAATTGAATTAAAAGTGAAATAAATTTAGTTAAAATAAAGAGAACGTTAATATAAGTCTGCAGGAAAAGTCATGTGCTGCCCACATCAGATTTTTTAACTTTCTAGACAATCTTAGATGTGCATCACAAAAAAAAAAAAAAAAAAAAAAAAAAAAATTGTAATTATTTTCATAAGAAATGCATATTGGATATACATAAGTTTTTGCCACAATATCAGTTCGCAGTTACCACAGGCTCATATAGCTTCCATGTCATCACCAGGTACCCTGGAACTATAAAAGGTCCTCCTTCCTGCTAATTAATGGTATTAAATGCAATGAATTTTTAAAATGCTGAATTATTTTTAAAAAGTTAAATTATAAAGTTATTTTTAAAAAATGAAGTTTAATTTTAGAACTGTGTTCCACATGTCTAACAACTTTTTGGAGACTGCTGTTTACTATTTTCAGTACAAGTTTCTATAGCTTTCATTCATTATCTATTTGAATAAACGAGTCACCAAAAGCAAATGGAAGTGTTTGGAAGATGCATAGCAATGAATTCAGTATTTGGCACTATGTGGTGCTATAACACGGAGCACTTATTACCTATCTCACATAAAGGAAAATGTTTGCGTGTCCAGTCTACAGTGGAAAATCTAAGCATTGTATAAGGCATAAAATGTGGTATACTGGTACTTTAGAACCCAGGGATGTACAACACCTTGGTGATATCTTTTTAAATACAAATTAGTTATTTTATGTTTTGTCACACAAATCGGTGAAAATATTATCACAGAGTTTCCATCTTGACACCATCCGAAAGATCAAAGAATGTTCTTTCCAACAATATCTAAACAGAATCCATAGGGCAATTCTTTCATTTTTGTTTTCTTGAATACATCTAAATTTGTATTTTTTAGGTAATCTGATATATATAGATTGCATCCATAAAAATTAAGATTAGCACAATTCTATTGTTTGGCAAAAATTGCATGTATATCTTTCACATTCTAACAAAAAAAAAAAAATCTTTTAATCAAAATGTAATTTAAGTTTTGGTCATTTTTGAAGCGAACAATAAACACATTTTATCAGCTCTTCGCATACCAACATTTAACCTTCTATGGTCTGTTCTATGCGACTGCACATGCAATTTAAAGCCTATTCTAGATAAAGGATTTCATTTTAAATTATCTATTTATTCTTTTTTGCTTTGCGGAGTGCTGAAAACCTAGACCGCCCGACTCACCCTACGGCATGAGCAGCTAGTCATGTAGCCGGTCTTTGCAGTGTGTGTATTTTCTTCTTCTTCCTTTATTTATTTATTTATTTATTTTTTTCAGATAGTGTGCATTAGGAAATTGAGTAGAAAATCTGTAAATGTATTATTTAAGTAGCGGGCGTTCATTTACGACCCGGGCAACACTGGGTAATTTGTTCTAGTATTAAAGAATTTTGGGGTGTTTCTTACTCCAGAAATATATTTTGGACAGTAAAAAGATCCTCATTATAATGCTGCCTATTTTTTTTTATTTAGTATTAAAAATTAAAGATGTAGAAAAGAAAATATGATATTGCATGGGTGCCTAAAATGCAAACAGATTTTCACTTGTATTCTTATTTCTTTTTAACACTTTACAACAAAGTTGAAAAGTGTTTATGACTTTGTTCATTCTGTCTGTCTGTCCGTTAGCACGATAACTGCCGTAAAAATGACTTTATCAAAATGAAATTTTAGTATATTGTTCAGACGGTCTGTAGGACTTATGGGAATATAAATAAATAATATCACCCAATTAGTTTTTTATTGAACCCGGGTTGAAAAAATGAAATACATTGAACCCTATGGGAGCTAATTTTTCAAACATTTTTTAAGTAAATTTAAAATTCATGAATTGCTTCGAAATTTTTAGGAAATATTCACATTATCCCATAGAATATATAAAAAAGCATTCAGTAAAATATGTTAAGTAGTTTTTTAATTAAAAATTATTTAATATAGGGAAAAAAACAAATTCAATTAAATTCTGACTTTGGGATATCCTCCAGAAAGAGAGATATAATAAATATCTATATAAATAAAGATTATATAATAAATATCTTTCCAAGTGTTTAAACGTTTATCATATGAGAGAGGCTTCATATTTTAAAATAAATTTGGTAGATAACAATTTTTCATTTTTTTAAAATTTTATATAAGTCTTCATGATATACTTATTTGATGGCATTTTTAATGCACTTTCCTACGTCCTAGAGAGTTAAAATTTGGTACACAGCTTAAATTTGTTGAACATTTTATTCGACAAAAATTTGATGGATCTTTAAATATAGATCGTACATTTTTTTCGAAATTGCCTGAAAATAATCCCCGTTCACTTCTATAAATCATTGTTGTAATACTGTTAAAAATTCTGATGTGGACAGCACATGTCTTTCCCTGCAGACTCATATTCGTTCTCTTTATTTCTTCAATAATAATTTGAGTTTATCTGCCCAAAATAACATCCATAAATATTTTAAATGACATTGAATTTACACATTAAACTTAAATTTGGTTCTCATTTGATAGCTGGACTTATTGTCAAAGGTGGCGTATCGAAAACGCGAAAAAACTAGAATATCTCAAGAACGGCTAGTCATAGAGTGATTAGTTATAACAGAGTATTTAAACAAATGCTATTTAAATAAACCGCCATCAAGAACTTGTAAGTTAGTTATTTCCTGTTATAATGTTCTAGTTTGATTAAATGGGGTTAGTCTTATTCTTTTTGTTGTCAAAAATCACGTATAAAATAGGAATTTAATTGATATAATTGAGCACATGTAGTCTATATATATAACGATTTTTGCGGCCATTTCGCAAAAATAGCCCGTTCCTTTTTCCCGAATCGTACTAGAATAACCTACAAATGATTTATATACTAAATTTTGTTAAATTTGGTATATAAATCACTTGTAGGTTATTGAAATATTATACACCAAATTTTGTTAAATTTGTTCCATTAGTTTTTAGCTAGAGTGGATAAAGGCAATTTCTGCGGCCATTTCGCAAAGAAGGCAGATTCTTTTATTACGAATCATACTATAATCTAATGAACATCAGGATATCCCACAAAAAACATACCTACCAAATTGTATGAAATTCGATCCATTAGTTTTTCAATTAGAGTGGATGTAATATCCACACAGAAACATACACAAATACACACTTACACACACAGGCGTCTTCCTAAAAATAGTTTTTTCGTGTTCTAGAAGTCCCAAAACGTGCAGATCCTTTGAAAATTCGAGTTCCGATCTTCGGCACGATTCCAGTACTTTGAGTACATACACATACACACATATATTATCTGTGTATCTGTGTATTATATGTGTATCTAAATTCCGTGCCTATGCAATTACAATAGTTGTGATTTTAAATGATCCCTAAACTTTTATTATTTCTTCAACGAAGCCTAATTTTAACATATTCAGAATGCAAATATCTCAAGCGATTGTAAGATGAATTACATAAGAACTGCTGAATTTTTTTCACACAAAATTATTTAGCTCTGGAGTCTGGAATACAAGTTATATGAATGAAATATTCATTGATTTTGCATAAAGAATCAGAAGATTTATATTTCGATACAGTTTTAAATATTTAAGTATAATAAATTACTGTAGTACTGTGATAATGTAAAAGATATCACCACTGAATGTATCACATTTTAGAAATTTTTAAATGAAATTACATTTCAGTTGGAAAGTGTTTCATAATCAATGCTTATGCATGATTGATCTTTCTTGTTTATTTTGCCAGTACAACTGATTATATATATACAAGGCAGGATCAAAAAGTTCGGAGACTGTGATGATATCTCCAATCCTGATTGGAGGAGAGGGGAACTATTTTACTGTGGCACATGTGATGCGAGATGTGAAAATGAAGAAACAGGTCCGCAGTGGAGGGTTTTTCCAGACAATGCATGTCAATGAACTGTAGTCGTTCATGTTCATCTAAAACGGAAATGGCGTTTGAAGGACAAAGTGCGAATATCAAATTCTGTTGTTCTTCAAATGCCATTTCTGTTTTCTAAAAACGCGAATGACTACAGTTCACTGATACACATTGTCTGGAAAAACACCTGCTTCTTCCTTTTCACATCTCGCATCACATGTGCCTTTAAGCCATGGTAAAATAGTTCCCCTTTCTTCCAATCAGGGTTGGAGATATTAGCACAGTCTCTGAACTTTTTGATCCTATCTTGTATATATATATATATATATATATAAATTATGCAAAAAAGGAAAAGGTTAAATTTTTTTTTCATTATAGCACATAAGGAAATAATAAAGTTTGTAGAATTTGAATCTGTAATGCATTTGCAAATCTATTTGAAAGTCAACAATAATTTTAATTTTCCTTCTTCCTAAATTTTCACCCCTCAAATAAGGCCTACAGATGAAGCAATTATTTTTAGCAGAAGCACACTTAGTCATCTTGATTTTACTTTAAATAATTGCTTTCATATCCAGATGAAGAGGATAGTATGACTATGCTTTTTGAACTGGTTTATTCAATTATTTTTTTAATTTTATGCTGCATAATAATAGAAATATTGCATTCCAATTTGATTAAAGTTTAACTAAAAACAGAAGAATAAGATCTTTGCAAAAATAATACACATAGACATTGCCGGCCACTCAAACAGCTGCTGTAAGTTCTTGGGCCAGTCGAGTGGTCTGGGTCTTCAACACATAGACATTGAAAGTTTTAAAGATTGGGGGTATAAGAAATTTTTAAAAAAGTACTGTTCATAGTTCATATAAAATATAAAAATTTTAATGAAATCAATGTACCTATCAGCTAGGGACCTAGATCTCATCAACTGAACATCCACATCCCAGCCAGGTTTTGTGCTACTGAATCCAGCACTGCGGTGCCCCCACACCTCAATAGAAAGGGCCCCTTCAGAACAATACTCTACAAATTCCTCTGCCACGTTGACATCAAATGTCTGAAAAATAAATTAAATTCAACACTTTAAAAAATTGAAAGCTGAAAACAAAAGACAGATAATAAAAATAAAATGTTTGTAAAGAGCCTTGCTGCCTCAACTGGAAATCAAACCCTGGCTAGCCGAAGCTCTATCGTTGAGCTACTGGGACGAAAGTTCAAATTCTTATCGTCAAAATGGACTCTGCATGTTATATTCTGAATCAAAATACTAATTATTCAAAAATGAGTCACCACTGCATGAAATGCATTGAAGTATTACCTGCACATGCTCAAACTTGAATGTCATACAATCCTTTCCTTTGCGAGATGCTGGATATTCAGGATTAACAATGGGCGGAACAACAACGGCATCTGGGTGGCCCCAGAATACATACTGGCAGAATACAAAGTTAGATAATGACGGAGGCAGACCAGTGGCAGATTTAATGGACAGCTGAAAGTCATAGAGAAAAAAAAAAAAAGAATTATGTTGATACATCAAAGAATAAAAAATCAATTAGTATTTTATGAACAAATTTTATTACAAGTAAGCTAATCATTTAACCTGTTAATTCCAGTTAGTTGAAAAATCAACGAACATAAAAACATACTTTTCGTTAATTAACTGATAGCAGAAGTAAAAATATTACAGAAAGTGTTAATGTTAAAAGAATCAAACTAGGCATAAATAGGTTAATATGAAGATCTGTCAAAAACAATGAAATCTAAAATTATAGATGCTTTACCTTATTTAATAAGAAAAGATGTCTGTCAATATGTTTGTTGCTTGCATAACAGAAAATCTAAGCGACCCACAGCTAACTCATAACTATTTTTTTTTTTTTAATTCGAATTAGTGTTTTTAATAATTTTGAGCAGAAGCACAATTTTGAGAGAGTTCATACAAATCATTTCTTTAGCAATAAAAAATAATACCATAGTGTCTCCATCTTAAAACTATTGGAAAGATTGAAGAACAATCTTTCCAATGATCTTTAAATTAAATCCGTAGGATAACTACTTCATGTTTAAAAAAAAAAAAAAAATTAAAAATGCATCTAAATATGCATAATTTATTCAATTTTATTTCTACTTTTACACATCAGCAAATTCGAGATTCACACAATTCTAATGTTTGAAATGAATATTAAGTCATATCTTCAGATTCTAATTTAAAAAAAAATAATAATTTTCTATTTTTTAATTTTTAAGTGGGTCTATGAAACTTGCAATTTTCGATACGACCACCAATGATGGAAACATGTTCTGGCTTGCATTCATTGGTTCTAGAGAATTTATTGTGAGTTCCAGGGTAATTTTAATTAGAGGTTTGCATCTTAAATCCCAACCAAGCGCGGGTATCCATTCTAGTTTCTAATAAAACTATTTTTAGAAAGAAATTATGAATACATTACTTGTATAGATATTTGGCGTCCCACATTACTATCACTAATATCAAGGGTGCTGTCTTTCATCTCTGAACTCCTGTCAGCATCTGACTCAGAGTTCTCTAGGTTATCCAAAAAACTACCTTCTATTCGGCAAATTTCAACATGAAGTCTACCAGCAACCTGCAAGGAAAAGAAAATGACAAAAATATCAATGTTTTAATTGTTGATGGTTCATTTATATGTATTAATTTTTAAACATATTTATGCAGCAATTTTCCCAGTCATCAACTCTATAGTGTATAATTTTAATTGCTTAATTTTAGTTCATTAATAATAAAATAAAATAGTATACTTTTAATTGTTAATGCATTTTTAATTACAACCTTCCACAATTGCCCCAATTAACAAAAGAATACATGGAAATATCTTTAATACTATAACTAAACAAAAACAAATTTAAATTTTACTGAAGTAGGGAATCCTTAGAACTTGTCCTTTTGTTGATATGCTTTAAGAATTTTCTGATTAATTAGACAGGAATATTAAAATCACTAGCAAAATCAGAAAATTAATTTTTAGGAATATTAAAAAAGATATGACAGACAATAAAAGATATATCATTATGTTGCAGTAGCGGCTCGTGAGTTGAGTTTGTGGTAGGGCTGCAAATAAATTGTATCTTATACTGAACTAGCTTTTTAATGCAGTAATATAATATAATTTACATAACAACATACTGATAAATATTTTATTTATTTATATACAAAGGACATTCTCCTGTCTTTTCGACGAACGAACTCTTCAATAACTTTTTCATTGAAGTTTATAATTTTGTCCATTAAGCTCTTTCCTGCACTGGGCATAGCTAGCGCTGATAGTCGATCTTCAGACACGGTGTTTCTTAAAAAGGTCTTTATTCTCTTCAGCGTAGAGAAACATCGTTCTGGTTCCGATGTTGTCATTGGTGTTGTCAGGACAATTTTAAGTAAACAGCTCACTTCACCAAGTGAATTCTGAAGCCCACTGCTTACAATTAATTTGTGAATGTTTAAAATTGCAGAACTTGAAAATTATTTTCGTTCATAAAGAACAGAAAGCTCCGTTCTCAGTTTCTCTTTTTTCAGCATAGGATATGCTAATACTGTTTCATCTAATTCCTTTAAAGGAAATTCTTCAGAAAATTGAGAAAATTTTTCGGACGCCAACAATTTTGCAGCTGAAAGATGCCCAGCGAATTTAAATCGTTCTTTTGCCTGGACACAAACTGCGTCACAGACTTCTTTAGCCATAATGGTGAGATCTTCATTTCGTTTTCGCTTTTTAACTTCAGTTGATTCTCTTAATATTTCTGATGGGGATAAAGTGATTTGATCCCTTATTAATAAAATTGCACGATAGAAATGCTCTAACGCAGAACGAACAGTGGAAGAGTTCGCATTGCGATTTTGAAATTGATCATACAGCAGGTCAACATGTGGCATGATACGGTGGAAGAATGAAAGCCAAAAGAGGAAAGTTTGGTCATTCAGCATACGTAGAAGTCCCGAAGCTGCCTGGACTGTAGTAGCGTTCTTTGATTTCTGTAGTTCTTCAAAACATTCTTTTAACTCGTTAATATTTTCGTAAACAGTACTGACTACCCTAGAATTAAAATTCCATCTGGTGTTCGAATCTAGTGGGATTCTTTTGCAAACTAAGTCTAGTACAGAAAGGCGTTGTGGTGATCGAGAAAAAAAGTTGGTATTGCGTTTAAACTACTGAAAAATATACGCACTTGTGAATTTTGAGATGTTGCTTTTTCCATAATTAAATTCAGCTGATGTGCATAACAGTGAATAAAGTGGGCATTACTGGAAATTTCTTTAATTATGGTTTGTAATCCACTCTTTTCTCCACTCATTACAGCAGCACCATCATAAGTTTGAGCTATAAGCTTCTCAAAGTCATCTTTCAATACCACATCCAGTTGTTCCAAAATATACTGTGACAAACCCTTTGCATCTTGTGATTGGGGGTTGTAAAATCCCCAAAATCTTTCATACACTTCACCTTCGTTTTCGTAGCGAAACACAATTACTTCCTGAGTTTTCTCAGAAACATCTGTCGTGTCATCTGCCATGACAGCTAGAAATTTTGCACGACTGATTTCATCAATTATTTCAGTTTGGCAAACTTTAAAAATACAATCCAATAACTCATTTTGAATTGTCTTTGAGTTTCCTTTGAACACAGAGGCTGTTTCAAAATGTGATTTTAAGTTTCCATCAAGCTTGCCAGCAAATTCTAGTAATCCTCGAAAAACTCCAGGGTTAGCAGATTCAGAACTTTCGTCGTGGCCACGTAATGGTAGTTCAAACTTTCCACAAAACTTTATGCAGTCTATTATTTTTGAGAGTATCTCTCTGTTTTTTTTCACTTCCTCGTTGTACTTGACTATGCTTAACCTATATCCTTCGCTTTTAATTGGGTAGCGATATTTATTTTTCCAAGCATAGCCAAATCAATGACATTTCTTATGTGTCTCACAGAGCTTTCATGTTTTTTCAGTTTTTCAGGTAGGTGACATCATAAGTCCTTTACCCCCTGTTTTGTCCAAGCAGAATCCCCGCCGTAAAGCAAGCATGGGAAACAAAACAGCGTATTTCTTGAGTCACAACCGCATAACCAGCCGCATTTAGCATAAATGTCTCGATTAAATTTTCTTTGGTACGCACACTTTCTGCTTGACGATGTCTGAATAATTTTTAAGTCCGGCAGAGGACGACCATTACTTTTAATGCAAATTTTCTCAGTCAAAGATAATCGTGAAAAAACAATTTTCTGCAAAGACAACACACTCATCGTTGAATTATCTTTTAAACACACAGACATTAATTAAACCGTCATTTACTCCAAAAGACACAAACAAACAACACAAACGAATAGTTTCTGACTCGTAAACAGGAATTCAAACACGTGCCTTACAAATAAAGCTCTAGATTGAGCTGCATCGGATGCAGCACGCCGTGATCATGACGACGGATAATCCCTGTCCCCGTACGCACCACTCTGAGCATGCGCACCAACCCTTTTAGCGGAGAAAATGAGCTGTGAGTTTTGCAGCTCGAAAGACACTTTTCCCACACGCTTTGAGAACATTCGTACGGAAATTGATCTTCCCACTTACGTTGCGGTCGCAAAAATTTGTTTATGAACATCGATCTGCATTCGTTCAGTGCCAAGTGCCAACTCGATGCGTTAAAATTATACAAGTGCGTTGAATAAATAAAAATATACATTTTGAAATAAATTACAGGGGGTGCTGCAGCTCTGCAGCACTTATTGACGAGCCGCTACTGTTATGTTGGTATATATAATAATAAACTTCCAGCTAACAATATATTCAAAGCTGCCACTGAATATATTGTTAGCTCTTTCATGAAAATATTTGCTTCAGTAACCTAAAATAGCAAAAATAGTAGCCAAAATAGTTGCCTACCAATTTAATATCAGACAGAGGCAATTTTGTATGCTTCAGGACTCGAAGCAGAATTATGTTTTGTGGGGAAGAGACCTCTATGATATATATATATATATATATATATATATATATATATATCATAGAGGTCTCTTCCCCACAAAACATAATATATATATATATATATATATATATATATCATAGAGGTCTCTTCCCCACAAAACATAATTCTGCTTCGAGTCCTGAAGCATACAAAATTGCCTCTGTCTGATATTAAATTGGTAGGCAACTATTTTGGCTACTATTTTTGCTATTTCAGGTTTTTATCATATATATATATATATATATATATATATATATATATAAATATAAATTATTAAATCCAAAGTTAGAATGTATGTAGTAACTCATAATACACTATTCCAAAATTTTCTACAAATACAAAGAAATTAAGACAAAAAGAGGAAATAATAAAGCATAATGCAAATTAAGACAAAAAGAGGAAATAATAAAGCATAATGCAAGTCATAAGGACAAAGACAATCAACAAATTTCAAAAATGAGGAATGCAAATAAGAAAACAAAAAAATCAAGCAAAAAAGCTTGCACATGGAGGAGATTTAGGCTTACGAGATTAGGCTTACGAAAAGTTCATTTCGAAAAAATTCTCGTCGGGTCCATATATCCTTTCGAAATGAACTCAAAAATGCTTGTTTCTGAAACACAAGATAGATTTTATCTATAAACTTGTGTTATATGAACGACAAGCATATAGATTGGAACAATAAAGGAAACATAAATACCTCAAAACTCACCTCTTCAGCGCAACCATGACGAGCAAAATATGACTGGATCAATGTTGCCATATGCCAAAATGAAAAGATGTGATTTGCTGTTGCCAAAGAGAGTAATAAAAACTGTACTGCGCAAAAGCAATAAAATGAAATAAAATGAGTTATTCAACTGTTAAAGCTTCGAGATAAAAAGATGAAAATATAATTGCATGAGAATGAAGAAGTACGGCTAAAATAAGATAATAAGGGGAGAATATGAGAATTTTAGGCTAATCGAAACTTATTAACTATACTATTGACTAAATATGCAGGATATTGATACATTTTACTGGTAATTTTGAGGTTATTAATGTGCAAAGCATGAAATTTTTTATCTGATAATCTATAAATTCTAAAAAGTTGATTAAGTATAATATTTCTAAACAATTGAATCGAGTTGCAGGAATTAATTACATTCTAATATATATATATATAAATAAAAATTGAAGGATTTTAATCGAAAATTATGCATAAACTACTGTATGTACAAAAAAACCCATCTCTAGCATATCTGTTACAAATGAGTAACTATAGGCCAAGACTAAGGATAAGGATAGAAGGTAACATATCACTATAATGGAAAGGGGGGTGAGAAGAATAATAGGATTCAAAAATCACAATTAAAGTATATAAAAGTAAATAAAAATAAAACTCGGCAATATGAGAATAGGCAATAATAAACAACTCAGGATAAGAGATTAAGAATAGAGAACAAGCAATTGAAACTACACAAAAAATGGCGGTTAGTTCAAAATTGCATTCTCATCAGGACAGCCATACAATTCGAATTAAAACCGATATAATAGCCAGTTTCTGACAATGGCGATAGTATTTAACTATAAACACCATTGGAACTGTCTACTGGCTAGTGGAAGGAGAAAATAAATCAATTGAATTATACAATTCTGAAAAACAATACCTCCTTGTACAGAAATGGGAAAAAACAAGCATAGCACCACAACGTGTAAGATAAACTAGTGACTGAGCATTTCACCTCACTTCGTCAATGCGAGTGGGCACCGGAATGAATACAATTGAACGATTCATAATATGTATGGGGACTTTCAAAAATAGTAATCAGTATAGGACTCAGGACAAGAGGAAAATAGTCATTCGAAAATAGTAAACAGTATTAGACTCAGGCCAAGTGGTAAGTGAGGTGATAAGAAAGGGTGAATTTTCAAAAAAGAGTTAACCAATCAAAGATAAATAATGCATGTGTAAAATTATTACGTGGTATGTTTGAAATTATTAATAATATTATTTACAAATACTTCCGGATATTGGTAATTTTGACAAATGCGTTTAAGTTTATTGATGTGTAGAAAGTGAAACTGAGGATCAGAAAGACGATGTATTCGAAATAGCTGGTTTAAAATGATGTTTCTAAACAATTGAATAGAATTACAAGATTGATATGATAGCAGCTTTATGATAGAGAAGTTGTAAGAATCTTTTTTATCATATAGATTGGTGATAACATGATTATTGAGGGTATCTAATTTTAGGTCTAAAAAATTAACAGTTTGACTAACGCAAGGCTCATTAGGAATTAATTCTAGGTTAGACGGGTAAAAATCAATATTAATGGGATAGGAATTATCAATGATAATACAAATTAAGTCGTCAACATATCTATATATAATATATGAATTAGAGTTAAAATGACATTCATGATAATAAAGATATAAGTTAGCGAGTATACTACTACTACAGCCACCTTGTGGTACACCAGATGTTTGTAAATAAATGTTATTGCCTTGGATAATATAATTGTTGTATAACACAAAGTGCAAGAGCATAGGAAAATTTTTGACATTAAAAGCAACATGATTGGATGATATATAGTCATGATAAAGAGAGATAATAACTTTGTGTAAATCTTTAATGACAATATTATTAAATAGGTCTTTAAAATCAAAGGTTTGGAAACCAAGAATTTGTGGAAACTTGCTAAGGTGATTAACTAAATCAAAACTATTGTTCAAAATGAAATATCCTGAATTCCTGAATTTAAGAGATTCATTAATTCGATTTAAACAGTTAAGCAAGTACTTACTAGCTGTAGTGGTAAAGGTATTATGTCCACAAGTGACTGTTCTAAAACTGAGAGGTGATTTGTGGAATTTAGGAACCAAAGTAACATAAGGAAATTTAAAATACTTACAATTAATATTTAATTGTGTATATAATTTTAGCATTTTAGTTTTGATTTGGATAGACTGATTATTAATGGGTTTAAAAATTTGATTATTTTTTAAGTAATTCTGTAACAGAGAAACATAATATTTTTTACAAATGATGGCATAATTATTAGAAGCTTTATCTACATAAGTTATGACAAAATGTTGTTGTAGTTCTTTGATAGCAGAAAGGAGTTGTTTATAATGATACCTAGGCTTCGTTAATTTAATGTTTATAATAAAATTTTTAAGTAGATATAAGGTAGTATACTTCCATAGATTGAATGCTTCAATAGGAATAGAATGTGAACAAGCAAGTTGATATATGAATTTATCAAAATCAAATGATAGAGACTGAAGAAGTTGTTTAGGGTGATGGCAGAATGGAATGCGAAATTTAGACCCTTTATTCATAATATCCCTAAGTATATCATCCTGAACTATACTGAGATCCCCAGTAATAATGTGACCATGAGTGGAGTTGACAAAAGGGGCAAGATTTTGATTGCTGCATACACATGATGTAAGATCATCGGAGTTTAATGTCCTGGAAACTTCATTGTAATTATAAATAGTTCTACCAATTGGTAAATTATATTTAAATGATTTTTGTATTTTGATATCATTTACTGGTAACAAGTGCTGATGTTTTGCAAATAAATTATTGAAGTTAAGAGAATTAAGAATAGGGTGTTTAAAAGAAATAACACAGTAAGCTATTTTAGTATGTGGATTTGGTGTATGGAGTAGGTGGTAATTTAAGAAATTTGTACGAGAAAGAAGCAAATCAAAAAATAAATGTTTAAAATGCTCATGAGTTAATTTTAATTTTAAAAAATTAGTATAAACAATACTTAATTTGTTTTTTCTGACTTTATATAACCATGTTCTAACAGGTAAAAAATTGAAAGTTTGAGAATAATTATATTGTAATTTCAAAATGTCTGCTTTGTAATCAATAGTTTTACTTAAGTTACTTTTTCCTTTGCCACGCTTATATCGCTTTTTACTAGGAGTTGATGACTTTGAATAATGAAAAAGATGTTTATATACTGAAGATTTATGAGAATTGTATTCAAAACTATTGTTAACAACATTATTATTATTATAAATTTGATTTAAGCCAAAGGGGAAGAGAGTTTTATATTTTTTAATGTAATAATTTTCAAATACTAATCTATCCGTGAGTGAAATTTTAATATCTAAAATATGAAGGGATACATTTTTAAATCCGTGTGTAGCAAAGTGCTGATATTCAAATTGATTTTTAGTAGGGAGATCATTAAAGACTTTATGGTCAAATTTTTTAATATGATCCCTGTGTACATTCATTCTAAGATGTAAAGGGTTGCTGGTTTGGCCAATATAAGATAAGTTACAAATAGTACAATTAAGTTTGTATATGCAATTAAAAACTTTGCAGAATTTTTGTGAAGTGGAATTATTATTAATTTGTAATGGGTCAGCAAAAGGACAAGTTTTGCACCTAAGATTGTTGCATCTATTGAAGTATATATATATATATATGATATATATATTAAAAAATTGTAACTTTAGCCAGTTTGAAACTATGACTTGAGCACCCTTATAATGGTGTATAGTGGCATTCTCATTTATCCATTTCTTCTATAAATAACTTGTTTAGTAAGAATTTTCATCTTTGCTTCATGTTCATATTCTGTGATGGGCCTGTGAGTATTGCTGTGAATGCTCTTACTGCCTCCTAGGTAGTATTTCGTCCTGCTCATTCCGGTGCTTCTAGAATTTTTTTTTATACTGCTGAGGTTGATCGCATACATGTGGTGAAAGACGAAGGGTTCATGCCACATGGTAATACAAATTTTCCTAATGTTTCTTATCTTCATTTTTTCTTCATTTTATATATATATATATATATATATATATATGTATATATATAAACAGCAAGGATAAAATATTATGAAATAAAGTTTTATTGACTTTAATACTTGGTTACATCACCATATACCCTGATCACTGCTTGGATTTTACGGAGCATGCTGTCCAAATGGGGCAGGATAGCATCTGCAGTGATGTTAACCCAGTCGTCCATCAATCTAGCCGTCAATTCCGCTAGTGACTGCGGACGTGCAACACTCCTCGTGACAGTAATTTCCAAACCATCCCACATTTCCTTGATGACGTTAATGTCAGGTGAATTGGCGGACCAAGTGAGGTGTGAGAGATCAACCTCATGTTCTGCGAAGCAATTCTGAACACATCTGGTGCGATGCAAGGTACAATTGTCATCTTGGTAGAGAGGTTCAGTGACAAGGCCCTCTCCATGCATAAACTCCACATAAGGGAGGATGTGGTCATCCAAGATGGGGATATAATCTACAGCCTTCATCTGATTGTTGACTTTCACCAGTGGTCCAAATCCAGTTGCCGAAATATATCCCCAAAACATGACACTCCCACCCCAGAGCTGCAATGATCTCTGGAGAAAGTCTGGAGAATACGCCCCTCTGGACCGCCTGGTAACACGGAAAAGTGCATCATTGACATACAAGCAGAAGTGTGATTCATCTGACCATACTACACATCGCCAGTTATCTACAGTCCAGTGTTGATGTTCTTGAGCACATTGGAATCTCTTCTGTTTTGGGCATGCTTTGATCCGAGAACATCGCTGGGGTATATGGCTGAATAATTCCATACGATGCAGCTTCCAGCTCAGGGTGCACACAAAAATAGACGGATCCGGTTCAGCATTAACCTGTGCCACCAATTGGTCCCTGGTTTGGAAGCGATTAGCAATAGCCATGTGCCTCACATGCCTACGATCTCTCAGGGGTTAGTATCGTCTTGCAGCCGGCATTGCATCGCCGGGAACTACTTGTTCCGGACAAACGCCATTGCTTATGCACTGTACTTATTATAGATGCTGTCACACCCAAGAATGCTGAAATCTCTATAACTTTGTGGTCGTGTTCTCAGCCAAACACGATGGCCCCCTTTTGTCAGTCGGTGATGTCTCGCTTGCAGACCAATTCCAACTTTACGAACAAATGAAGCACACTGATCTCAAGGTTTTGCAACACGTTCAACCTTCCCCTATGACTTCCACCTCTGTTCTGTTTGCATACACGGGATGCGCTGCAGACACGTGCTCTTACAGTATAGGTTCACGGTAAATGCTAATTTCGTAATATTTTGTCTGCGGTGTTTATATATATTAGAAAGATATAATAATAATAACCAATTCCAAGTAATTATGAAATATTAAAATCACTATATATATATATATATATATATATATATATATATATATATCACATAAATGATGTATGTGCCTTTGAGTTTATGATATATTTTAATTCTTTATTTTAATCGATAATACGAAGATGTCTGTTCATATGTTGGCAACATAGTGAAGCAGTTATTCAGTTATTTTATGTTGAAGTGCAGTTCTGAGCTATCTTTACACAAATTGGTTCCTTAATGAAAATTATTATCACAAAGTTTCAATCTTAATACCCTTTGAAAGAATGAAGAATGCTCTTTTTAATGAACTTTGAACCAAACCTATAGGGCAATTCCTTCATATCAAAATTGATTGAAAATACATTAAAATACATGTAATTTAGAAAATTTTATTTTTATGCACTGGTAAATTGATGATTTACACAATTGTAATTTTTGGCATAAACATAAAGTGATATGTTTACATTCTAATAATTTCTTCTTTAATTACCCCGTTTCTGAATAAAGTGGTTTTAAGTGGTTCTTTAAAAGTTTTAAATTAACCACTAGTGAGAAATAAATTCTCCTGTTTCATGATGTCTTAACTAAGGAGGAACATGTTTATTGCTATGAGGAGTAGTGACATATTTATACAGTTGTTAAAAACTGTATTGCATAATTGGCATGGTTACATATGAAAAAAGCAGAGCAGGGTAATGATTTTTGCTCAAAACAAGCATGTTAGAAATTGACTGGTATTATCTGTATATATATTATTTGCCTAGCGAATACTTATTAAGGATATGGGTATTGTACCTCAGTATATTTTTAAGATTACAAATAAAGAGTATTCATGTATAATAAAAATATTTATTTGAAAGAAAATATAAAAGTAAAATAAGTGAAATTATGAGCAATATATTTAGGGTTTCTTTATTTTTACTTCTTAATGAAAAATGACTGCAAGATAAAAAAAAAAAAATAATAATGCAAAAGTTAGATTACTAAATAGAAATGCCAAATATTCAATGCAAGATGAGAAAACTGTTAAGAGAAACAAAATGAAATAATTCATTTAAAATGTATTCACATTAGAAGCAGTCTCAGGCTATTTAATACAAGATAAATTTAATTTAAAACTTTTTATGGGGCGAGATAATAATTTAAAGCAGATCAAAAAACAAGTAAAGAAAGAAAATGCTAGATGCAACTCCATTGTAAAATACAATGCCACCGTAAAGAATATACAAAATTTAATGGATAACTATGTAGGATCACTGCAATTATTTAGCAAAAAGAGCATGTATTTTTTACCATTTCCAAATTCCCTATATTTTTTAGGTAATGTATAAATCCAATAATTTCACTTCAATTTTAATATAAGTTGATTCTTACCTCTCCCTGTTGGCTAATAATAGGAACCTGATAATCCAACTTAACATCATGGAACAGAAAATCTAAGAAAACATTGGCAACACCAATGAGGTTATGGTTCTCTTGTGATTCATAAAAAGGATCCATAGCTTTGGGCGGTAATCCTTCCTGTAAGAGAGAATGTAATTTTTTTAACATATAGATTCATTTATTAATATTCTCAATTTCATGTAACTATTCAAACTAATGTTGGTACTTTTTTAACAAAGTGGGCACTGTATATAATAATCATGGTGGTTATAGTCTTTTTTGATTTTTATAAGTGATGATTCTTATAGACATAAACATGCAAGAGTGTAATTTATAACTTTTATAGATAGATAATTGCACTAAAGCATAATTAAAAAGCACATATATTTACACATGATAATTTAAAATAATTATTAAATTAATTTTTGCTTAGGAACACGGTTCCTACTGTTCCCTACTGGAGATTTTAACGGGTGCAGTGCCCTGCCCTTTTTTTAAACTGAAACATACATCCTGCCCCTTTTACCCAGCCACCCTTTTTTTTTTAAATATAAAATGCGAAATTTTCTGTGCAAAAGAGCCGAGTCTGTAAAATCTTGAAAGAAAGCAGGAGGGGGGGGGGGGGGGGGGGGGGGGTTAGTTACACCATAATTTTGCTTCACAGTGAAATCTTTCTGGGCTCACAGTCTTGAGTTATTTCACGAATAGTCACCATAAATAATCATGAATACCTTCCTGATGCATTTATGGGGAACATTGAATCATTTCACTTACCGTATATACTCACCTATAAGTTGTATATACTAGTGCAGTGGTTCCCAAACTTTCCGGTTCGCGGACCCCCTCAGAGAAAAAAAAATTTCGCGGACCCCTTAAAACCATATTGCAAGGTCGTGTTTCTATTGGATATGTACAACAAGCATAATTTAGTGTGAACAGTGAGGGAGAGGCGGGAGTTGTTCGCTACACCCCCCCCCCCTCTATTCAAAGCTGACGTCATCCGGTCTCTAGTAGTATTAATGCTCGAAGTTACAAGTGCTTTGACGTCTGAGCTACATCAGAGTTTCGTCACCGTTAATCATGGCATTGTGCCAAAACGAAACCTACTCCCAAACAATTTAATTCTGTTTGAAGATATAACCTATGAGTTTGAAATTAATTTCATGAATGTATTTAATTCAAAGTTATTTAGAAAAAAAGTTCATTATTATTTTATTTAAAAAAATAAAATGAAAAAAAAAGAGTGGAGAAAAATAATGAATTTTATTTTTTTAAAGCTAACTATTTATTAGTTAAATATTGCGTGTTGTTCGCGGACCCCCTAAAATCTCGTCGCGGACCCCCAGGGGTCCGGGGACCCCAGTTTGGGAACCACTGTACTAGTGTATAAGTCATATATACTCACATATAAGTTGAGAAATTTGTGACAAATGAAAGCTTCAAAGTGGGGGGTGTCGACTTATATGCGGAGTCTAAAAAGAAAAATCTAAAAGTTCTAAGTCTAAAAGTTCTTTTTTCCCGCAAGGCAATTTCTCTTAAAACAATGCGGTAGTAATTATGCAATCGTGAACTCTGAATTTCTCTGCACTTCAAAATTCTCCGGTGAGTCACTGCCCTCCCGATGTGTTCCCCCGACTATCAGTGTGTTGCATCATCAAAAAATATGCATACATTTTCATATGATGTTTATCTATCGCTTCTCGGATTAAGGCCGATTGTTTTCGACAAAAAATGGCTCTTTTAAAAAATAATTCTGTAACACGGATTGTTTTCAACTATAATGCAGGATTTTAAGTTGAAAGCGTTTTCTTGTTTATTGAAGACAGTATCTAATAACAACTGTGTTGGGGGGTTAACGAAAAAATCAGCTCAAATAACGGGCAGAAGTCAGATATTGTTTTGATTACGAGGTGGGTCAAGGATGCTTGAGGGACAAAGATGTGCGGTTTTCAGTCCGTTTTGAGGACGCTGCATGCTGGGAGTAAAAAATTGCATGGAGCTTGTCACATGAGAACGAGCGTCCCCAAAACAGACGGGAGACAACACTCATATGTCATAGGCCTACTTGTTTGGAATCAAACTTTAAAGGGTTCCGATGAAGTTTTTTTTTTTAAATTAAATTTTATTATTATATATATATATCTTTTTACATTATCAAGTGTTTTTGAATATTTTATTAAAATTTTTTCTTTCTTTTTTTTGGGATTGACTTATATGCGAGTTTTGGATTTCTTTCTCTGAAAGTAGGGGGGGTGGGTCGACTTATATGCGAGTATATACGGTAATTAATTTACACTTATTTCGCAATTAAAAAAAAATAAAACATGAAAGAGCTTGGAATGTAGATTTCATAATAAATTATAAAACAGAACATTCAGTTATTTTTACATCAAAACAAATTAAAAACTGAAAAATAAAAACAATTTCTCATAATTAAGGAATTATAAAAATAGCCTATGTGAACAGTTGTAGTTAAAAAGAATATTCAAAAGTAAAAGGAATTATAAAAATAAGGAAATATATTTCTCATGATAAAGGAATTATAAAAATAGTCTATGTGAACAGTTGTAACTAAAAAGAATATTCGCAAGTAAAAATTGTTTTAACAGACAAAAGACAGATAATTAAATTTGCTACCAATCATGGGCGTATCCAGGGAGGGGAGGAGGAGATGAGGATTTGGGATCTGTTAATTATATATATTCTCTTTAGTGCTTAGTGTTTCTATTCTTTAGGAAAGTGTAAAGGGCATTTTCTTCAACTATTGTCTCCACTATCTGTCTCCACACAGAAATAGAAATGTAAGTATTACAGAGTGGTCACAAGAAATCCATTTTGAAATTCCCTGATATTTCCCTGATAATTCCCTGAAACATTTTCCCTTGAAGGATCTTTATCGAGGTCACATTGCCTGTTGATGAAAACTCTCCCTCCAGTCTTTTGTTCAGAAGTCTATTTAAAGGAGATGAGTGGTGGGTTTCGTGACACGAGACGAAAAATGTGACATTAATGAATGTACAAGCACTGTTCATCCAGCTAAAAGAAAACTCAGAAAATGAAAAAGAAATCACAGAAATTCGCAGTTTTCCCCCCACTTTCAATGGAATTCCCTGATTTTTTCAGAAGCATAAAATTCCCTGATATTTCCAGGTTTTCCAGGTCTGTGGTCACCCTGTATTAAAATGATAACATCATTAAAAAGGCAAACCCTTAAAATGATATAGAAAATACCTGCAATTTTAATAAAATGTATTTTACAAAATAACAGTTTTTCCCATATGAAAAAGGTCCAGTTCTTACAAAAAAAGTGTACTATTTTTATATAAAAAGCTGATAGGCCTTCCATCTCCAGATTTGCCGGTTCCATCATCCAGGAATGGGCTAGGACCGTCACAGATTGTGGCGGGATGGAGCTGCCGAAAAAGGAGCAGGTTGGGCCATTTTCTGAAGAAATGCTGCAGAAAGGTTTGCGACCCCTGGATCCAGGTGACCCCTTTCAATATTGAGCTCATTCATTTTTAATTTTTGTTCTTGGTGGGTCGACGGGCCCCCTAAGGACCTTCTCTTAAATATCTTTGTTTATTTACTGAAGAGTTTGCTACGAAGAAAAGATGCTTTAATTCCAGGGAATCCAATTTGGATGTCCCTGCACCTGTGGGGCAAATTGTAAAAAGGGGTGGGTAACTTTACTAAAAATAAACTAGTTTCTTTTAAATTTAAAGCTTGCCTCTGTGATCATTTCTTGTCCAGCTCTCCAACGACCACTTCTTTTACCTGGGCTATTGTATAAAATGTTTGATTGGTTAAATTTAGGTTACTGTAAACACAACGCATATAGAGAAGTCTAAATATTAAAGTTTTGTTCAATGTTATAAGAAACAGCATAACATGTCTTTTTCCTCTTTGTTATGCAGAAACAGCATAACAAAATTACATTAAGCTACACAATAGACTGGTTCATCCACTGATTGTGGGTAGATGACATTAATCTAAGGCATTTAATGCTTAGATCCTCTGATGCAACCAACCAACCATTATCATCAATGCTATTTCTACAGCAATTAATAAACAGTCAATCCTCCTCTCTTATTTT
Organism: Amaurobius ferox; assembly: GCA_951213105.1. Taxonomy (NCBI): domain Eukaryota; kingdom Metazoa; phylum Arthropoda; class Arachnida; order Araneae; family Amaurobiidae; genus Amaurobius; species Amaurobius ferox. Next base: position 140,707,385 of record OX578144.1, on the reverse strand, counting down.
TATCATTTTTACATACAATACTTTTTCCAGTGTCATTATTTTGTATGCTCATTAAATCTGGGGACTAAGCTTGAACTTGTTAAAAGTCACCAAATTCAACTGACATTTTACCAGTTAAAAGTTTACAATTTGCTCAGTTAATCCATAATCTAACTAAATGCAGGCTCGTTATAAGTAGATTCTATTGTATTTATATTATATATCATATTCAAACAGAAAAATTATTCTTCAGCAAAAATTGGCAATGGCTCCAGTCTGATGGATCTGAAATTACTTACTTTCATAGTTAGCACTTTTAATATTTGAGATATAAGCATTACAAACTCTATAAATAGAGAATGTTCTTTAAATTGACAAGATGATTGCTTGAAAATAATAAAAGCTTTGTAAAAACAAATTATCGATATAGAAACATTTTTGTCACCTACTGTTTATTCTATATTTTAACATTTAGAATATATTTTGAGTAATACAGTACAACCTCGAAAATCCGGACTCGTCCGGACTTTGCCGATTCCGGATTATCGATTTTTCCGGATTATAGAATTTGTATAAAATTCCGATTTAATATTAACTAAATACGCTATAAAGCACTATTTTTAGTAAAAATAATGGCTAAAGTTAAGTTAAATCAATTAAAACATATTATTTAATTTATAAAATAGGGCAAAAGAAATTTCTAAGAAAAGAAATACACATTAATAATTTAAAATGTGTGAACGAAACAAAATGATAAAATCACATTTTATCATTTTGTTTAAATATTTGAATTAACATTTGTTATTTCGTTAATTTTTGTTTATGGGAAAGCAGTTTTCTTTATCCTGTAGATGGATATTATTTCTGCTCAGTTTTATAAAGCTTCTTTGTTCAAGACCTTTAATAGCATGATCGCTTGTTTGCATAAGATTATCAATGGGTATTTTTTCTTCTCCGCATTTATCGTCCCTACTTTGATCTTTTTTTTTTAATATCATATCGCGAATTACGCCATCACTCAATTTATTTACGATTGGCGCATCATCATCCCAGTGCAGAACTTCCGTTATATCGGCTTTGTCAAGATTTAATGAAGCGCCGGAAGATTTAATGAAGTGCCGAGATTTAATAAAGATCGAGGATTAGCACTTTTGACGATATCTTTAAAGGTGTAAATGTGTTTAAACCGTTTTCGCTATTAACGAACGAAAAACAAAAAATAAGAACTTAAAAGCTTTATTTATTTTCCAGCATCTATATAATGTTATGTTTAAAAAGGCTGATGTCTCTGAAAAAAGTAAAAACTTTATTAGTAATAGTCAAATACGTAAAAAATATCGCAGTAGATAAAATAAATATCTTTTCCAAAACAAAAATATTTCTCCTCAATGATTTTTCTAAATTACTATGAGTCATTACTAGGCTGCAGCACCGGGACGTAGTGGGGCAGGGAAAGCGAAGAAAGGAATTTGCTTAGCTCCTAATCGTAAACGTAGCCGACCCCTTTGAGAGGTCTGTGTGTTAATGACCTTGTTGCTCGGTTCTGTATGATACGATATTATTTAGTTATTTATTTGCTATTTATACTATGTAAATACGGCTTTCTAAACAAAAAAGGCAAAATATACAGTTGATTTCAAGCTGACACGTTCGACGAGAACGAAAACATCGTCAGATATCGGGAGGGGGAGGAGATTCTGAAGACAAAACAGAATACATTGAAGAATGGAATTCGTTCTACGAAGTGAACAAAATAAACTTCCGTGAGCGTTATTTTATGAATTCTCAGGATTTTTAGATTTAATTGAACAATCTGTGATAAAATGTTACGATAACGTTTTAAAGTGTTTAATACTAAAAATTACATTGTTTCAGAAAAATGTCTTTTTCAATAATGAGAAAAGGAAATTTTAATAATAAAAATTCCGTATTTAAATAACGATGTATATTTTACGCGAAATAATTCATCGGGAGTTGTGACTTGAATAAGGGGGAGGAGGGATTAACGATAACAACATAATTCACGCTCCAACCACGAGCCGATCGTTCTGCGGCAGTCCATCTAAACTTTCGTTTCATTTCCGGGTTCAGAAAGTCAACCGGAAAAAAATACAGTATTTGCTTATAAAATATAATTCCATATAAATAATTTTACCCTGTTGTTTTAAATCCGCGACTTCGTCAGTCCGGGGAAAAAAAACAATAAAAAACAAAAATTTGGAAAACGTCCGGATTTTGGATGTCCGAATTTTCGAGGTTGTACTGTAATAAGCAAAGTGAAACAAAACTTTTTTTTCTGAAAAAATAAAAGATCAATAAATAAAAATTATTTTTGCATACTCAATGGTATTGTACCTCCAACAAAACAAGTATAAACTGCTTATATTTTAATCTATTAGGTTTGGCGATACAAGCATCCAAAGTGTTTATACTTTTTGAAATGCTCAGACTTCACAGTTGGATACCCCAACCGTGACTTGTTATTCATGACAAAACAAAGAGAAAGTTTGAATAAATAAAGTAAGAAGTGTAAGATCTTAACAAGTCCTATCGAAGAAATCAGGTACATTTGATGAATTTTGGGGGGTCTTGTTAAAATATTCATATTTGTCACTTGAAACATAGCGTACCTTCATATTTAATCCTTTCTCCTTCCTTTCTTGGTACATTTCCCTCATGTCAATCAGCTTGTTTTCTAATTTTTCCATAGACCACACTTGACCATTTTTGTTACGCCGCTTTACAAGGACAGCCGGTTCACTCACAAATGCTCCTTTCTGTAAGCAAAATAAATAAAAATGATTAAGAATAAATAAATAATTGAATCATGAAACACAATAGTCTTGAGTGATATGTTTAAAAGGGTATTAGTGCTGAAATTTTTTATCACTAATTTTAAGTGATAATAAGAATTTAGTCAGAAGAATTGCAATAATCATGGCAAAAAGTGTTGTTGTTGTTGAGACCCAGACCGTCCAACCTACCAGAAAGGTGTAAGGTAACTGATGGCAAAAGTGTTGAGACCCAGACCGTCCGACCTACCAGAAAGGTGTAAGGTGATGGCAAAGGTGTTGTTGTTGAGACCCAGACCGTCCGACCTACCAGAAAGGTGTAAGGTAACTGTTTTTGGACGGCCGGGAAGGATGGCAAAGGTGTTGAAGACCCAGACCGACCGGCTCGTCAGCAAGGACATGAGCAACCGATTAGTCGGCCGGAGATGGCAAAGGTGTTGTTGTTGAGACCCAGACCGTCCGACCTACCAGAAAGGTGTAAGGTAACTGTATGGACGGCCGGGAAGTGCCACCCAATTTAGACCGGAACCCAGTGGGGGAGGCATCCACAGGGACCGTACCCTCCTTCCCCTACCACCAACCTCTCGGAAGGACTTACGGACCCACATGTTTAACGTGATCGTACTCCGCATGAACACGGCGGCATTTGTGGTAGCGTGCAAATCTAGCGCGCAAACCACGGGGATACCGCACCCGAGATGGCCAACAGCACGCGGTGTTCCGAGGTGGTCACCCACCAAGTACTAACCGCGCCCGATGCTGCTTGACTTCGGTGATCTAACGAGAACCGGTGTTTTCAGCACGGTACGGCCGTTGGCCTGATGGCAAAGGTGTGAAACATCTTTCTGAAAGTGAAATTTTACAATTGGTGAATGAACTTAACACAGGACTGTAGCCAGGCAAGGGCTAGAAAGGGCTATGCCCCTCTCTCCCAAGAGGTATACTCAGCTCCCCTGATAAAAATATTAAATTTTTAGTAGTGACATGAAATTTCATATAAAATGTCATTCAAATATTGCATAAAAAATTCCTTTGAGATTTTTTTTACAAATTACTTTGTTTTAAAGATTTGTTAATTTAGCTGAATTTGTAGTTATACTAATGATCCATTTATTTACATATTTAATTTAAAAATATTTAAAAATTATGATAATAGTATTTAGGATACTTTTGTACTACTGTGGGGTTTCACTGTTATACATTATAGAATCCAAATCAACTGATAAGTAGGTAAGAGTTAATAATAAGCATTAACTTGTATTAACTTTCAGAAATTTTCTATGAATTGTTAACAGCTTTACACTACTAGTTAATGCTTATACTAAAATCAATTGTAATTATTATATATTAATATTGATGTCATATGGATATTAATAATCGGCCCTCAGTTTGCAAATATAAATATGCAATTATTTGTTCATAATTTAAACGGATTGAAATATATAATCATAACTGTTATGGTTTATTGAATTTCCCTCTTCAATTTTGCCTCAGGCTACGGCCCTGACCTAATACTGATATAAGTGAAGAAAGTGAAACAGTTGATATGTGCTTATTTGAAACACATTGATGTGTGCAATGATGTTAATTTTTCTGATACAGAGTTCAAATATCAAAGATCTGCCATCTCTTCAGTTTACTTAACTCTAGACTAAATATAAATAGTTTAGAGCCTCTTTTAAAGGAAATGAATGTTTTTAATATATATTTTAATGATGATGTTATACAAGTAATAGTCAATGAAACAAACAAGGTTTCAAGAATTACATTTCAAAAACACTGGTGGAATCAGGTTCACATGTAATAACACCCAAGTATTTCAGTTATAATGGCACATGTATTTTAACCCTTTCGGGACGGTGGCATTCCGGAGCTGTCGCGGCCCAAAGGACGACGCGCTTCGCTTCCGAACTGGTCGAAAAGGACGGCGCATTTTTTGCGCTAAGCCTAACTCTCGAAAAAAATTCACTAAAAATCACCTATTCAACACAGAAATCTACTTTTTACAGGAATAAAAGAAATATTTATGTTCTATTTGATGTATAATTTTCATACAAATGTGAATACAAAATACTCGTTAGTTGCTCCCATTCTTTTATCTGAAATAAACGAATAATTTCACTGCCTCTAAAACCCAAACAAAAAACAAAATACTCTCTTATATTCCTATGATTCACCAACGAAATCATAACACTGAAATAAAAATAAAAACTGAAACTCAATTATAAAATTGTTGATGCTACGAGAATTGCTCTGTTTGTTTATGTTACAAAATGATTTTCACCGCTCCAAATGGAGAAATAATTCATTCGATCCTCTTCTGCCAAGGTCATGCCTCTGCAAAATGCATTGAAGTTAGTTCCATGGACAAGTAACGCCATCTAGTTCACAAATTAAAACGTTCTGCGTAGTGGCACTTATACGTGCCACTATCCGCTTGCGGTAAAATTTCCTCTGGCCCGAGTGAGTGCCGCTCGTCCTTGAATGCATGTTCACATCTGGCACCTAAGCGTGCCGTTCGTCGCAAAAGGGTTAAACTAAAGTTTAATTACTACAATTTTTTCTTGCTGTATTAGGCTTCACATAAAAAAGTGCCTCGGCATGAAGTAACAGATGATTTTCACTATTCAAAATTTTGCAGAAACACTTCTTTCTTCATGCACCAAACCCGAACATGTTAAATTGCAATTTAGCATGGAAGTAATGATAAATATTAGTTAGTATTCACTCCCCTGGTTAAAAATAATTTCAAACATTACTCTTGATCAACTGGTTAACAGCCTTTGAAACATTTTAAATCAATACTCAAAACAATTAACTGTGGTTACAATGACTGAAGCTAATCCTACTAATGCTCGGGGTAGAATGATTAACATAAAGCATAAATAGTTCAATGTATTTTCTTAGCCAGTAGTTTGTGACAGTTTTCTGCAGTGTGTGAGGTATTACAAACTACATGTTATTAAAACTCACAATAAGCAAAATTACCTTCACAATTAAAATTTCAAATTTCAACTTCTTACAATGAAACTTCCATTTTAATTTTATGAACTCATAATTTCAAATTATGCTTAAGGAGATGTGATAAATATAAAAAAGAAAAAAGAAATAAACGATTTTTTGTTCAGTAGCTTAAAATCTAAAATAAAGTTCTGCTAATTGTAAAAATTTATAGTTTATGTACTTTTCATCTTATGAAAAACAAAAATTTTAACTCTAAAATACAAACAAGAAGTGCTATGTCCATCCTAACAGTCATTCAATGAGTGTTTTCTTAAAATGTGTTTTTCCTGCTTCAGACTAGATGCAAAATGTATAATTATGCATCTAGTGAACTTCAAACTTTTTTTACATAAACTGCTTAGTATTTATAAAAATTGTATACAAGTTTGGAAATTACTACATATCAATAATAAGCATATTCTCCAAATTTGTTTAAAAACACTTAAAAGTAACTTAAATAGAGAAGTTTAGGTTCACAATAAAAAATTTTATGCTCTTGCAAAATTTCATGAATGTAGAAACTATAGAATTTACATGAAGTATATCAAGACTCATTTTAAGTAAATGCTTTTTTAAAGTCCCCTAGAATGGATGTAGCATATATTATTCACATATTTAAGTTTAAAATGTTTACTTTTCCTGTGATGGACAGTGCAAAAAAGTATAAATTTTTCTAATCAGCAGAACTTATTTTTTGAGCTACTATTTGAAAAATCGAATTTTTAAATATTTATAATGTCTTGGTCACCTTAAGATGATTTTATAGAAAAATTAATTTTAAAATAGGATTTCATATTTTCAAAGGTAAAAGTGGAAAGTAATTAAAAGAATTAGGTAATCTGAAAGGTAATTTGAGAAAGGTAATTGAAGAAAGGGTATTCGAAGAAAGGTAATTGGATTGATAATTAAAAGAATAATAAAAATAATTAACAACTAAAACAAATTGGATTGCAATTAATTCAAATATTGCTATGTTATTGTAAGGACCACCAAAGCTGACCTTTCTGTTGGGGCTGAGATTTGCGGCAGGGATTTGAAGTGTCACTTTGAACTCTGTTTCCTTGCCCATCTCTTCAGCCAGAAAGTTCGCTTCACGAACCAGACCATTCGCTCTCACAATGTCTTCTCGCAGTTTGGCAAGGCTCTTCTTAAATAGTTCATCTCTGAAATGGAGAAAAGTGTAAACTATCATTGTTTTCTTTACATGTTTATGGCAGGTGACAGATATTTCACTACCTGGTATAACTTTCAATATATGCAATGTGTTTAATAAAACTACAAATCAGAATTCTCTGAATTTTCCAGATTTTTCAGAGAAAAATATGCTACATTTCCAGGATGTTTTCACCATTTCTGTGCACAAAAAAACTAAACTCTTTTACAAGTGGTAAATCATTAGGTTATACAAGACAGGAATCCTTGTCTATTAAATGACACACTCATGCGTATTGTGAGTAATAGAGTAGTTTTATTCATAACAAAAACTAAATGTTTAAAATTCTACAGGATCAATCAGTTATTTATGATCTTAATTTTTTTTTTTCAATTTTTTAAATGTCAGCATTTCCTTCATTGTTCCCTCCATTAATAAGTTCTAAAAATAATTTACCTGTATAGAAAAATCTTAATCAATGCAAAATATTTCCAAATAAAACAAAATGCATAGAAGAATGTTCAATTGTGCATAATTTTTGTGAAATACTCTTTTAAAAATTACTAACAAAATACTAAAATTACTAAACTAAACATGTTGAAAATCATTTCTCATTTTTGTCACTAGATTACAAATTTCCAGAGTGGGTGTAAATTTCCTTAGGTTTTACAGGTATTTTCTATAAAGATTTGCTGGGTTTTCTATGTTTCAAAGATTTTCCAGAAAGTCTAAACACCCTGATATGTAATTGAATATCAAATTGAATTAAAACTTTTTTTTCTTCTTCAATTAAGAGAGAGATAAAATCCATTAAGTACTTTGTACATTACAATGCTTTTTGAAAGAGCATTATATATTTTCATGTATCACATTTTCAAGTCAGGAAAGTCCTAAGTAATATAGATATATCACATATTATATAATTTTTATGCAGATGATATAGAAATTTTCCAGGACAAACATATATAAAAAATATAGGCAATGCTGCTGGCAGAATTTTCATATAGACAGAATAAGATAGAAATAATAGGCAATGCTGCTGGTAGAATTTTCATGCCCCTACGCAGAAAATATGCTGGCCTTGTATACCATGAAAATAACAGGGTTGTCATAAAAAATATGTTTATCAATTCATTATTCAATTAACAAAATTTGCATCAGTTACACATTTAGTGTTATATATTTTGTAGACACATTTGATTGATTATATTTTAGTAATAAATTATTATTTATGTATAATTAATTTCATTTTCTAAAAAGAATGCTTTATTCTCATTCAAACAAAAATGAATAAAGGGTATTTTAATTATTTTGAAGTTAAAAGTTTTTACTACTCTGATTCTGATTGAACATGGGGTGGGAGCACGATTCCTTTAAAATAAATGCTTTTCTAGAATTTGTATAAACATATTCAACCTTCACTTTACATGCATATTTTCATAGCTATGCTATGAAAATATGCATGTAAAGTGAAGGATGCTAGTTTAAATTATCCCAAAACCTGAATGAGTGAGATTATATACACAATACAGATGTTCGTGTTCACCTGACGAATTATTAAAATAGCACAAATTTGTACTTCACAGTTTATTACAAAATAGTTGGCTACTGTACACTTTTTTTTAAATGTTCCCAGAAACCCCACAGAATTTATTACAGAATCGAAACACAATAGAACACAAGAACTGGGACACAATAGAGCACAAGAACCGGGACACAATAGAGCACAATTTCAATCTGCATGCACATCAAGCCAGATAAAGTGATGTGTTTCAAATATTTCCTTTGTTTCTCTCTCTCCCAACAACCCTTAATGCTAGAACATTAGAACCAGCTTCTTTAGGTAGTACTGCCTAATGATGACAGTAATTGCTGGTACTCTGCATGTACTCTAAGAAACTCCAATGATTTAGAAAAAAAAATTAAATTAATCAATATAACTAATTAATTTATAAAATTTATACTACAATATATAACTGTACCTATCTTGGGCCCACCGCTCCATCCTGGACTGTACATTGCTGGTAGGAGTGCCAGCAGGCGTGAACTTACCCAAGCCCAGCAAGTCAAAAGGAGGATAAGGACTGTAGGGTGTACCAGGAGACATTTGGTTTCTGAGGATTTGCAACTGCCGTTCATACATCTGCCTTTGTTTATCCAAAGCAACTATGGAGAGAAAATTCATGTCAGTGAAGTTACTTTATACCCAATGAAGTTCTATACTTAAAAGGACAAAGATATATATGATAAACATTCAAAACGGTATACATGCAAATAGAATATGCAATAAGAAATGCTTTTGAAGTTAAAAACGAAGAGAAATAATATATATATATATATATATTAGAAGGAAGTAATAATAAAAATCATTAATTCAAGTAATCGTGAAATATTAACATCACCATAGAAGCAAAACCATGGCCATAATGCCGATAATAAGAAGATCAGCACCAGCCCAAATTCGAAGATTAAAAAGAATTAAATTCATCTTCAGGTCTGAATATATAATTCTAATTAACCCAAACAAATGCCTGTTTCAGACTGGACAATAGTACATTACTATAAATGTCCAATCTCAGACTACAGGCACCAAAAGATGAAAAAATGAAGATAAGAAACATTAGGAAAATTTGTATTACCATGTGGCATGAACCCTTCATCTTTCACCACATGTATGCAATCCACCTCAGCAGTATAAAAAAATTCTAGAGGCACCGGAATGAACAGGACGAAATACTACCTAGGAGGCAGTAAGAACATTCACAGCAACACTCACAGGCCCATCACAGAATATGAACATGAAGCAAAGATGAAAATTCTTACTAAACAAGTGATTCATAGAAGAAATAAATAAACGAGAATGCCACTATATACCATTATAAGGGCGCTCAAATTGTAGTTTCAAATTGGCTAAAGTTATATTTTTTTAGTGAAAATAAAATTCAAAACATTAATATTAATGTATCATATTTTCCGATTTTTTTAATTTTTCTAATTTTTTTAGCTTATTTTATTATTTTTCATTTTTATTTATTTATATAATTAATAAATAGTTATATATATATATTTTTTTTTTTGGTTAGCCACTATAATTGGGAAAGCAGTCTTGGGTGTTATCGAGAGGAAGTTGACACACTGAGTTGATAATTTTAATAACAAATTTGGGAGGATATGCATTATTAGTCGCTGTACTCAATAATTCCATAAAATATGCTAGCTAATTTATAATTTTCATCGCAAATTTTATTGATTCTAAGAACCTGGTTTATTATAATATTTCTAAAAACTGATATATGCAAACAAGAGTCAAAATGTTGAAATTTTGATGTATTAAATTTAAAATCTTATCTTTTATCATACAAGTTTATAGCCATATTACAATTCTGTAAATCTAAATTTAAATCTAAAAAGTTTGCAACATTAGAGTCATTATTACTTGCATTTAATTGTAAATTATTAGGATAAAAGTTAAATACTATAAGGGTTATTATTAAGGGATACACATAATATGTCATCTAAATATCTAAACACGTGCATATTATGCAAGCTTGGATTAATGTTCTTTTCATAGAAGAATAAATACAGATTAGCCAATAATGATGAGGCACACACCCCTTGTGGGATATCAAACTGTTGCTTAAAAAAATTACTACCATGTTGAATATAATTCTCATAGAGAGTCAAATCAAGTAATTTTTTAAATAGAAAATTTGAATATTTTAGGTTGATATTATATTTTTCAAAAATTCCTAAAATAATTCTATACAGATCAACTATATAAATATTATTAAACAAAGCTTTGAAATCAAAAGTATAAATACTATGAGTATTAGTAAGAGTTTTTAATTTCTTAACTAATTCAAAACTGTTTTTAAAAATATGACAATTATTTGAGGATCTCATCTGACAAGGATACTTCATTTAACATTTGTAATAATAATTTACCAGCATTAGTAATGTAAGAATTATGCCCACTAGTAATAGTTCGAAAAGCAACAGGGAATTTATGAAACTTGGTTACTAAAACAAGATATGGAATGTTTTTACAACGATTTTTTAGATGAATTTGCTTATATTTGGCTGAAATTCTATTAGATAAGATTTTAAAGTTAGTATTATGTAAATTATAGATTTGATTATTAAGCAAAAGTAACTGAAGGGTACTTATATAGTAACTACTAGCCTTATCGACATAAGTAATGACAAAATCATTTTGAATTTCTTTAATAACCTTCTTAATTGAATTAAATTTATATGATTTATTATTTTCTGATTATACAGGATGTCCAGTGCTATCAGTGCCCAATGGCTATTTCCTCAACAGTTAGTCAGAGAGATACACTTCCAATTGCAAAAATGTTTTAAATTTTAAAATCTATTATCTTAGAAACAGTTTAAATCAATAAATGCATTTCTGAAAGAAATATGAAATATAAATTTTTATACAGTCCCCCGGTCCTACCAATTATATGTAGGAAAATCATCATAAAATTTTATGCAAAATAAAAAAAAAATCATTCTTTTACGACCAAAATTGACCGACTTATAGCTGTTTAAAGTTGGACCCCCTTTTTGTTGAGAAATGGTCAATACGGTCCCTGACTGGTTGGTTGCCTGAAACGGGACATTTTTGTGCGTGGAAAAGCGACTTAAGTCATAAAGTTTAATGTTTCATAACTCTGTGAATTTTGGTAGTAAAAGGAAGATTTTTTTTTTATTTTGCATGAACTTATATGAGGATGATTTTCCTAAATATAAGTGGTAGGACCTGGGGACCGTATAAAAATTTATATTTCGTATTTCTTTCAGAAATGTATTTATTGATTTAAACTGTTTCTAAGATAATAGATTCTAAAATTTCAAACATTTTTGCAATTGGAAGTGTATCTCTGTGACTAACGGTTGAGGAAATAGCCATTGGGCACCGATAGCACTGGACACCCCGTATATATAGTGATTTAAGTATTGCTCTATTAAGACACTCCAGGGTTTGAAGGCTTCTACAGGGATTTGATATTTATATCTGATTTTATAGATAAATTTATTTAAGTGAAGAATTAAATCTTTACAAATTAATTTATGTTTAAATTTAGTAGGTGTACGGTATTTAGAAGCTAGTAACATCAGTGATCTCAGTGCATCGTAATTAATAATATTTAGATTTTGCGTTATTGCATGCCCATGGTGTTTACCTACGAAGTCTTTGTATTTATCTAAATGACAGTGGCAGTATGACTCTTTATCCAATTCATAATTTTGATTAATATCTATTGATTTGGCTATTTGATTATAATTGAAAATATAACATCCTAGAGGTTTATCATATTTATATGCAATTTTAGGATTTATATGTTTGGCTGGAAAGTAATTGGAAACAGATTTTAAAAAATTATTTATCTTCAGATTATTTAAGACAGAATTACTGAAATTCAAGGTACAATATTCGTTAATTTTAGTATAATGTTTTGATTCATCATTTAAATTAAATCCGTGACGTATAAATGAACATTAAGAATTTTACTTCTGGTAATGAGCAAATCATAGAATAAATGTTCAAAATGGAAAATGAATGTTATCAAATGCAGTAGTTATAAAAAGGTTATAAACCATATTTAATTGCTGTTTTTTAATTATATATATATATATAATAAAAATATTATATGAAATTCCAATGATAGATTAGAGATAAGTTGTAACTTATATAACCATAACTTAAAATATAAAATAACCACGTAAAAAGATGTAAAAAATAGAGATTCATCAATCAAGAGGAGAATAAAATGCATATATCCAATCATCAAGCTAAATATAATCAACATATATCAATGGTGAAATTTCGAATATTGAAAAACAGAAAATAACCAAGCATTAAAGCCAAATACGTGGAAAAGCACTAGGCTTAAAAAGGAATTCATTTTGAACAGATTCGTCTTCAAGTCCAAGTACCTATTCAAAATGAACAAAAAAAGTTTGTTTCTGAAAACGGAGATAGATAATACCTATAAACTCTGTCCATATAAATATATTTATATATTTTAGGTCAGTTAGAATGAACCATACATTGATATTAACAAATATAAAATTAGCATTTTGGTTAATATTAACTGAAAAAAGTGACAGCCCTTGCATAAAAGAAGGTATACTTACTTTGTTTGTCTTCTTCATGTTGTTTTTCTAGTGCTGCCATAGCAGATTGAATTGGATCATTGCTAAGCTCATTCATCATCAACTCTTCTCGGGCAAAATCATAATCAAGAGGACGTTCAGGAATATCAGGGCTATTGCAGTCTGAATATGTAAAATAACAGTCAAATTATTAATAAATCTATGTAGAAACATGAACTTTAGCAATAAATGCATATTGTTTGGCTTTTAATTGTTTCTACTAAAATAATAAGCACAGGGTGTTCAGGAATATCAGGGTTATTGCATGAAAATTGATAAAATATGAGAAAAATTATTAGTAAATTTAAGTAAAGATATGAACTTTAGCATTTTGTTTTAATATCTGTCCAATTTTGTTTGCATCATAGTTTCATTATAAAAGTTCTAAATTATGCAAATATATTATATTTAGAATTATAACAATATATAGATATCTATTTAATAATCTGTGAAAAACCCAGAAGAACTTCAGAAAACATAATACAGTTTTAGGTTTGTTTTGGCTCTTGTGCAGTCACAGATCTCCGAGTAGAAGCATCCCAGCTAAAAAATTCGGAAACAAAGCCATTAAGATTTTCGTCACCACCAGAATCTGCTCGGGGAGGTAGAATACAGGCATTAGGGCTGTCATCAAATATGAAGAATCAAATGTGAGGAATCCATTGTAAGATTCCAAGAATGGAGCTCGCATGGAGGTCTATGTGTCATTGAATTCTCAGACAAAATTGAAAGGAATAGACTACGGTGGTCTAAGGATCAAGATGGCCTATAGGAATATATATATAAAAGTACACCACTCCAGGGAGATTTCGACACAAGACACTCATCTGAGAAGTCGCATTGAGAGAAAGGAGCTCGCGAAACGAGCAGATGATGATACAAATCACTCACATGTCTCTCACCATTTTAGAGATCTAAGTAAAAATGCAAAGTTTGTAGAATGATTGCAAATAATAAAAGTTTTGCATGAACGCAAGCTCCATGTCTGATTTGTTGAATACCTGGCTTTATTTCTTTTAGCGCACTCACCGATTCAACAAACATGCCCTTTCGAAAAGCAAGAGATGCAGTTCATCAAGAACCAAAGGGTTCTTATTCTCGGGTGACTCCCACGACTTCGGGACACCCAGCTCAACTATTCGAAGTCATTGCAAACAACGATTCTGATATATATCAACGGTTTATTACTAAAAACTACTTAATGCAAAGAAACTTATTAAAATGTGACTATTACCAATAATACAGATTGATCATAATTAAAGTTCAGAGTCTTCTGCAGACATTTAGCAACACAAACTCAAACAAACCTAGTGAAGATACTTTTAAATCATGCGAAGCAATTTACTACACAAAATGTTTCAAACAGAGAGTCAATGTAGTGCTGTAAATGGATAAAATTTGCACATGATACAACTTCTAATAGACAATTTATGAATTTATAGATCCACTAGGGTTGTTTTATGGTATTACACATAAGAAAAGCACAACTCCCACATTGCTGAGAGTGGTTTGTTTGAGAAACTATTCAATGAAAACAATGAGAAGTATGTTGCTATGTTTGGGAAATTAACTCAGAAAAACAATCAAATTTATTCATCATACTTTTAAGTTTCTTCATGGTTAAGCTTAATTTTCTATGTATTTTACCAACTTTAACACCAACATACTTTAAAAAAGCAATTGATAATAACATTGAATTTCATAAATCAAACAATGGGAATTAAGAATTGAAAATGAAATTGATCCAGTAATAAATACTTACTGTTAACTTTAGGGCAATTAACTCTGAAAAAATGGTTGTTGCCCCACAATATTCTATCTCCATGATGCAATTGAATGCGACTGGTTACAACCGAACCATTTACACAGGTTCTGAAATATCAAATAGGATAATTAAACTTATAGTTCAGTATAAACAACACAAACACTAAATAATCAAAACAGAACCCACTTACATAGTGTGCATAAATAATGCTACCAGTGCAGAACCTAGCAGATAGGTTTCATACTTTTTAGTACTCCTCAGTACAAAGTAGTACTGGCAGCAAGAAAACTTGCTATATGATCACTAATACCAAGCATTTCCTCTACTGCATTAGCATATTTGAGAATACTTCAATAGCTTACTTTTATTCACTAAGTTTCAATTCATAAATGATGTCCTTTAATTTTGTATAAATACTGACAGTAGAAATGCTAAAATTGAAATTATGAACATGCAAGATAATTTTTTTTCAGCATGTATGTATAAAACAAAGAACAGCATGCGTTTGACAATCCAGCGTTTGACATACAAATGGATATGCTCTAAAAATCGCATGAATGATGCGTCTAAAAGTACACCAAGAAACTAATGCATGCATAACTTAAAATAAATGTAGTGTAAAGTATGAATAATATTTGCTGCCAAGTTAAGGGTAACAGATACATATATTACACTAAAAAAGGAAACTGACATAATAAAAATAAATGTATTTTATTAAAAAGAGAGGAAGCCATACATACCTTGCACCATCTACAGGTATTAAAACCAACTCTGAATTTTCAATGAGAAAAGTACAGTGTTTAGGCATAATGCCAAGACCACTTAATTGAATATCTAAATCCGATGATGCACCGGGATAACCTACAACAGTTTTCTCCTAAAGAAAATAAAACACCAAATTAATACATAATCAAGTTAAAATGTACATTTTTTAGCAATACTCAATAACAGCATTTCTGAACTTTTATTAATATGAGCACCCCCGACCAAACAGGGACCCTGACTATGCCCTGACTATGGCCTTATTTGTCCTGACTATGTTAAAAAATACTGTAAATATTTTGACTGTATTTTGTAGTTATACAAACTTTGTATAAAATTAATATAAATGATGATTTTAGTGTTTTCCAGAATTTTCATATCAATACCTCCCCCCCCCCCCCTCATTACTTTTTATTTACTGAAGATCCATAGTTGAAATACTGATCATGAAATATTTTATAATTGTTTGAAATATTTTTCTGTTTTAATAATGTAAATTTTAAAGATATTTTAGATTTCAAATATTTAAAATTAAAAATGACTATTCAAAATTTCTAAAAAATAAATGGTATATGGAATTGTAGAAAATATGTAATCTTTTAGAGTTAAGATACAAGTAGGTTGATGATAAGAAATTGCTGTTAACTTTTGTCATCTACATGCATTACGTACAATACATTTATACATTATGTACATTCCTATGCACAGCACAGTACAGCAATACATTCATATTACACAAAATCACCTTATTTGTAAGCTGTTTGTATCAAGTTCTCTTTGAATACTTAAAATTGAAATTGAATCATGAAAAAATTCAAATGATTTTTTTTAAAAGTCCAAAATTGATAGTGAATTGCAAAACAATCATGGGCGTAATGTACTTATGGCAAGTTTTCTATACTTGAACAAAATCTAGTTTTAATTGGTATAGCAGTTTTGGAGGTATACCGTTAAATGTGCAGGCATGACTACTACAGGTTACTTCGCATGGCATGAGAAAATTAAAAAAACAAAAACAATGACACTCTTTCCGCATTCATATAAAAATCTGTTTTTGTGTTTCGATCTATAGAATATACTTTGAAGAAAAACCAGTAACATAAATTTATGGAATAATAGATGGATAGTAATCAAAAAGTCTCAATTTGATGATGATTTTTTCATAATCAGCATTATTTTTATTAAAATATTCAGATTTTCAATTTGGGCAAAGAAACCATTTCCAAAATGAGAATAATAATAAATCCCTTTAATGGGGGAAGTAAAGTTAAATAATATATATTTTTTTCATTTGAATATTTAAAAATAGTAATATATATATATATAAATAAAGAGTATTGAAATCAGACATTTTCTTTGTTTATTGTAACCTTGACTGGTTAAGCCTGCCCATATTTCAGAATACTTTTGAAATTTGTAACCTTGGAAATAATTTTATAAAAATAGGAAGTGAAACTATATATATAATTACAAGGTATATAGAGGTAGTTTTTTTTTCTTCATACAAGTTTTAAGTAATTACATTTCTTACAATATATATATATATATATATATATATATGTACAACTACCTCCACTCTCTCTGGTCTGGTCCATTCCATCACGGTTTTTCACGTGGTAAGCATTCAAGCTGGATCAAGTGGTGGACTCCCATGAAGATTATTCATGTTGGCGGCCTTCAGTCTTGTGAGTTGCCCTTTTTTTTGCATGTTTGTGCATTTGTGGGCTATTTTTTTCATGATTATGTGGTATTTTATTTTATTTTTTTAAGTTGAATTTTGTCCTCTTAGGTCGATTTTCTGTTAATCTCATTTATTCCGTTGTTGAGCACAGATTGCATAAAATTTTAACCACATGTTTTTATGCAATCATAGTAACAATGGATTTTAGTATATCTGTCTAGAATGTGCCCCTGAAGACATTTTTGGCAGATGTACTATTCAATGATTTATTTTCCTTGTCCTGGTCTTTCAGTGCTCTACTTTTCCAGCCCTTCCTCGTTATTTTTTACTTTCTGCTATTAAATACATGTTATATTGCCCACGGTTTGATGCTGTGTTTACTGATTTGCACTCCTGCACTTTGTTTTATTATTTTAATATATGTATATATATATATATATATATATATATATATATATATATGTATATATATATATATATATATATATATATATATATATATATATATATATATATATGTATATATATACATATATATATTAAATATATATAATTATTATGCTTTACTTACTTATTACTTTATTATATATATATATATATATATATATATATTATTCTATATATAATATATATTATTCTCTTTTTAATTTTAATTTTATTTTGTTTATTATTATTATCGCTAACGCATTTCTATTGTTTAACTACGAGCCCATCTATGTCTTAATATGGCCCTCTTTGGATATTGTTTTTATTTATCTAACCCTTTCATTCCTTCTATTGATTGATTATGGTATGTCTTCACATTTCGCATTATGGAGTATTTTGGTTTGAGTTCTCTCATCGCTTTTATGATTTTTTCTGCGGGTTATTGCTCTTATTGGTAGATTTCACACTCGATTCTTCAATCGTTATATATGCGTGTGTATAGTGCTGACATCTCTCGGCAGGCATTAGAGTTTATTGTGTTTTTTGTGTTATTTTTTCTGTATCTTTTAGTTAACCCAGACGTCAATATCTTTTATTGCTTATTTTTACATATTAATCTAGACAAGTATTTCCACTATATGTGGCCCTCTTTTGCCAGCAGTTGTAGGGATTCAGTCAGACACATACGGATTAACGGTTTTGTATATCTTCCATTCCGGATGAATATAATTATTTGTCCACACTTCGCTTATTTATGAATATTTCGTATGAAAATCTCTTTTCTACTATGCTTGTTTTGTTACTCTCCAAAATTTCGATTCAATTATTATGGTATTAGTTAAAATTTGAAATTCGTACCTGACAAAATAGTTTTTGAAGGGGTTTATATTGGGAATTTTAATTAGAATTCGTGATGTAAATTTTCTTCATTACCTAGTGTCCGGTCTATTATTATTATGAATTGGGATAATTATAGATCGACAAACATTGACCAATTAAGCGTTATAGACGATTTGGAAGAATACCATACCTTCTCTCAATCTAAATCATATTCCTTCAATAGATGCAACAATCTTAGGTGCAAAACTTGTCCTTATGCTGACCCATTACAAATTAATAATAATTCCACTTCACAAAAATTCTGCAAAGTTTTTAATTGCATATACAAAATTAATTGTACTATTTGTAACTTATCCTATATTGGCCAAACCAGCAACCCTTTACATCTGAGAATGAATGTCCACAGGGATCATATTAAAAAATTTGACCATAAAGTCTTTAATGACCTCCCTACCAAAAATCAATTTGGATATCAGCACTTTGCTACACACGGATTTAAAAATGTAACCCTACATATTTTAGATATTAAAATTTCACTCACGGATAGTTTAGTATTTGAAAATTATTACATTAAAAAATATAAAACTCTCTTCCCCTATGGCTTAAATCAAATTTATAATAATAATAATGTTGTTAACAATAGTTTTGAATACAATTCTCATAAATCTTCAGTATATAAACATCTTTTTCATTATTCAAAGTCATCATCTCCTAGTAAAAAGCGATATAAGCGTGGCAAAGGAAAAAGTAACTTAAGTAAAACTATTGATTACAAAGCAGACATTTTAAAATTACAATATAATTATTCTCAAACTTTCAATTTTCTACCTGTTAGAACATGGTTATATAAAGTCAGAAAAAGCAAATTAAGTATTGTGTATACTAATTTTTTAAAATTAAAATTAACTCATGAGCATTTTAAACATTTATTTTTTGATTTGCTTCTTTCACGTACAAATTTCTTAAATTACCACCTACTCCATTCACCAAATCCACATACTAAAATAGCTTACTGTGTAATTTCTTTTAAACACCCTATTCTTAATTCTCTTAACTTCAACAATTTATTTGCAAAACATCAGCACTTGTTACCAGTAAATGATATCAAAATACAAAAATCATTCAAATATAATTTACCAATTGGTAGAACTATTTACAATTACAATGAAGTTTCTAGGACATTAAACTCCGATGATCTTACATCATGTGTATGCAGCAATCAAAATCTTGCCCCTTTTGTCAACTCCACTCATGGTCACATTATTACTGGGGATCTCAGTATAGTTCAGGATGATATACTTAGGGATATTATGAATAAAGGGTCTAAATTTCACATTCCATTCTGCCATCACCCTAAACAACTTCTTCAGTCTCTATCATTTGATTTTGATAAATTCATATATCAACTTGCTTGTTCACATTCAATTCCTATTGAAGCATTCAATCTATGGAAGTATACGACCTTACATCTACTTAAAAATGTTATTATAAACACTAAATTAACAAAGCCTAGGTATCCTTATAAACAACTCCTATCTGCTATCAAAGAACTACAACAACACTTTGTAATAACTTATGTAGATAAAGCTTCTAATAATTATGCCATCATTTGTAAAAAATATTATGTTTCTCTGTTACAGAATTACTTAAAAGATAATCAAATTTTTAAACCCATTCATAATCAGTCTATCCAAATCAAAACTAAAATGCTAAAATTATATACACAATTACATATTAATTGTAAGTTTTTTAAATTTCCTTATGTTACTTTGGTTCCTAAATTCCACAAATCACCTCTCAGTTTTATAACAGTCACTTGTGGACATAATACCTTTACCACTACAGCTAGTAAGTACTTGCTTAACTGTTTAAATCGAATTAATGAATCTCTTAAATTCAGGAATTCAGGATATTTCATTTTGAACAATAGTTTTGATTTAGTTAATCACCTTAGCAAGTTACCACAAATTCTTGGTTTCCAAACCTTTGATTTTAAAGACCTATTTAATAATATTGTCATTAAAGATTTACATAAAGTTATTATCTCTCTTTATCATGACTATATATCTTCCAATCATGATGCTTTTAATGTCAAAAATTTTCCTATGCTCTTGCACTTTGTGTTATACAACAATTATATTGTCCAAGGTGATAACATTTATTTACAAACATCTGGTGTACCACAAGGTGGCTGTAGTAGTAGTATACTCACTAACTTATATCTTTATTATTATGAATGTCATTTTAACTCTAATTCATATATTATATATAGATATGTTGACGACTTAATTTGTATTATCATTGATGATTCCTATCCCATTAATATTGATTTTTACCCGTCTAACCTAGAATTAATTCCTAATGAGCCTTGCGTTAGTCAAACTGTTAATTTTTTAGACCTAAATTTAGATACCCTCAATAATCATGTAATCACCAATCTATATGATAAAAAAGATTCTTACAACTTCACTATCATAAAGCTGCTATCATATCATTCTTGTAATTCTATTCAATTGTTTAGAAACATCATTTTAAACCATCTATTTCGAATACATCGACTTTCTGATCCTCAGTTTCACTTTCTCCACATCAATAATCTTAAACGCATTTGTCAAAACTACCTATATCCGGAAGTATTTGTAAATAATATTATTAATAATTTCAAATATACCACGTAATCATTTTACACATGCATTATTTATCTTTGATTGGTTAACTCATTTTTGAAAATTCACCCATTCTTATCACCTCACTTACCACTTGGCCTGAGTCTAATACTGTTTACTATTTTCGAATGACTATTTTCCGCTTGTCCTGAGTCCTATACTGTTTACTATTTTCGAAAGTCTCCATACATATTATGTATTGTTCAATTGTATTCATTCCCACTCGCATTGACGAAGTGAGGTGAAATGCACAGTCACTAGTTTATCTTACACGTGGTGCTATACTTGTGATTACATATTACAGTTCGTGGAGGTATTGTTTTTCAGCTTTGTATAATTCAATTGATTTATTTTTCTCCTTCCACTAGCCAGTAGACAGTTCCAATGGTGTCTATAGTTAAATACTATCGCCATTGTCAGAAACTGGCTATTCTATCGGTTTTAATTCGAATTGTATGGCTGTCCTGATGAGAATGCAATTTCGAACTAACCGCCATTTTTTGTGTAGTTTCAATTGATTGTTCTCTTTTCTTAATCTCTTATCTTGAGCTGATTTTTATTGCCTATTCTCATTTTTGCCGAGTTTTATTTTTATTTACTTTTATATACTTTTAATTGTGATTTTTGAATCCTAATATTCTTCTCATCCCCCTTTCCATTGTAGTGATATGTTACCTTCTATCTTTATCCTTAGTCTTGGCTTATAGTTACTCATTTGTAACAGATATGCTAGAGATGGGTTTTTTTGTACATAAAGTAGTTTATGCATAATTTTCGATTAAAATCCTTCTATATTTATATATATATATATATATATATATATAATAAAGATGAATTAAAATATAATTTTGAAGAGAAATAGTAAAGCATTCATAACAAACAAAAGTATTCAAATAGTTGCAACATCTTCTTAGCCCATTATGTTGAGATGGTTTAGCTGTTATAACTTCTACACATGTGTAAGTCACCGGTCGTCCAAATTGTTGCTCTAAGTCCTCTGGACGAGCCGGACGGCCTGGGGCTTTCACATGTGTAAGTCAACTCAATTCTATTTTTTCAATTTATTCAATTATTTTTAGTTTTTCAAATTTCTCAATCATTTTCCATTTTTAGCACACAGGAGCTACTATTGATCTTTTATCCACAGTAACGGGTCAATAAATGAAATGCGCTGATTGAAGCTGAAGTTGATGAGTAGTCACTTATTACATCATCTATTACATCACCTATTACATCATCATTCTATTATTTGATATTCCATTTTTCTTTAATATTTTGGTTTTAAATATAATGCGTAATTTCTGACATTCTGTTGAATTTTTCCTGGTTGGTATTTGAATACTTTTGTTTGTTATGGATGCTTTACTATTTCACTTCAATAATGTTATTTTAATTCGTCTTTATTACTTATAAATTCCATCTTATTCATATGCTGCACTAGCACAATAAGTAGATGTATTTTTAATTATACCATTTTTTAATATATTTGTATTGTTAAACTTACTAGTTTCATATGCTTAGTATTTTATATTTAAACTCTTTGATTATATATATATATATATATAATATTGGTTACAATAGTCCAGGGAAGAGACATTTCATGTTACTACAAATCTCCTTTATTATATGACATTTGAAATAGATATAGTTATATAGGTCGGCCAAGCTCCTGATCATCGACCAGCTCTCAAGAAATTTCAATGCAGTCTGCGTTGGTTCACACAATGGTACAGCACAGGTGGGAGGGATATGAGGACATAGGGCTGCCTTCGAGTTCCTTATGCTTTAAAAATGTGATGGGGAAGCAGTTTCATATGAGAAAGTTTAAACAGAGGTTAAGATTAGTGACCATATATGGTATGGTCGAGGAAAATAGGAAGTACTGACAGACTTTGTTAATATTAGTGGTGTGGGATAGAATTTAATATAGTTGCAATATGTGTTGGACATGAAATAGGAATTTGGAATAATGATTATGAAAGGAAAGGGCACATTATTCAGGAAAGCTTAAAATTTCTGTAACATATATATATATATATATATATATAACCATTATATCCATCTTCAGAATATTGTATGTTTTTTCTATTTCATATGATATTGAACAAATCAATTGCTTTTAGTATACTTCAATAATTAATTTAAAGACTTGAAAATTACAAGGTTGTAATTTTCTAACACAATTAATATATTGTATATGATACAACACAATTCTTAACCATATTATCAACTATTTTAAAAGCACTAAAGCCTATCTTCAAATAATAAAGCTTTCATATCACCTTTAAGTAATAGACTAGTAGTTCATTCAATGACGGATCAGCATTGAGGTTGACTAAGTAATACTTGTCTTGTTCTACTTTGATACCAGATGCTTGAACTGATATGCCCATCTTTTCGAGTGCTTGCTGACGTTCCTGTTCATTTCACAGAAAACAGAGTATTAAAATCTACATAAAAATCTATCAATAAAAATTTAGCTGAAACACAAGAAAGATGTATACTTGATGAATTTTTTCTGTTTTCCTGAGTTTTTCCTCCCACGTTTGAGAAATTTCAACCATAAGTTTTTCTGATTCTCGTAGACGGTCTTGTAAGTCTTCTTGCTGCAAAAGTAAATTAAAATAACAATTAAAAGTATGAAATTATAGATTTCAGAATCGGGAGTGAACATTATTGTATTTTGAGATAAGTAAAAATTTTTTAGGATGAAACAACTAAAATTTTATGGGGGGGAGGGGGGGGGGATGTTTTTGAGATTTTATGATAACAGGATATATTGAGAACATTCTTCTTCAAATTTGTTGATTATTTGGGAAATGAAAAGTATTTTTCAACCACATAGTGCTATTTGTTTGAACTGAAACTTTTTTAATTTATTCAAAGCTACTTTTTCAGTGTTTCTTATACTATGTTAGCATCTCTAGCAGAAAAGTACATTATTTCTCTTGATACTTTGCATAAAAAAATATTAGTCATCATATAAAGCAGTAAATCTAAGCATCTGCAGCATTTTAACATTACACTGTTTACAAATTGTCTAAATTACGAAATAAAAAAAATATTTTATAAGTTTTTTTTTTTTATAATTTCTAATTTCTATACTTAACATCATTAATAATGTAATATTATGATTTTACACCCTTTTACAGATTAATTTGCAAATTATAATCAATCAGTTTATTATACAAAACAGAAAAATAGACACAAAATTAAAAATGTCATCAGTGCTACTAAAAGCACCAGTATAATACCATTATTAGAAATATTAAAGAGATTTAGGCAGTATTACTAAAACATGAAAGTGTTCAAGAGCATAAGTTGAACAAAAAAAGTTGAAAATATACATCAAAATATATTATTATATAAATATTTTTAAATTTGTAATGATAACTAAAGATATTCAAGAAAATGCAAATGGGTGAATAAACTTACAGTGGTAGATTTAAGCTGTTCTTTGAGCATTTCAACTTCTTCCCTGAGATCACGAATAATCCTAGCATTAGGATCTTCATTGACAACAGCATGATTGACAATTCGTTTGGCTCGGTCTGCATACCGTAGAGTTGAAAGACTTTCGTCGTAATTATCCGCTGCAGGACTGATTGTAGCTACCATAACTGTTCGACTGTTACCACCAAGATTGTCCTATGGAAGATCAAGTTTAAATTTATTTAGTCACATCTTAAAAAATATTTGGAGTAACAGAGCTGCCAACTTTTTATTTATTTACCATTTGTTATATGCATAATGCATATGAAATATGATTTTTTAATAATATTTATAATTTCATATGGATAAAATAAAAATTGAAATTCGAAAAATTTAATTTCTTAATAATTTTTTATTTAATACAATTTTTGTGTTTTAAGTTTATTTTTCTAATTAGTGTTGCATCCAAGAGTAATATTTAATCTAACAACATTGATAATGTATTTACTGCTTGTAATTTCAAATTAAAAATACAATATTAATTAAAAATATTTTATTGTTGATACAGCTTTAAAATAAGAATCACAATTTTTGGAGAGAAAAAAAAAGCAATGCTTGCACATTAAGAAGTAATTTTTACTGCATGCAGAGTTTGCATGCCTCTATAGTATTTACATTGATATTCTATTTTTCTGGTATTTTAATGATCAAATCTAAATTACCTGAAATCAGTATCAAAACTTCTAGAAAAACACTATATATTAACTATTAAGAAATTTCACCTACGAAAATGACTTTTTTTTTTTTTGTTGCAAATAATTAAAAAATTTTTCATTTTTTTTTTATTTTTGAATGCTTCAGACACATGTCAAAAAAATTACCTACCCTTAACCCTTTGCGGACAGCGGCATTCCGGAACTGCTGTGGCCCAAAAGACGGAATATTTCGCGTCTGAACTGTTCCCAAAGGATGGTGCATTTTTTGCACTAAGCCTAACTCCGGAAAAAAATTCACTAAAAATCACCCATTAAACACAGCATTCTACTTTTTTTAGGAATAAAGGAAATACTTATTTTCCATTTGATGTATATGTTACACGTAAATGATCTTTTATTTAAATATTAAAATTTTATATGATTAAAAATGATTAATTAACTTGATTAAAATGGTTATTTGTTACACAGGAAAAATATTCAAATGATTGTACTCAATACTTTACATAACTAATAGATTATGTGCAAGTTTTAAGAAGAAAATAGCTTTGTTTCTAATTAATACGCCTTTTACGTATAATGTATTTCAAAACATGGATTCACCCACAAATCAATATTGCACTCTTTTCATTCATAAAAACTGTCCATGCACTCATCAGAAACACCAAAAATCCATGAATCTTCACTATCTGCATTACTTTCATAACCATTCTGTTCGATTACCATGCAAGTATGTTTTTCTATAAGAAAGTCTTGAGCCAGTCACTCTCTTATCTGAAATAAACTAATAAATTCACTAACGCACGTTCCTCTAAAACCCAAACTTGAAAGAAAATATTTACATTCTAATAATTCACCAATGCAATCATTAAACTAAAATTGAAACGAGAACCCATACTCAATTATAGCATAGCAGAGTCGGCGAGAAATGATCTGTTTGTTTATAATACAAAACCACATTTTACCCCTCTAGATGAAGTGAGATTCATAGGAACCCCTTATATCAAGGTCAAGTATTAGCAAATATGTTGTAAATGTTAGAATGGACATTTAGAGCCATCTAGTATTCAAATAAATTCAAACAAAAACACGAAAAGGCACATTGGTGTCAGTCATCTTTTAAGGTAAATTTCTTCTGGATGTGAATGTGTGAGTATCGATCTTGAATGCAGTTTCACAGTCAATGCGTGAATGCGTCTGCAAAGGGCTAACTCCCAATCCTGAATTTATATATTGAGAATTCATGTTTTAAATCATGGTATATATTAACATATTTATCAACATACATGGTTTCATATGTTTACAAATGTATATATCACAGTATAAAAATTCAAAAAATAAAAATGCAACTTACTTTTAATAACCACGTTAGCACAGAGTCTCTGTAAGCAACGAATTTGTCTTTTGTTTTACCACAAGATTGGTCAGCTAATTTTGATATAACTAAACCAAGTGTTGTAAGAGATCTAAAAGAACAAAAACATTTATATAATTTTGGTAATATAATTTTGATGATTTATATAATGTATAAAATTGCTCATTTACCCTTTATTTTTATATATTTTGAGTTACAAATAAAATTTTAATGCAATATAATATTTTCTTTAATTACATCGTATTTGACAATTTACTTAAATTTTATAAATAAACATATAAATTTAGAAATTGATATATCAAATAATATAATTTGGAGTGTGAGTAATACAGGAATTCCAGAAGCTAGTAGGATTAATCTTCCTCAAGCAGGGACTAACAAAGAAACTCTCCTCTTTGTGTGTCTAATCCCTCGTCAATGGTATATTCTTCTCTCAGAGAGGGAGAAACCAGAGAGGAGAAGTTAGCAATACCCTAATTTCTCCTGAATGTTTCTAAAGTATGATTTCAGTATACTTAAACTCCCTGGGAAACAACATGTAAGAGTTTATCCCATGATTTTTCATGGGTACTCACTAGTAATTCAGTACAAACAATAAAAGTATTACTACTCGAGTAATAACAAAAGATCCCTCTGAGAGGGGCCTTTTGTTAAGGCAAAGTACAATCAAAAGTAGAATGCTGAAAGATGTGAATTGTTCATTCATACAAATTAAAGAGGTGGATCTATAGGGGGGAGTATTACGTGGTTTGCTCCTTGTAGATATATATACATATATATTTATATATATACTAAAAAATGTACTTGGGATTTAAAGTGAGCATTCTTGGCACAGCCATGTGTGCACCCATGCAATAGTTCTTTTATTTCAATTTTGTAATTAGAGAATGTGCCTGGCATTGCCCAGGATTTAGGATGCAAATGTTTAATAAATACAGCACTCGAACTCACAGCGAATTCCTGAAAACCAAATAATGTTTTAACAATGTTATACGCTTATAACAAAAATAACATAAAAACTGGTGTATGGGTGCACACACTACTACACCATGATTGCTCATTTTAAATCCCTGGTAATGCTAAGTACATTTTCTAGTGACATATATAAGAATGGTTACATTCAATTCAGTTAAATTTATCTTTGATAATTTTGATTTAAAAATCTGTCATTCTTATATATGTGATTTCCATGTTATCATTTCTAATGTTCCTGAAAATTCTGTTAATGTCCAAATATAATTCTTTTATGGGTGCCTCACGATTTTAGTTATTTTTAGTTACATATGATCAAGAATGTTGTGATAGTTAAAATTTATGTTTTAACTTTTCAGTGCATTTTACTAAAATCATGTAGCTTAAAAGTGTTTTTATATATTATATCTTATATACAAACTAAAATATGTGTTCAACAATGCTTGGGATTTAAAGCAAGGCAATTATATAAAATAACAAAATAAAAATCCATTTACATCAGTGCAATGTGCACGACCAGTGGAGGATTTACCACTCACTAAAATGTCATTTTTCTTGTTGCCACCATTTCTTATAAAAGCAGAGGTTTTTTTTTCCCTTCTTCTCCCAAACTTTAATCATTTGCATATCTCCACAAGTGATACATAAATGCCGAGTTTCACAACTGTAGTTCAATTTTTATGGGTGCCTATATCCTTTAGCAACAAAGTGTGTATGTATATATACATACATACACACACACACACACATATATATATATATATATATATATATATATATATATATATATATATATATATATATATATATATATATATATATATATATATATATATATATATATAGATAGATAGATATTTTTAATTGAAAACTATGCATAAACTACGGTAAGTACAAAAACCCCATCTCTAGAATATCTGTTACAAATAAGTAACTAGAAACCAAGACTAAGGATAAAAATAGTAGGTAATTTATCGCTATAATGGTATAATAGGAAGGAGGGGAATATTAGTAAACAAAAATCATAATTAAATATATATATATATATATATATATACATAATATGAAAGAGCAAACACTGCAAAAATGAGAAAAGGCAATAATAATTAGCTCAAGATAATAGATCAAGACATGGAGAACAATCAGTTGAAATTACATAAAAATGGAGGTTAGTTCGAAAACATATATGAACCTACTATGAACCTAGTTATTGAACCTACTAATAGGATAGTTACTAATTTATATGATAAAAAAGACTTTTTTAACTTTAAACGTTAATAAATTATTACCTTTTAATTCCTGAAACTCGATTCAATTGTTTAGAAATATTATACTTAATCAGCTCTTTAGAATTTATAGATTATCTGATAAACAATTTCATGCTATGCATATTAATAAACTTAAAATTACTAGCAAATTATATAAATATCCAGCTTATTTAGTACATAGTATAGTTAAAAAGTTTGGAATGGTAGATTATACTTAAATTATCTCCTTAGTATCTCATTTTAGCCTCAGATCCACTTTCTCTTGAATAAGCATTACCCTGTATTTACATGTTCTTACTATAGAATATCACCTTTTATTGCCGTTTCACATTACTGTTATTTCTTTCTCCCGATTGGCAACAGCAGTTCTCAACTTTTTATTTTTTGAGATTGGCAACATTGGTCTCTTTATTCAAGGCTTCAATGGATCAGACGTATGCAGTGTTTTTTCAGGTATTCTTGTTTCCTATTATTTTTCAATGTTTATGCATGTTGTCCAGGTTATCAAAGTTTATAGATATAATCATCACTGACATCAGAAGCATGCATTTCGTGTTCACTTTTATGAAATACCTGGACTTGATAAAGAGTTTTATTGAATTGAACAATTCATTATTAGGCCTAGGGCTTGTCCACGTGTAAAGCTTTCATGCTTGGATTTTATTTGATATTATTTTATCAAATCCTTTCCATTGATGGTTTTTGTTTGTCTTCAGCTTGATGACTAGAGGTCTGCATTTATATTTTGCAGTTGATTGATGATTCTCTGTTTGATACTTTTATTTGTAAGGCATTTTGTAGTGTTGGGGTTTTTTGAGTTGAAAATTCTCTCTATTCTTTCATTGGATTTTTTAAACTTATATATATATAAGCTATAATTAGATTATATTTAAAAGAAAAGGTATGACATATATGATTTTCAATCTAGTTGCCCACACTAGAAGGTTTTTCTGGATCTGCCCTTGACCAGAGCTGCCTATAAGTTTTGAGGGAGAAGATATTACAAATTCACAAAGAGGGTAAATTCAAATATGGAAACCAGTGATAATGTTTGTAGGGGGGTCCACAATTTGTCTGGGTGGTCTTGCCCTAATGAGCTCAAACTGATAACAAGTGGACAAAAGACATTGTGGTAGGTGTTCCTTATAGTATTGAGTTAAAGGCATTTAATACTCTTTATGAGCATTCACTGCATCACACTTAACAAGAAACTAGAATGATAATCAGCCAGTTCAATGTCATTTGTAGCATTTAAAAAAAAAAAATGTCACCACTCTAGCTACAATTTTCAGACTTTTTTTTACCTTGCAGAATTTGGATTTTAATAAAAGATTTCCCAGTTTTTTGTCCATTTTTCCCACTATCTGACACTTCCAGGATTATTTATTTCCATGAAAATACACAACAGATATAAAATCCAACAAGGTGACTCACACAAATAAAAGAACACAGTATAAACAATTAAGAAATAGCAAACAATTCTAAATATAGAATAATTTAACAAAGATATACATTCTTTTTTTTCAAATAAGACACTGAATGTTAAAAATATTGAAATTTCTTACATTCAAATTAAATAAATTACAAGAGAATATAGTTATGTCTAACTGAAAAAACATGAAACATATCATTACTTCATTTGGTCTGGTAAGAATGTTCATGTTTGAAATAAAACTGGAAACTTCTGTCAATATTTTTTACTTTAAACGGATCAAAATTAAATATGCATGAACTTTAAAGGCTGGTACTATTTAGTAAAATCAATTTCTTAGATAAAGATTCACAGGGGAGATAGGATATTCATAGAGACATAGATATGCTGATATATTTTAATAATAAGATAAAAAAAATCAAAGAGTGAAGCAAAAGCACAAGTTTATATTAAAAATGAGAGGTCCATAGAAGGTGAATAAAACTCTATTTACTTGTTGATATTTGAACCTTCTTTAAGACGCTCTCCAACAGCTCCTGTTTTAACCGCTCTCTCACTGCCAGCCAAATCTACTAGACTCATCTTGGAGACTTTCTCACCGGTAACCTACAAGTTAAAAATATATTATTTCAAATATCTGAAAGTGTATTAATATAGTGCATGATAATATAAAATGTGTAACTTTCTTCTTATATTTTGTTATACACATTCATCAACTACTGGTATTGCATTGCTTATGAAAAGAAACATGAAATGTGCAATATATCGGACAGGGTCTAAGTAAGCTAACAGTTGCTGAGTAAGCTAACAGTAAGTTGAGTAAGCTAAAGCTGAAAGAGTTATTATAACTCTCTAGCACCAAAAGAGATAAATTAAACATTGAACCTTGGGAAAACATATATAGGTAATTATGCACACATAAGATGCACAGGAGAACAGAGGTGGAATTCGCCTAGCAACAAGCTATAAAAACTCTATAATGGGAGGATCGAATGCTGGATATTCATATGTGTTTAATATTTCACGGTTATGGCTTATAATAAATGCTTTATGTGAAGCAGTGTGTCTCATCTTTGATGTATTTAACTGTTGTTCAATTAATATGACCCGCCATGCATTAGGTGCTTCGTTTGGAACCATAAAATTTACAAAGATGGATAGTTATGATAATATAACAACTAGTGCAGCTGCAATGACTGTTGCCTATGGGAGATTATTTATTGTCTAAATTATGGAAGATGGAAAATGAGCCTAGCTGCCCTGGCAGTGTCTCTATCAAGCATTTAAAAATGTATGTGTACTGCCAACAGTAAATGAATGTTTAAAATAAATAGCAATTGTTATACTACAGCATTCTAGATACAGATAATCACAATGACATACATTTAATTTAAAACTTCAAATTTTTTTTTAATAGAATAATTTTAATTCTTAGTTATTTTAAAAACTTTTTTTTTTAATTACAGACCTCAATATTCAAATTTGGGCCATCTAAATTAAGGGGCTTATAGTTGCAGTCATATGTAAATAACCATGCTGACAGATTGATATATCTAAAATTGTATCATAAAAACTAAAACTATAAGAATGTTGTTTAAAGCAATATACAACACAAAATGGTATATCACATGTTGCATGCCCCTTCAAGCGAAGTCCTTATAGTTATATTACATTAGCAGTAGATTGAGCTGTACGCATTATATAAACTGTTTTTTTTTTTTGCTTTTCACAGAAGAAATTTTATCTTGTATATCTCTTGTCTTTTTTTCCCTACTCAAGTAATTTTCATATAAAATATTTTTTCGGTCTGTGGAATATTTTCAATGAACTGGTAGTTAGCACTGATTCAATTTCCAGCTACATAAACCTACACATTATTGCATCATAAGTTGTTTTCAAATGCCTATTTATGAAACAACATCCCTAATAATTGAATCAGCCACTGTGGAGGCTTGTTATAAAACACAGACAAATCCTGCATACTGTCAGTTGTCACACAGCATTCTATAAGTATACTATGTATCTGGATTGAAATTGTGCATATGTATTGCATCACATGTTCTCTCAAGGTTCTCACGATGCAACACCACATACAATTGAATCAGCTACTGTGGAGGTTGCGCATACTGTCAATTGTCACACAGCATCACAGTTAGTAGTAATGGGAAATTATATGATATTATCAGAATGCAAGGGAAGTGAACTGTTGCTTTAAATATGAAAGGGTACATGTCAGATAGCTTCTTGTCTGCACCTTGAAATTTGGTCAAATGCTTGAAATGTAGACTAATTACAAAACTCACTGACCGATTGAGATATGGACTTGAAATTTAGTTCAGAAGTAGATCCTTCAAGAGAAAGTACGAGAAAATTTACAGGTTTAAGAGTAAAACCTGGCAATAACAATATTGCCTATAGCAACAAACCTATCTATATAATGACATTTCCCGCAGTCCCAGTAGATTTCTTACAGTACTAATGCATGTCAAACCTATCTATAACGGTAATTTGATTTTTGAGTAAACCTGTACATAATGAGAATTCTGCACTTTTCAAAACAATAGAGCCCTTGACAATCTATTAACTCTGGAGAATATCGTACACAAAGACAGTTGGTCTTACAGAATCATCCCCAATGTAATGCCTGTAGATGCTGTTACATTAAATGAAATATTACAAAATGTCATTCCCATGTAACCAAATGTCTCAGATGTATATCTAAATTCGCTAGAAAATTAAAAAAAAATATATGGCGAATGTATATTTTGTAAAAATCAAGGAAACAAAAATATCTGATTATTTCACTTCCTAATTAATCCTTTCACGATTAGCATCTGCTATATCCAGCATCCACTAAATGTGTCACATTGTCTAGTGACGTTTGAAGTAACAATAAGCGAATTGAACACCACACATTTAACTAGAACACAAGAAAAGTTCTTGACACAAGTAAAGTGTATTTGTTTTCTCCTTTTTGTGGACTATCATAGTTAAAAGTAAAGTAATTAAAGTGTGCGGTGTGCACTAATGGAACAATTACCTATTCATTGGTGGCATACTGATGGCTAGTTCCATTGTCGCGAAAGGGTTAAGACTAAAATTTTCTTGGTTTATGTTTAATGATCCAAATTCTACTTAATGCACATAAAACTTGATTATGCAATACATATTTTGTTTCTATTTCTATGTATTAATGTATTTTTATTGTTGAAAAAGAAACATAATTCTATACATTATTTTGATCATTAGACACATAGATTTTAAAATTATTAATAGAAACAGTTAAAACAAACATGTTAAATTTTCAAAATGGAATTGGATTCATCTATATTCCTAATCTACAACATTATTTAAAAATTCAAGTTTAACAAGCTATGATCAAAAATAACATTACACCCATATTATATGCATTGCAGAATTTGCTTGAACAGGAGCTACAGAAGTAATTATATCTATATCTGCTCTGATAGAAAGGTGGCTTTGGAGAAGTTCGTTATGACCTCTTCCTTTGTTTGGGAGTGCTATATTGAACTCTGCAATCTTGCTAACAACAATAAAGTCACCTTTTACTAGGTACTTGGACATTCAAGTATTCTGGGTAATGAATATGATGAATATTCTGGGCTAGAAATGGTTCAAGTACACCCTTTATCGGCCCGGACCCAGCTTTAGGCATATCTAATGAGTTGGCCAGGGGAACTGTGTTTGGTATCTTCAGGAAACTTCCGTATCAAAACTGGCATGACACTAAGGACTAGAGGCAGGCAAAAGAATCATGATTGTCCTCATAAGGAGCTGCTGAGGCTCAATAGAACTAGCATTAGAAAAGCCATTAGGCTCCTTATTAGGCATTATACCCTTAAAAGGACCCCAGTACTATGGGTGCTATTAAAAGCTTGGTCTGTAGAAGCTGTCAGTATAGGGAGGAAAATGTTTCACATATGCTCTGTGAATGTGAGGCTACACTCATATTAAATAACTTTCATTAGAAACTGCACCAGGTTTAACCTTATCAATAACAATAAACTGTCTATAACCATATTTTTTCCAGTTTTCTATAATATTATAAAAATGTTTCACTGTTCAGTTTTTCTAGGTTTCATATACTTATAACCTGTACATGTAATGATTGGGCAGCTTTAACACTAATGCATCTAAAAAAAATCAATAAGTTGCTAGATAATAAGCAATAAGCAATCAGAGCTAAGATTTTCAGTTTGGGGATGCTGAAACCACTATCATTTCAGTGGCAATGTGCTATACCAATATACAATTGAAAATCACTGAATGTGCTATTGATAAACTTTTAATAGTGTTTAGCCCCCTTCCAAGCTCTAAGAATGCTTGATTTTTTATATGGAAAAATAACAATTAGAGTGAGAAAGTAGAAACCTAATTTAATTTTTTAAATAACATGTTTTAAAATGAAAATAAACAAATAATAAAAATATATTAGAGCTTGACTATTTTTCCAAGAATGACAATTTTTGTTTGGCAAGCATAAAAAGTGCAATATATCATTCTATATATATATATATATATATATATATATATATATATATATATATATATATATATATATATATATATATATATATATATATATATATGATAATATAAAAAATATAATTATTGGTTACTCCATATACACACATTATGGAAACAGCATAAATTTTACAATCTCATTCTATAATATAGCAAAAGACAATTATCTCTCAATACAGGTCTAAAATTATAGATACAGTAAATAAAAGATACTAACCCCTGAGTACTCATCTGATACAGTGCAAGTGAGTGTAATAGTAAAAACAGCATGAGACCTGCTGGACTCACTGTTCATGTTTGTGGCAGCAACTGTTCGAGACTTGTTACCTTCAGTCATTAGGTTATTAATTTCCTATAAAATAAAAAAAGCAAAATACTTTTAAGAAGGAGAAACATAAAAAATGGCAATATAGAATTTGTAGATACAATTTATTAGAGTATCACATATAAGTTCCAAAAATTTTTTAAACTTGATTTTATTCTCTACACTCATAGATAAAACATTTAATTCATTAAAAAAATGTAAATGTTTATACTTCAGTTTTGCCTGTATGAAGATTTTATATAAATAAATAATACAGGAAGGGGATTTTATAGAACAAAGTCCAGATTGATAAATTTCCAAAAAATTAGACTCAAGCTCTGAGGTCAAAGCCTCTTGCCAAAGCTCTAGAACTTTTAATGAGAACATTAGAGCATAAAACTTTTACGTAGAAGCCACCTGGGATAATAATGGCTCTTTGAGGATTGACAGGATTGATTGTGAAACAAGCAGACCCAGAATAATGAGAAATGTTCTTACTTGAACAAAATGGGCAACATCAATGCAATGTCACTGAAGGATTCAGTTCATCCGTGTTCTTCCAATGTTATGGTATCTTCTCACTTCCTTGATCTCGTGCTGCAATTTATATATGCCAGCTTAGGCAGGGGGGGGGGGGGGGGGAGATCCAAAAATAATTCCTTATAGAACTTATCTTTTCACAATAGCTCAAAATAACTATTGCATTAAATTTTTCATATCCAATGGCTGTTTATTCATACCTTTCATATATCATAGAGAATTTTGTAAATTATTGCATAGTAGATATAGATTTGCTTGCTCACAAACCATGTGCTCAGTGGTCTTCTTGTTGCATTGATGTCCTCCACTGCTGTGTTGATATTATTAATTATTAATTATTACTATATTTTAATTATTAAAATTGCTGTATAAAATTTTTGTTATATCTACATTATGGACATTTACAGTGAATAAATGAATTCCTGATCAGAGATGAAAGCATTTGTATGCAAGTAATGCCTCGCCCAAATAATAATTCGCCTCATGTAAGAGTTGACAAATTCGGAAAATTTCTATCTTTTTTTTTAGTTAAAATATTTTATATCATCTGGTAAGCATTTTCTAAAAAATGGTAAACATTTATTGGAAAGCAAAACAATTAAAAAATTGAGGTCTAAGAAATAAATTAATCTGACAAAGTTTGCTGCTGAAAAGGCTCTAATTATTTTTTCTGCAATTAACATATTTATATGATATAATTAGATGTTATTTCTTCACATATAATAAATCAATTCATCAATTGTAAATTATTTCAGAATACAAGCTTAATGAAATTAGAATGGTTAAAGTCAAACCTCATATGAAGAAACTGCTAACGTTGATAAACCATCAACATATGGCCCTAGGATATTATGTTCTCTCACTTTTAATGTCTGCTTGCATCTAAACACAAAAAATAATTTTTAAGACATTGTAAACAAGCGAAAGTAGTAATATTATATCAAGAATTCAAATAATGAAAAAGTATAATGGTATAACACAAGTACAAACAAAAACATAACAAATACATAGGAAAATCTATCAAGTTTGGAAGAGATTTATATTAAGAATAAAATTATTTAAAATCATGGTATTATATAAGTTTTATTATAAGTTTCAATTTGCCAACATTTATTAATTATAATTTTAAAACCTGTTAATAAAACAATACATAACAGTTTCTGAAACATACTGACTTTTTTTTTCAGTGTGAATATGCGAAGAACTGAAGAAGGAAATACATGACGATTGTTTATTTCTTTTTTGCACTGTCATTTATGCTGTTTAATTTATCTTCATTAGTTTAAAAAGAACATAATTTTTTTATATTTTGTAAGAACTCAAAATGCACCTTTAACAGAGAGTTTTTCAACTGTAGACCTGAAAATAGATGCTTGTCACAGGTCGATTAAACAATGCAGTTTGGCGATTAAATGAAACAACTAACCAGCCACTACTCCACCCCTCTATTCTGTTTTAATCATTAAACTGCCTAAAAATTTACTAACTGTACATTTCTTCTTTCCCCAATTCTCATCTCTCATATGTATATATACACTCTAAGACAAAAAAATCAATGCACCCCGCAAAATAATCCGATAACAATAAAACTGTACACGCAAATACCTGTCGACCGAATATGGAAATGATCAAAAATTCACAGCCAATGAATGAATAGTCAAAACTACAGTGCATTGAAACAGAGCACCATGGTGGTGTATATAAGGAGCGAATCTCGCTTTCAGGAACAAAACATGCAGTGGATTTCGATTGCGTTTACGTACCTTGATTGTAACAATGCCTCGCCGGCGAATTCGTGGCCACTACAAGCATATGAAGGAGTTTGAAAAACCCAGGCCACATGACAGATCCAAAAGCTTACTGTAGCTAGGTGTGTGGCCGAATATGAAAGAGTTTGAAAGAGGTGTGCGGTCAGACTGCATGAGGCTGGATGAGCACACCGATGAATTACTCAGCATTTGGGTAGGAGCGATGCAGCAATGAAACAATGTTGGCAGGAATGGGTCTGAAATGGCAGATTTCAGCAGCAAATGGGCAGCCTAGAGCGATGACAGAACGGGAAGATAGAGCACTTATCAGAGCAGCTGTGATAGCACGAGATTCGTCGTTATCAACCATCCAACATATGACAAACACGCAAGTGACCACCCGAACCATTAATAGAAGACTACGGGAGCAGAATCTACACTCACGGTGCCCATTATGCACCATCAACAGTGATTGCAATGGTGCTGGGCTCAATTAACGTGGAATTGTTCGGATTGGGAACAAATTGTCTTCAGTGATGAGTCAGTCCCATTTTGAACTGAGTCCCGACGACCAGTGCAGAAGTGCCTGGAAATAGCCCGGACATCGTCAGGATCCTGCTCTTACTGTCATACGTCACATGGCCCGACAACAGGGAGTTATGGTCTGGGGTGCCATTTCGTTTGATAGTTGGACCCCTTTGATAATCCTCTGTGGCATCATCACAGCACAAGGGTACATTGCCAACATTCTACGACCCGTTGTATTGCCATTCCTTTCGTAACGCCCCGGGCTAACTTTTTAGCAAGATAATGTCAGGCCACACATGGCACACATCTCTATTGATTATCTGCGTGCTTACGACACACTTTCTTGGCCAGCCAGATCCCCAGATCTCTCTCCTATTGAGCATATTTGGGCTGAGATGGAGCGTCGCCTGTGACCATCTCAGAATATAGACGAATTAACCCATCAATTGGAGGTCATTTGAAATGACATCCCTCAAAACACCATATGGCAACTTTATGCAATCAATGCCACGTCGGGTAACAGCTTGTATCAAAGCTAGAGGTGGACCAACGCCATATTGACGTGCTCACTTTGTGTAGATCTTTCAATGCAATAAATCACCCAATTGTTCTGAAATTCTAATCATTTCTTTTTCTGTACATCCACATTAGACCAAATTTTATCCCATTTGGATAATTCTTTCATGGTGCATCGATTTTTTTTGTCTTAGAGGATATACTATATATGTATATTAAATTTTGGATGTACCGATCGATTTTACAAAAAATCTGTGATAGAGTGTCCACTAAACTAAAACTGCTTACTGGCCACTTGCTACTAAGCAAAAA
This sequence comes from Amaurobius ferox, assembly GCA_951213105.1. Taxonomy (NCBI): domain Eukaryota; kingdom Metazoa; phylum Arthropoda; class Arachnida; order Araneae; family Amaurobiidae; genus Amaurobius; species Amaurobius ferox. The sequence continues at coordinate 140,668,468 of OX578144.1, read as the reverse complement.
TTCAAATTTCTAGGTTTACTCAACTGTATTTAAAGTGTTTAACAAGATTTAAGGGTGCTCGTAGTTTACCAATCCCCACTGACGAACTTTAAAAAATGCTGTCATTTTAGTATGATTTTTTTTTCTCTCAGTCTGAAAGCACATGGTTGCAAAAGGATGTGGCAAAACAAAATACATACATAGAACACAAATGAATGGAAATCAAGGTTTATATACAGATACACTAACTGCATAACAAAATTGGCTCATTTAAAAAACTCTTTGTTAATTAATGATACATCTATGATCTTTCTTAATTAATGATTCAAAGAGAATGTTTTTATACAGATCGTAGAAACCCTATAAGATCTTTTACGAGATCTCAAAGCAATCTTAGAGACCCTATAAAATCCTCTACGATCTTTCTTAATTAATGATTCAAAGAGAATGGTTTAATTTTCAGTAATTTTAATTCAAAAAATCTTTTATTGTTTTGAATTTTAAAAACATTATTGTTTATATGTTTATTTTTCGATAATTTAAATTTTAAAAACTTTATTACTTTTGATCATTTAAATTAAAAAAAAAAAATTATTTAGAATACTTTGAATTTCAAAAAGTTTTTGCTTACTTTTGATAATGACCATTAAAAAAAAACCTTTGTTTACTTTCATTAATTAGAATTTTTAAAATTGTTTTCCTTATTTTTCAATAGTTTGATTTTTTTTAAATTGTTTACATTTTTATTATTTAAATTTTGTAACTTTTTTTAACTTTTTAATAGCTTAAATTAAAAAACAATTGTTAAATTTTGAATATTTAAATTTGATAATTCTCTGTTTACTTTTAATAATTTAAATTTAAAAACTTTTGTTCACATTTCAAACCATTATTATGAAGAAAGAATCCTTCATGAATGGAACTTCACATATGTGGGTATGTTAACTATGTAGTGTATGACATCACATACTGCATAACTGACTACCACATACATCACAATTGGCTAGTCATCTTTCATTTGGATATAAATATTTGGGGTCGGTAAACTACACAAATACCAATTTAAGCATAGTACACAATCTTACAGGTTTAAAAATATGTAAATTATTTTAATTAATTCATGAAAAAACTTCAGACACTATACAGTTTAGAATTCCTGTGCTGGTGTTTGATTAAAACTAAACTAAATAAACTCCAAAATGAAAAGACAGTAAAATCACAAACTGATAAAAGCAATTTCAGATATGAATCAACAATCAACTCAATTAAAAGGTTAACATATGTACCCTTTTGGATCGAGTAAGTCATGCACTTTCTCATTGTAAATCTCCATATAAGAAACTTCTACTTTGTAGTCTGACTGTCTGCCCGATGCATTGATTCTCTCAAAAAGAGCATCACATAACCTGGGAATCAAGCCTTTGTTGTCTTCTGATCCCATCATCGTAAAGGACTTCCCTGAACCTATGGAAAGATAATAAACAAGGATTCTTTTAAGTATGAACACTTCAAATAGAATCGGAGCCAGACAGAGGAGTCCTAGCCCCTACATTCATGTCCCTGATAAAAAAAACATTCAATATTCAGCAAGGAACTGAAATTTCATCCAAAACATCATCTAAATATCTAGCGAAAATTTGCTTTTTGAGAATTTTTAACTTCATTTTGTATAGTACAGAAATAAGATTTAGTTTAGCTGAATTTGTGGTTTTACTAATGATTAAAAATGCATATTTAATTAAAAATATTTAAAAATCAAAATAAGACAAAAGTATTTTGGGTACTTCTGCATTATTGCTGGAGTGTGTGTGTGTGTGTGTGGGGGGGGGGGGCTGCTATTATATAGATATTATGGAGTCAAAATTAATATTGCATGGATAAAACTTATACAAATTCCTTGTAGAAAGCAGTCATAAATCAAGGTGACAAAACTGCTTTCTACAAAGAAGATGTACTAGTTATTGTCTTACAAGCAGCAGTTCACTATTAGCGTTAATATTGCATGTTAATTATCAGACGTTTTAATCTATTAATTAATAATTTAAAAAGTTTAAAGCAAGGAAATGAAGTGTCTTTACACAGAGATTTCTAAAATTACAGAGTTTTTAAGGACTTCTGATAGAGAACAGTAAGAGCTCTAAATAAGCAATCATTTTTCCTTGAAAATTTACAATTTAATGAAAGATATTATGAAAAAAGTTTATGTAGATTAAATACATCCGCATTTTATCATTGTGAGTAAAAATTAAAAATATTTAATCCTTTACTCACCTGTCTGTCCATATGCGAGGATGCAGGCATTGTAGCCTTGAAAAGCGTTATCCAAAATATCTGCTCCAAGGCTGTTGAATACCGTTTCTTGGCTGGCATAGTGGTGGTGGTTTTCATTAAAAGACCAAAAACACTGATCAAAGGCAAAACTCTAGAAGGGGAGAAATGCAGAAAGACACATCAATAAAGCTCAAGTCGATATACCAGTATAAAAATATTCAAATATAGCTTTAAGATAAAATAATACAGATAAACTGTCAGACATATACTGGGGTACTACAGTGGCCTATCCACCTGGGTAACAGGTGGATAAATCTGGCATGATTTGGATGCACAATTGATTGCATTGTCGATTGTTAGCTGCAACCTGCATGTGAAATGTGCAAGCGCATTGAGGTGCAGTGGCCTATGTATATAAATAGTAGCACATATATCCAGGCACATATACCCATGGAGACACAAGACACAGTTGATTGTATAGATCTGATTTGTGCAATCGTGGTGTCTACCATTACTCATGACCTGCTCAAATAGTGCTGTTGTTGTTGCTGAGACCCAGACAGTCCGACTTACCAGAAAGGTGTAAGGTAACTGTTTGGACGGCCGGGAAGAGCCACCCAATTTAGAACGGAATCCAGTGGGGGAGGCATCCACAGGGACCATACCCTTCTTCCCCTACCACCGACCTCTCAGAAGGGCTTATGAACCCATATGTTTAACATGATCATACTCTGTGTGAACATGGCGGCAGTTTTGGCAGAGGAGGGAATCGAACCTGGACCTACCAAGTACAATTCCCACGTGCTAACCACTGGGCTACCGCATCCCTCTGCTTGAATAGTGTATAAACTTCGATAGTGTGTAGTAGCTTATGCACCCACATAATGGGTGTCGAAAACCCAGACCACTCAACTCGCCCTAAGGCATGAGCAACAATTTGAGTGGCTGGAAACCGACATAATGAGTGTTGTTGTTGAGACCCAGACCGTCCAACCTACCAGAATGGTGTAAGGTAACTGTTTGGATGGTCAGGAAGTGCCACCCAATTTAGAACGGAACCCAGTGGGGGAGGCATCCACAGGGACCATACCCTCCTTCCCCTACCACCAACCTCTCGTAAGGGTTTACGGACCCACATGTTTAAAAGTGATCGTACTCCGCATGAACACTGCAGCAGTTTTGGCAGTAGTGGGAATCGAACCAGGGCCTACCGAGTGCAATTCCTGTGAGCTAACCACTGGGCTACCGTGCACATTCGTATAATGGGTGTTGAAGGCCCAGGCCACTTGGCTGGCCCAAAGGCCTGATAGAGAACAGTAAGAGCTCTAAATAAGCAATCATTTTTCCTTGAAAATTTACAATTTAATGAAAGATATTATGAAAAAAGTTTATGTAGATTAAAGACATCCGCATTTTATCATTGTGAGTAAAAATTAAAAATATTTAATCCTTTACTCACCTGTCTGTCCATATGCGAGGATGCAGGCATTGTAGCCTTGAAAAGCGTTATCCAAAATATCTGCTCCAAGGCTGTTGAATACCGTTTATGTGTATTTATTGTATTTATTTATGTGTATTTATTTGTATTTATTTCTGGTAATGTGCTCTTTCTGGTAATGTGCTCTGTAATTTTTTGTTTGCAAATAACCTTCTTTTATTTATACAGTAATCTTAATTTATATTTATTATATTGTAAATTAAAAAAAAATATGTATATATTTGTTTATCAACATAAATACATAAATATTTTTTCATTATATATATTTAGAATCATCACAAGTCATATATAGCCAAAATTGCAAGAACAACTTAGCTATATGTATGATTGTGATGATTCTAAATACAATGTTTAATAATTTATTCTTAAAGTAAAAGCAGTTTTAAATTGTTTCTTATAATATTTTATTATTTTTATACCTATAATAAACAGTAAGTCATTTATGTTTCTGAATAGGTTTAGCAATTTTAAAATATTTTCCATTTAATTTCCATAGTTTGTGCGGTTTTAAATTTTTGACTTAAATTTTTTTAGATAAAATCTATTTTATGTAACTGGTCGCTGTAGTATATTGGTAATGAGAAAATGTCCTGCATAGAATTTTTTATATACTCTTCCTGAGAACATTACAAAATAAACCGGGATCAAAGTCAATAATATACTTTGAATCTAGCTTTAAATTCATTCGTAATAGCAAACGTAAACATATAGCGCCGGCCCTTAAGTTTAATAAATCATTAAAAAAAATAACTTCTCATAAAAAAAGCTTTAAAAATTGGATTATACAGTCACTGATTTATTACCATTACATACCTAATGAACACTCTTTAATGACAGTGGTGAGTTTTGTTTACATCTAGTTTCAACCTTTCACCCTATTTTTCACGAAGAACATCATTCATTGAAATATTTTATCTGATGATGTAAAACTAGTAGTTTTGTGCACATTAGAACAATACGATACGTATAACTAACTAATCGTTAGTTTGGGACAGAAGAAACAGCTATAATTAGTGGCACTTTCAGAATGTAAACAAACTTATTTACGGAGTCGGGTAAAAGCGCAAGATCCACAACCAACTAGTCAGCCGTGCGAGAGGGCATATGACTTCTATGCGCACCAAAATGAGTCGTTTTCCCGAAAAATCAGAAAGGCGAACTTTGATTGCAAATAAAACATTAAATACAGCTCGTAGAATAAAACATTTCATGTTTTTATCCGTTTTAAAATATTTTGAATCAAATTAAAAAAAAATATGTCGGAATTGTCCATTACATGTATCTTTACACAGTTATGTTATTAATTCAATGAAGTATTTGTGAATGAATAACTAGTATACTTTAAACCCCTTTCGATCTCGTATTTCCTATTGAAATATAAACGTATTTTTACACATTTCAGGTTTTACTAAAGCAAAATAACAGTTCATGGAGTAAAATCGTGCATTTTTACTTTCCCTGCAATACATGGTAATGTATAAGGAAAGTATTGGAATCGTGTCGAAAATCACAACTCGAGTTTTCAACGGGTCTATACGTTTTGGAGCCTCTAGGACACGAAAAAAAAAATTTTTTAGCGTGACGTCTGTGTGTGCAGATTTCGTATCCACTCTAACTAAAAAACTAATGGACCGAATTTCACAAAATTTGGTAGGTAAGTCACTTGTGGCCGAGTCTGGTGCTGATTAGTTTTGGGTACGATTCGGGATAAAAGAACCCGCCTATTTTTGCGAAATGACCCGCAAAAGCTTGTATCCAGGGCCCAACTAACATAGGGCCCCCAAAATTAAGCAATTTCAACATCGAAAAATTAAAGGCTGCTTCCTAAAAAAAAAAAAAAAAAAAAAATGTATGCCATCGGAATATGTTTGTCCAGCGGATAGATTTATTTTGGAGATATATAGGGACTAACCGCACTCATTTAGCATGCTGGTATTTCAGCTAAAGAAGGTTGCCAATAATTAAATCCCATTAAAATATGTAAGAATCTCATTTTGTATACCTTTTTCTAGTATACTGGCATCTTGGCTAAAACAAATTGCCAATAATCTAAATTCCATTAAAATATGTAAGTATCACATTTTGTATATATTTTTCTAGAATGCAATTATGTTTTTGAAAAAATAATTCTGTTCATTTCATATATATCGAGAGGAAAAGGGGATCCCCGGAGGGATGTCTGCGCCGGGTCCCAATTAGGCTAAGTCGGGCCCTGTGTGTGTGTGTGTGTGTCTGTCTGTCTGTCTGTGGACAGCCTTGATAGGCTCCCTATCAAGGCTTTCTAGTTTATGCAATGTATGTATCCACTCTAACTCAAAAACTAATGTACCAAATTTCATAACATTTTATAGGTAGTATTTCTTGTGTGTGATCCTGGTGTTGATTAGATTTTGGTACGAGTCGGGATAAAAGAACCCGCCTTTTTCGGCGATATTGCCCGACAAAATTGTATGTATCCACTATAACTAAAAACTAATCGACCCAATTTCACAAAATTTGGTAGATGACTTAGAGGTGGGTGGCTCAAAGAGAGCCTAGCACATCGACAAGGGGTCTATTGTACATAAATTTGGTAGATAAATCACTTGTAAGATACCCTTGTCATATGGATATATGTATATTCTTTGCCCTGGTGCTGATTACATTTTGGAACGATTCGGAAAAGAAGAACCTGCCTTTTGTTACAAAATGGCCCGCGAAAATCGCCAAAATATAAAATAAAAGACAGTTTGCTCAAATGTATTCATTAAATGCTTCTTTTATACGCAATTTTTGACGAGGAAAATAATAACCAGCCGCATTACTCTAGGATTAACCGTTTTTGAGATTTTTTTTTTGTTGTTATTGCCTTATTTTAAGCCGCGTTTGAAAAAATACCCAATACATACAAAAATTGAATTAAAAGTGCCAATTTAGTGCTATTATGTGCCATTAAACTCAATTTAATGAATTATTAAAGAAACAAAGAGAAAAGTGGATTTGAGTCTGTAGAGAAAGTCATGTGCTGACCACATCAGATTTCTCTTTTCATTAGTTAGCATGTCCATTTGTAACCGCCTCACGCAAATGAATCTAAATAGTATTTGAAGGATATCAGAGTATGGTACGTATTATATATGTATCGAATGCCCACTGCATATAATAAATAAATACTGCGGAAAAACGTCAATTCAACACAGGCTGTTTTTAAAGGTGTGCTCTATGTCATATTTTTTCATCTTGGATATTGACTAAAACATGAAACTATATTTTTTGGAAATTGAACTTTGGCATAAAATTTGAATATCATTCAAATATCAATTTAAATGTTTCATTATATATTATTATATTTGTTTTGCTACATTCGTGTACCAATTATGCATGACCAGAATAGGATACCTTTTACCAGTAAAGAGAAATCAGTTTCACAGAAAATGTTCAGCCAGGGTCTCCCTGCACGCTTGATTTACCACTGGGGATTGCAACGTCCCTCCGAAAAATTAAAAAGTTAGCTCGATAACAAAGCGAAAAAAAAATTACAAAGTTGTCGAGCATTGTCTAATGAGTAGGAATAGTCACCCAGCCTAAACCTGTCGGGCTTGGAGGGACCCTCTTCGGACCTCGTCCGGTGAATGATTCCGCCGATACCGTTGCCATGGTTGTGTCGTCGTTGGTTAAGATATTTGTACTTCCCCGCCTCCTATACCCGTGCGTAAACCTCACGGTCGCCAGGGAGAGCTAATTTAACTCTATATAAATCTGCCGAAAACTGGAATTTTAATTTTCAATCTAGTTATAATACTTTAAACATGACTACTTAAATATGGAAAGCAAACTGTGTAAAGAGTGCTGATCGGATGACAAAAACACGATATTTCGATCCAACTTTTTTAGCACTCTATAATACCGAACACTTTGGCAGTATTAAATTTAAAAGAAAAATGAAAATGCTGAAAGTCTCAAAGCCAACATCGATTTGCAATTAAGTCCACGTAAAATATCGAGAAAAATAAATGACATTAATCTCATCTCGTTACCGACTTTTTTCCCCCTCTTAGATAAAAGTTTAAAAAAGAGAAAAGTTGCTTTCTTTTTTTAATAATATAAAATTAGTCAGCCGCAGCGACAGGTTTAGAAAAAATAAGTTCCTTTAACAGCTTGGCATTGCCAACAGGCGGAAAAAATGTGACTTACCCGTAAGACACAAATTATAATTCTCTTTTTCTTTTAGCTAGAAAATGTATCCGCCGTTGCCCGAGATTCAAGACGCAGACCTCTCATTAAACTGACACCAGAACCATACATAATTCTAGAAAACCTAACAACGCTTTTACAAAGAATTCACTTACAACAAAAAATAAATAACTTGCTGAGCGAGCGTAATAAGCGTGCGTGGCGAATGCAATCCAGATACACGGAATTTGCCAGCTCAAGATAAAACGTACAGTCTTTAAAATTAAGTTCTAGCACAATTAGAAGATGAAATTCAAAATTATCAAACTAATAAATTTTATCATACTTTCAGAATACCTAACATCCTGAAAACAAAACAGCGCTATGATTCATTCAAAAGGGGAAAAAATGTGTCTACCCGAGAAGCAAATTAAAAAATCTGATGTCAGCAGCACATGACTTTCCCTGCAGACTCAAATTCATATTTTCTTAATTTCTTTAATAATTCGTTAGATTGAGTTTAATTGCACCAAATAACACTAAATTGGCATTTTTAATTCAATTTTTGTTTTTATTTGGTAATTGGACATTTTCCCGAAATTGGCGTGATAAAAATGCAAGAAATCTCAAATATCTTGAGAACGGTTAGTCAGTCCTCAAGCATAATGGAATGCGTTATATTCTTTATAAAACAAGAATTTAATTGATACATTTAAGCATACGTAATCCCTTTTTTTTTAGGTTTTGGCGATTTTTGAGGACCATTTCGTAAAAAAAGGCAGATTGTTCTTTTCCGAATTGTACCAAAATCTAATCAGCACCAGAGTATCCCACAAGTAACTTATCTACCAAATTTTGTGAAATTCGTTCAATTAGTATTTTAGTTAGGGTGGATACATAAAATTTTTGCGGGCCATTTCATTAAAAAGGCGGGTTCTTCTTCTCCGAATCATACCAAAATCTAATCAACATTAGAGTATCCCACAAGTAACTTATTTACCAAATTTTGTGAAATTTGGTCAATTAGTATTTTAGCTAGGGTGGATACATCAAACTTTTGAGGGCCATTTCGTAAAAAGGGCAGGCTTTTCTTTTCCGAATCATACCAAAATCTAATCAGCACCAGGTTAACTCACAAGCGACTACTCTACCGAATTGTGTGAAATTCGGTCCATTAGTTTTTCAGCTAGAGCGGATACAGGCAATTTTTGCGGGCCATTTCGCAAAAACAGGCGGGTTCTTTTATCCCGAATCGTACCAAAAACTAATCAGCACCAGGGCACACCCAAGTGACTTATATACCAAATTTTATGAAATTCGGTTCATTAGTTTTTGAGTTGGAGTGGATACATACATTGCACAGACAGACAGACGTCACGCTAAAAGTAGTTCTTTTGTATTCTAGAGGTCTCGAAACGTGTAGATCCGTCGAACGGTCGTGTAGATCCGTTGGTCATTTTCGGTATGATTCCAACACGTTCCCTATACATTACAGGTAAAGTAAAAAATTAAATGCTATCCCAGAAAGTTTTCATCAAAATTTTGCCGTTCTTATCAAAATACTCATAATAACATCACACACACACATACACACACACACACACACACACGCATACACATATGTATAATTAAATTAGCAAAGTTAGTAAACAGTTAAATTAAGCCCACTTCTTTGAAAACAGGTGTTTTCTGTCTGTACAAAATGTTCACCATTTTATGCTTTTGTATTTGGATATTGTCTGCCTGATATAAGACTGATTTAAAAGTCGATATTCGACTGATTTTCGGCTTCAATTGTTTAAAATCTTTAAGTAATTTTAATCTCGCTGAAGAGTAGTAATTTATATCTTTAAAAATTTCGCTGAATCTTGAAGTTCAGGAAGATATCATCTATACCGATGCAGTCATTCGAAGCCTCCCCGGATTTCCCGCTATATATGACACATATACACATATAGAAAAACACTCATATTGTTGCTAACGCGCAATGTTCCGTTTGACGCCTCCTCCTTCGTTTGTCTCGAAGGCCAGGCGAAGAAAATAAAGTGCATGACGTCAGCATGACATGGCCCAGGGTTTCCAGGATTTCCCAGTTAGAAGAAGGGTTTCCAGATTTGGAGATTTATACCCAATTTGGCGACATTTAGTAACTTCCGGAAACTTCTCGATAGAACGATTATTCTTTGAGATTCAGAGATTTATTTCCATTAGAGGACTATAAAAATATGGAGAGACTTTAAAAGGACTCATCCCTCCGTTGCAGGGGAGCTGAAGACACGACTGGATTGGACTGTGCTTTTGACAATGTTTTGAGAATAGTAGCGACTGTTTTGAGAAATGACTTTCGTCAACGTTTTGAGAATATTGTCGCTTATTCTGTGAAATGAGTGGAGCATTTAAGTGCTGTTGGATTGCATATTGTTTCTGTTTACTTGTGAATAAACATGAGTTATCCTGAAACTTGAGCTCGTTCTTGTATCCTGCGTATACACCCGAGATTCTAGAGGATACGTTTCGTAACAATATATTACCAGATAAAAAAATATCCGTTTTTTTTGAGTGAAAACAACGTTTACCGCAAATTAGAATCATTACATACAACAATCTGTGCAAAAAGGAATTCCATCATGTACCCCAAGAAGCTCCACTATTATGTTTCCCAAATGGCCAGATTCTTCCCGTTAGAACCCATGTTTTTAGGTTTAACTGTACAATAACCATTTTACATTTAATTTCACAATCACCAGGCCTGTTTATTTGATATGTAGTTTTATTTAAATAAATTAAATTCGAATCCCACCGTTACTGTCTACAAAATGTGCATAATTTTTTTTTTTGGCCAGTATAAAAACTAAAAAAAATTGATAAGTTATTACCTGACTGCAGTAAAGCTTTTAAAACACAGCAGCGAATATACTATAGGAGGGCCATACAGAAGTACATAAAATAACACTATTTTAATCTCAAACCCATGGTCGGTTGTGCCCTAAGATGCCCCACTCTGCCCTACTATTAAATTGGTGATTAAATTCAAAGGAACAATAGGAGAGAGTGGGGTAGAGCTTCTAACTCCAAATACTACTTTCGTATGGGCTAAATATCGTTACGAAACGTTCTAGAATTCGTGGGTATATACACAGGCTACAAGAACGAGTCCAAGTTTCTAGATAACGTTGCAAGCACAAAGTAAAATGGAACAATATACAATCAAACAGTACTTAAATGCTCCACTCATTTCACAGAATAAGCGATATTATTCGCAGAATACTGGCGAAAATAATTTCACAAAACAAGTGCCACAGTTACCTTACACCTTTCTGGTAGGTCGGACGGTCTGGGTTTCAACAACAACAACAAAACAACTGCTACAGTTACCTTACACCTTTCTGGTAGGTCGGACGGTCTGGGTCTCAACAACAACAAAACAACTGCTATTATTCTCAAAACATTGACAAAAGTCAAAGTCCAGTGCAGCTCGTATATCGTCAACTGAGCTCCAACGGAGTGATGAGTCCTTTTTAGAGTCTCTCTATAAAAACTTCTGGAAATCTTTCTGTAGAAATTTCCAGAATTATATAATATCTTGTAGAATAATCGTTATTTGGCAATGTTTTTCGAAGTTTCGGGAAGTCGCCAAATTGAGGATAAATCGCAAAATATGGAAAACCTTCTAACTCGAAATTCTGATAACCATAAAGTGACGTCAGGAAAAGAATATCGCACCGATGTCTTCTGGAGAAAACACTCCGATGGCACCGTTTGGTCTGCGATAGAGACGAAAGACGCCAGTGAGAGAATATTACATACATACATACATGTCCAAAAGTTAAGCATAGTTGCAGTTTATGTGAAAATTTCCGGAAATCTACATCGGAATGGAAGGAAACGCGGTATGCGGGTATAATAGAAGAAGAAAACAATGTAAAACAAAGATAATAAAGACTTTTATTATCCAAAGAAAAGGGTCACAATACGCGTCAACCTCAGTAAAACAAAATGATGAATTCAATGTGATGCTATAGTTTAATATGGTGTGTGAGAACCTTGGGTAGCTACGCATGCTGCACAACGATTTCCCATACTTTCGATGAGGGTTTGGATAAGTTGTGTGCTCAAAGAGTTCCAAGCCTCACGGAGAGCAGTTTTCAATCCCGGAACGGAGCTTGGTGGGTAGCGGAGGGCTGCAAGATGTCTCCCGAACATATCCCACACATGCTTTATTGGATTTAGATCAGGAGAGTTGGCAGGCCACTGCATGTGCTGGATATCGTCAGTTTGAAGGAAGTCGTCGGCCAAGGCCGCACACTGAGGAGAAGCGTTATCATTTCATGAATATGAAATCAGGACCAACAGCACCTCAAAACAATCGAACGGTAGGCTCAAGGACTTCGTCTCTGTATCTTTGTCCGGTAACCGACCCCGTGTCATAGATGTGGAGGTCTGTGTGGCCGTCCATCATGATGCCTGCCCAAACCATGTCGGAAAACCCTAAACGGAGAACGATGTCTTTCCGTGATGTTTCCCGCGTGAAAACGCATTCCACATTCTCTCCAGATCGTGGTACGATGAGAATCAGTTTGCAGGCTAAACCTGCACTCGTCACTGAACATGACATTGCCCCACTGTTGTCCACCCCACTGCCGATGTCCCAAGCTCCACTGTAAAATCGCGCGTTTCTGTGCAGATGTCAGGGGGATGCAAACTGCTGGTCGTCTGGCATAGAGACCAACGTGTCCGAGTCTCCTGTAAACAGTTTATATTGAAACAATGACTCCTGTGGCGGCTGTCAGGGCTGGACCCAGCTACCTGGCAGAACGGTTCCTCTGACGTCGCGCAGTTATCACCAAATATCGGTCTTGCCGAGCGGTTGCTACCCTTGGCCGACTTGATACTGGTCGTCGGGTAACATCTCCAGTGGTTTGGAACCTCTACCATAGTCTGGAGATCACACACTGAGGCACATTCAGAATTCGAGACGCTTCGGTTTGGGATCGACCGGATTCTAGCATTCCAATAATTCGTTCCATCAAAAACAGGTCCAGTTGGCATCTTTGTGACCTCTTTCGTCCTTTTTGAATGTTAACAATGCTCAGTACCGCAGCCATTGCGAAATTCTGCCTCAAATGGCCATGCCGCTCGAGGCCGTTTTATACTCGTTCCGACGTGCGCCGGTGCTTTGCGCATGTCGACGTCGACTGAACTGTTTTGCATATGCACAATGATTTACCTTCGTCCCCCGATTCTCTACAACTGATTGTGAACCATTGTATCCATATTAACTCCGAATTTTTTGCATTTTACGAATAATGCTTAACTGTTGGACATGAGTGTACATACATACATATATATATATATATATATATATATATATATATATATATATATATATATATATATATATATATATATATATCAATATTAAATGAATGATTATGTCGAATGTACGATTTTCATTCTAAAAAAAGTGTGTTCAGATGCTGCAAACATGAGTGAGTCCCCTTCATCCAAAAAGAGCTGTCTCAGTCATTGCCATGATATTTGAATACTAAACTCTATTTTTAGCCTATCAATATTTTCATTCAATGGAGCAGACTATACATAAAATGAGCGTTTAAAACAGAAAGCACTTTTCATTTAAGGTCGGATAGGTTAAAAATAACGCCGATACCATTAAATACATGAAAATCGTTCGAATTGCGTGATGACTAGATTGAAGATGATCAAAAAGTCCAATTTTTTACTTTCTCATACTATGTAATAAAGTATAAAGAACGTATTGTTTTCACGAAAATTTTAGAATTCGAGATTTGGATGTCAATGTATGTTTTCGGACCTCCTTAACACGTTTGGACTATTTTTGGAGTGGAGGTCCGTCTGTCTGGGGTCGATTTCTTGTGCGCACGATAACGGCCATACATATGAATGGGTTTTCACGACACTTTACATCAAGCTTTGTTATCAAAAAATCTAGAACTATATAGACTTTTTTTAACTCGAGCGAGAACTTCAAAATTTATTTGAAATTTTATATTTTTTTTTAACATGGCAGCATAGGACAAAATGGGACATCATCATGCCTAAAAGGGTTTATTTAGGGCTCAATGATCACGTGACTTAATAGCTTCAATCATTGTTGTGGAAAATAGCCGCGACACATTCTTTTTTTGTTCCCGACTTCATCAGCCGCCTCGGGGGAGGGGGGGGGGGTAACCCGCTCCTTCCCGGGGTACAATATCAAGTATGATATCAATCGAAATATTTTTTAAAGCCCTTTAAAATAAAGGGTAACACGCTATAATTGTTATTATTTGGACCCACGATACCGATTTTTCAAAATTTTTCTTGTAAAATTTGATTAAAAAGAAAAAAAAAAAATTGGAATTTAGCATGAGAATGTCGAGTCGAGTCACAATTAATGGCCGTTAGGTGGCACTAAGCGCTCGTTCGTATACTCTCAAAAATATGTCAGAAGTATCATCTGCTAATATTTCAGATGATCGTCACATATCTCTTTTTATCAATGAAAGAACATGGCATTTCCCAAGAGTGAAATAATTCTTTTTTTTTATTTTAGAGCAATATTTTTCAAGCCATATTTATATGAGAGTGTCACTGAAAAGTTTCAAAAGCGTTCATTGGAGAGTTTCAGACAATTTGAGATGAAATAGAAGGCCTGCATGTTCTTGCTTTGTTTGCAATAAATCCAGTTTCTCAAAAACGATTTACTAGTATCGAAATTGTTGAATTGTAAAGGCATTTCTCCTGAAACTGTTTAATGGCACTTTGAAAAAAAAAATGGCTAAAGAATATTTCTCTAAAATAAAAGTTCTTTAACTCTGGAAGATCGCCCCGTTATTAGATTGATAAAAGGGATATTTGTACTGTATTTCACTCTTGTTCGGTAGACAAATACAAATTTTACACATATCAATTAACCAATAATAATTTAATCACCCATAGTCCGTGGACTATGATTTGAAAACACAAGGGCTTATTTATTAGGATCTAAACTACAAATAATACATTGCATTTAATGGGAAACATAGGCATAGAGGAACAGTAGACACTGCGATTATTTTAAATCGGCTTCTTATTGAAGTTGCAACTTAAAAATGATAAACATGAAGGTCGCTTACCTTTGGTTGTTTTCCGCTTTAGTGCGTCATGGAAGAAAAGAAAATCCCAACAGGAAAGAGGAGAGACGGCGAGGGAAAATATGGAAAGAAAAGAAAAGTATAAAGGTTAGAATATTACAGGGATATAAGTCATTGCATCCACAGAGATTCTTACGCTGAAACAGCAATTTATGCATAGTATAAACACAAAAAAGTAAGCTTTCAAACAAGGCCGTAGCCAGGTAGGGGGCTAACCCCCCCCCCCCCCCCCCCCAAGAGCTATACTCTGCCCTCCTGATAAAATATTAAATTTTTACTAGTGATATGAAATTTCATATAAAATGTCATTCAGACTTTGCATACGAAATATTTCTTTGAGATCTTTTTATAAATTTTTCCTTTTTAGATCTTTTAATTTAGCTAAATGTGTGATTATACTCATGATCCATTTATTTACATATTTAAAAATATTCAGAAATTATTACAATAGTATTTAGGTTACTTTTGTATTATTGTGGGGTTTACTGTTATACATTATAAAGTCAAAATCAGCTGATAAGTAGGTAAGAGTTAATATTAAGCATTAACTTGTATTAACTTTCAAAATGTTTCTATAAATTATTAACAGTTTTATTTATATTAAAATCAATTGTAATTATTATATATTAATATTGATGAATAATAGCTATATGGATATCAATAATCAGTTCTTAGCTCGCAAATACAAATATGTAATTATTTGTTAATAATTTATATGAATTGAAATGTGTAATAGTAACTACTATGATTTACAAATGTTAATGATTAATTGTGTTTTTGATGAGCCCCTCCTTTAAGACTGATGAGTCCCCCTTGAATTTTCCTCCAGCTCCTCTTCAATTTCGCCTTTGGCTGCGGCCCTGCTTTCAAATACTGTTGCAATAATTAAATTTTTGTAGTACATTAAAACTAGCCATAAAAATGACGAATACAAAAACCGTTTCGAATGAATGCATAAAAATGGCACCCATTTTATAGTTCTGTTAAAGTGGAAGTTGCTGTATGTAAAAGAATGTTTCATCTCGAATCACTGTATGCTGCCTTATTTTTAGACATTTTATTCTAAAAATGAATCATCAACAAAAATAAAGTAGTTTCACTAGTTTGAGCAAAAGAATAGCCAGCATACAATTTCAGTATTTGAAGCGCAACTCTGGTACTATAGTTACACATGGAACAACAAAAACTCTATATAAAAAATTGAATTATAAAACACAAAAATATCGTCAGCTATAACTATAAATTAAAATATCTGAAGAACGGTTGCTTATTTATGCACCAATAGATTTCATTAAAAAATTCGAGTTTTTAAAAACACAATTTGTGTGCTTATAGGTGTTCTCGAATGATAGCTGGAAGGACATTAGAGCAAAAAAATTTCAACATTTATACATTTTTCAAACAAAATTCCAATATTTAGGATCCCCCCAAAGAATCATAGGTCAAGTCCCACGTTAAGTTTCAAGTATATACCTTCAGCCGTTTGGGCTGCGTAATTCATCACTTTGTCATTCAGTCAGTCTCACTCAGCAGTATACATATGAGGCAGATGGCTTTGCCTGAATCAGGGCCTGATTAAGCCAATGTGGGGCCTAGGGTCTGGTGTTAATTGAGGGGGCTCCCATACGCTCACGGCATACCCAATACAAAAACCATCACTAAGCAAATTTGGAAGTTTAGGACTATTGTCCCGAAGGCACTTTTGTACATGTACAACTTTTTATTTTAAAGCAAAACTTTAAAAGATGTATAATAAACTATTAACATATTTTCGAAATTTAAAATAAAAATTAACATTATCAGTTTATATGATTTATATAATTACATATATAATTATTTCTGATTAAAATGTTTTAACATGTACAAAATTTAAGGGCCGCGGAGGCCTTGACCTGAATGCACATTTAAACCCGTTGAAGACCCAGACCGTCCGACTCGTCCAGAGGACTAAGAGCAACTATTTGGACGGCCGGACATTTAAACCCGTGTATAAAATGTAGAAAAACAGCTATTGACATTGGCTTAATACTAAGCAGATTTTTAACTTGGCACTTTTCGTGACTCTGTATTCTCGATTACAAAATTAACAAAAAATATTTTAATATTGTATAATTAGCCCAAAAAATATTATATAATTAGCCCACTTATTCCCGAAACAGCTTCTTTCTTTGTTTTTGTTATGCATATATAATTACGCTGTGCTTTAATCGCAAATTATTTGTACTAGTTTTTACACCTATAAATACTTGTTAAATGTGGAATTCTTAGATGAGTGCTAATTCATGCTACATTTTCATAAAAAAAAAAAATCTTTGGCAGAGATTACATGCTTCACGAGTAACACGTTACGAATTTCCGCCATAGAGTAACACACACAGACATCACTTCGAAAAACGTTCGATTCTGTTCCGAAATATCAAAATGTTTACATGAAAAAACTCGATATTGAATTTTCGATTCCATCTCAACATTTGCCATACATATTCCTTGCATTCATATGCAGGGAAAGTAAGTATGCAAAATATCTGATGTGGGCAACACATGACTTTCCCTACATAATACAACGACTTTACGTCTTTCACAGTTTACAAGGACGTTTTTAGATGTGCACTAACATTTGGCGTTTTCTGAAGGACAACACACGAAACTATTTAAAAAGTACCAAATTAGCTTATATTTCGCTAAAACCTAACTTGACAAATGGAAATATTGCTAGCACCTGCTGAGAAGTAGCCCATATGAAAAGAATAATTTTTTCATCAGTATATCGCATCATTTCGTAACATTAACATAATTTTCGTTAATGTTAATTTGACATCATTACTTAAAAAAACAATCAATAGGATTCCAGCATTGTAATAATCTGATTGCAATAATCTAGAAATTGTACCAAATGACGTTCGAAACGCTCCATTCGTTCGTGAGATATCGCTTTCGTAGAGAATCACGGACACTCGACACTTAAAAAACGGACACTCAAAAACGCGCGATTCGAGTTCAGGGAGGCTTGAAACGTGCTCCCCCGTGGGAAACTCGAATTCGAATTTTCGACCCTGTCACAATACTTTCCCTATATATTATATATGTAAGAAAAGTAAAAACATTAGTTGTCTAATAAGACTTTACATATACATTTACGATTGTTATTCGTATACCTTTATAGCTGTAGATAAAATTGAGTAATACAGTAAAAATGTTTCAATGCTGCTAATAGATTTCATTTTATATGCGGTTTCTAAAATGAATTAAATTATTATCCAAAATTAAGAGAGTTTTTCTCTTTATATTTTATTGAGTAATTGCTTATTACCGATTTTATTGTGCTGTGAAATCAGAAAACATTCTGCAAAAAAATATAGGCATTCATAAAAAAAATGAGCTATAGCCGCAAAACTCGGCATGCAGATGTTGTTTTACAAGTTAGACATATGATCAAACTGTCAGCGTCAATGATGTCACAGGGCTCATGCCAACGCGCATGAGAAGGATGCATCGTGCAGCATTTAAAACGACCGGTATTCTCACTCATGGGAAATTGGAATTTGATATTCTGTACAAAGTTATGTGCAAAGATCCCTTAGAGACGTACTCGACGGCGCTACGAACAATTGTCGAATTTCGAGAGCGTTCGCATCATAGGCTTAAAAAAAGCTAGTGGGTCCGACAGAAGTATCAATCGTCATCTTCTTCGATCTAGTCCGTCCGACCTACCCCAAGGTATAAGGTATCAGTTTCGACGACCAGGAAGTGCCACTCAATTTAGACCGGAACCTAGTAGGGGTGTCATCCACAGGGACGTCCCCTCCTTTCCCTACCACGAACCTCTCGGAAGGACTTACGGACCCACATGTTTAACGTAATCGTACTCCGTGTGACAGTTTAGGCAAAGGCGGGAATCGAACTCGAGTCGTCCGAGTGCAATCCTCGTGCGACTGGGCTGTCGCACCCAGTCGTCATCTTGGTCGGAACGACAGAGTAGTGGCTCGGTGTTGGCAATAGTGGATCAGAGAAGGCACATATGTAACCATCGCATAGGTTCAGGTCGCCCCAGACAGACAACTAACTACTTTAGAGGATCGTGCAGTCAAGAGAGGAGTCACTCCCACACCAATGGCATCGCTTTCGGCCAATCGAAGGCATTTACCATCCTCCATGCATCACGCATCAAGGTATACTATTCGAAGACGACTGTCAGATTAGGTGTAGACGTCCATTAAGGCACCCACTACTGACCCCTCAACATAAGTACAGCTGTCTGAATGAGGGCCGAGCTCGGTCAGTCTGCGTCAGTGTTCGATTCGAGGCATGCTGTCTTTAACGACGAATCTCATTTTTCTCTCAATACCAATGACCACTGCATATGTGTGTGGAGGACTGACCATCGTTCTGATCTCGCATGTGTTGTCGTGCAGCATACGGCCATCACACGTGGTGGGGCCATGCTGGGGCGGCAATTGCAGTCTTTCCTCGTTATACCACTGACCAATTGCAATATTTGCAGGGACATAAGCAACTTAATTGACTTTGTGCTCCACAGAATATCGGCTTGTATTGCTGCCAGGGGAGGATTTATCAATTACTAAAATGTCTTCTTGCCACCATTTCTTAATGAAACGTCCCCCCACCCCCAAATTTAATCATTTGCATATCTCCTCAAACGATACCTACATGCCGAGTTTCGCGGGTGTAGCTCAATTTCTTTTGGGTGCATATATATTTTTGCAACTGTGTATTTAAAGAAATTCTTTGAATATGTGAATATTAAACTTCCAATAAAAATAAGATCATCATATAAAACTATATACATAAATGCCTGAAAAATAAATTTAGAATGTTTAAAAATTTAAATTCAATTACATTTTCTATATTTAATATAATTTATTTAATTTTATTTTTATTTGTGTGTGTGTATGTATGCGTTTTGAATATTTTATTTCATTACAAATTATATATAGATTGTGCTTCATTGAAAGATCTGCATGAGCAGAAATTTCAAAATTTTACTTGGCCCGGCCCGATCAATGCTCCAACCCAGCTCAAATCCAATGAAATTTTTGAATGTGGAAATCGAGCCCGACCCGGTTGAAATGTGTTAAAAAACCACGAAGTTGTGTCATTTTTATACAAAAATTAAGGTAAAATACTTTTTTTTTCCTCTTAAACATTTGCCTTACATGGCTGAAATAAACAAAATATTTTACGCAGTTTTTTAAATTTCATTTACAAAATATCAAGCTTTTAAGTACATCCTTCCCGGCCCGATAGAAATTTAAAAAATGCTAAGCCGGAATCCGGCTTGGCTCACCACAGACTAATATATTCCGCATTTATATAAAATGTATAAAAATTGATATTTGGATAGCTTTTTCTAGAGTAAGTTGAATATGATATTGAATATGTATATATTTTACACGATTTTTACTAACTGACGTAATGTGGAAAATACTCCCCCCCCCTCCCTTGTAATTAACGATTGTTCGACACCTTTGACAGTGCATTTATGTAAATTTGCTATTTATTATAAGAATATTAGTGTATTTAAAAGAATATATATATTAACAGCATCCCAGAATGAATTAAAAACTAAGAAATTTAACAATCAACACACTAGTATACTTTTTAGGCTGAAAATATTATATAATATTTCAGTCTTTTGGGTATATTAGTTTGTAATTTTTAGTGTATAATGATTTACAGTGATGCAATGCCTCAATTTTTTATTTAGTTTATGATTACGTGAATTAAATATATATCTATGTTTATTTATTTAAATTTACTTAAACTAATAAATATATGACAGGTAAAAGTATGTTTAAATGCTGATCATGTTTATAGTTTAAAAAATTATAAAAGTACAGTTTCGTAATTTTTTTTTTCTTTTTTTTTTTGGGGGGGGGGGGGGGCGCATTAACATAAAATCGCCAATCGAACGCTAGTGTCTATGCGAAATCCCATGTTAAAGATATTGGCATGAGTTCCTATGGGAGTGAACCTTCTGAATATAGTATTCTGTATGGCTCACGGTTCAAACCGGGACTAAACCCACAAGCCACGGCCGAACCCGCGCTACATTTCTCGCTTGATTATACCCGACCCATCAACCAAATTGCTCTAGAATGACTACTCAATTCAAATTTCTAATTCGAAATATAAACTTTTCTTGTTTATATTAAAAGTTCAAGTTTAAAAATATTGTTGCCATTTTAATCTCAATGTTTCTAAATTTAGAACTTATTTCACGTTTGTTTGCTTCTTGAAATGTTTCTTCCCGCTCGAATGGCAACAATTCGTGGAAGACAGACAATACTGAAAGCGCACTTCATTTTTACACAACTTGAAATTCAGCGTCACAGCTGCGCCTGATCAAACCGAGTGATAGTTACCTGAACGCACTGATTCAGCCATCCCATTGAATCGCTGCAGCATGTGTTGCCGGCATGAAAAGCCTTGAAAAGTGTAAGAACAGCACAAAATAAAATTGTCTCGCACCTGTAGAATTTTATTTCGTAATTATTCTAATCGGACGCCATAGTGTCATATATTTTAACACTTTATTTACCGCAAGCCTAAAAATAGGCTTTTTGATGCCAACGCTTATCAACCGCGAGCCGATTAATAAGCGGTTGCAAGTGCTGTTTTTTGCAATAACTTTTAAAACGTAGATGTGCAGTAGTTTCAATTGCGGATTCAAGACGACATGAGTGTTGGACGCGTGTCCTTGTGGATTTAAATAATTTTTAGTTTTCTTGATCCAAAACCCAGACAAAATGAATCCTGATAATGAAAGCAAAGACATTTTTCTAGATTCTTTGTCAGAGTGTTCTAATTGCTATTTGAGCAATGATAGCAGCAATTACAGTGGTGGTAGTGATATTATAGGGTATACAAAACATTATTCGGGATGACCGTTCCAATATCTCACACGATAAGCATAACCGAGCCGGTATTATGTGAGAATCTGCATTCAAGTTAGCCGGTCTTTTCCATGTAGGCAATGAAACCGCAGCCGGTAGATTAAGTGTTAAAAGAGTAGAAAATGTGGTTTGGAAAAAAAACAAAGACTTTCTTAATATTCCGCATATGACTTCTGTGATTTTTCACAAGGAATTTTCGTAAGGATTAATTAACATACTCTGTTCTACTTCTATATCTTCATGCCATGAGGAAGTCAAAATTTGCATTAAGTGATATCGCGATTAGAGCGAGTATTATATATTAGAAATGGCAATGATGACCTGGGCCCCCTGTTCGTGCGTTCAGAACAATTTGGTGTTTATTTCGAGAGTGTTAGGAAGTACCAGTGTTTATTTCAGAACATTTTGGCCGGGTCGGGGGGGGGGGGGGGGGGTATCGAACGGCACCTTAGAGACAGGGCAAGTGCTTATATTATATATATATAAAATATATAGAGGGTGTCCAGTGCTATCGGTGCCCAATGGCTATTTCCTCAACCGTTAGTCACAGAGATATACTTCCAAATGCAAAAATGTTTTGAATTATAAATTCTATTATCTTAGAAACATTTTAAATCAATAAATGCATTTTTGAAAGAAATACGATATATAAATTTTTATACGGTCCCCCAGTCCTACCAGTTATATTTAGGAAAATCATCGTCATACAATTTCATGCAAAATAAATAAATAAAAAAAGAATCATCCTTTTACGACCAAAATTCACAGTTATGAAGTGAAACTTTACGACTTAACGACTTACGATTTTCCACGCATAAAAATGCCCCGTATCAGGCAACCTTTAAGGGACCGTATAAATCTTGAAATTCCGTATTCAAAGTATTATGTTTCAATTGCATTTGCTGACATAATGTCGAGAATGAAGCAAAGCTTTTTATCGAATAGTATAGTCAGGGCTAAATTAAGATCTTCTAGGGGTCTTTCTAAGATCTATATTGTAAATGAGGTAACACATTAATTGTTTAAGTCAAGTAGTTTAAGGCAATAAATGCATTTCTGTAAAAATTACGAAATTTAAATTTTTATACGGTAATAGACCAGTTGCAGCGTACCTGCAGACGAAAATAAAAAATTACGCACATTAAATCTAAAATAATAAAGGCATATAACACCTAAAAAATAACAGATTTGTGTATATAATTATTTTGTGTATGACCTTCATTTCTCAGCACAAAAAGTGCTCTAACTTGAAGCAGCTATAAGTCGGTCAATTTTGGTCGTAAAAGGATGACTTTTTTTTTTATTTTGCATGAATTTGTATGAGGATGATTTTCCTAAATATAACTGGTAGGACCTGGGTAGGTACCGTATAAAAATTTATATTTAGTATTTCTTTCAGAAATGCATCTATTAATTTAAACTGTTTCTAAGATAATAGATTTTAAAATTTAAAACATTTTTGCAATTGGAAGTATATCTCTGTGACTAACGGTTGAGGAAATAGCCATTGGGCACCGATAACACTGGACACCCTGTGTGTGTGTGTATATATATATATATATATATATATATATATATACACATGATACATAAATGCTAAGCCTTTCCCAATAACGCGCCCTTTTCTTTCATAATTATTATTCCAAATTCCTATTTCATGTCCAGTACATATTGCAACTGCTTTAAATTCTATCCCACGTCACTAATATTAACAAAGTCTACCAGCACTTCCTTTTTTCTTTGACTATACCATATAGGGTCACTCATCTTAATCTCTGCGTAAACTTTTTCATATTAAACTGCTTCACCATCATTTTTACAGCCTAAAACGCGAAGACAGCATGTGCCCCATGCCTCATATCCCTCCCCCTCCGATGTAAATGTAATTTGTACTTGTGTGTGAACCAACCTTAGAGCAGGAATAAGAAGTATCTCTTCTCTAAGGAACCAACGCAGACTGCACTGAGATTTGATGAGAGCTGGTCGTCCAGGATATGTAACTATATCTATTTCTAGTGTCATCTAATAAAGTAGATTTTTGATAACTTAATGCGTCTCTTCCCTGGACTATTTCCACCAATATTACATATATATAGTAATTATATTCGGCTCCGTAACAAAATGTTCTCGGACGGGGGGGTTCATTGGGCTTTTCCTAGTAGGACCGAAGATTGTTACTATTTACAATATATATAATACTACCTGAAAAAATACTACGAAGTCCATGCCTGATGTATGCCTGAAAGAACATTCGGTCGTACTAAATGCATAGTTCCGGTGGAAGTACTATACATATAGCGTAATTACACTTCGTTAAAACTCATATATGTGAAGCAACTTTTGATATACTAAACGAAATTCTAACTATACTTTTCCCATGAAAGCTGAAACCGACAAGGGTGATTCTACAATTAGTATTAATTATTATTGT
Organism: Amaurobius ferox; assembly: GCA_951213105.1. Taxonomy (NCBI): domain Eukaryota; kingdom Metazoa; phylum Arthropoda; class Arachnida; order Araneae; family Amaurobiidae; genus Amaurobius; species Amaurobius ferox. The sequence goes on along the minus strand of OX578144.1, from coordinate 140,644,069 downwards.
AATTAGAAAAATTATTGCAATTATTAAAATTATTGCAATTAGAAAAATTAGTATTGCAATACTAATTTTTCACGACAAGATTTTTGGAAAAAAAGGAGAAAAAATACAATGAGTTTCTTATACATGTTAGATAAAAGCCTAATAAACAGCAGAGCTATCGTTTTAATAAAAAATTATACCCTCTATGCTAATGACTGACAAAATCCATGCTAATGACGTGACAATCAATTCTAAAAATAATTTGGTTTTATAAAATGAAATTGCGATACATATTTAACTGAACTTGTATACAAGCATAATGAGAAATACACTTTGGATAATGAAAAACTTTGCATAGTAAAATCATTGAAATAAGCAAATGTCATTTGCATGGAAAAGAGGTATCCATATTATAATGGCACGTATTATGACCATGCTAATGACAAAATCAACCAAAATGTTTTCTGACCACATTTACGTTAAGCCTAGATGTTCTGAACCAAAAGCAAATATTTTGTGACATTTTAACATGTTAAATCACAGTTATGATAAAATGCTCAATTTTGTGTGCATTGTTTTATACAGTCCATACTAATGACGAGTAAAAAACACACTCTCTATACCTCTTTTTGAAATCAAAATTTTCAGAATCCAAAAAACAAAACACGACAGGCGTCTAAAGAAAATTCATTGGACTGTCGCTTATGAATGGAGTTCTGTAATTAAATGAGTTTTTGTCACCAAGTAAAAAAAAAATCTGATGTGGACAGTATATGACTTTCCCTGCAGACTCAAATTCATATTTCCTTTATTTCCTCAAAAATTCGTTAGATTGAGTTTAATTGCACAAAATAACACTAAATTTGCATTTTCAATTCAATTTTTGTTTTTATTTGGTAATTGGAAATTTTTCCGAAAGCGGAGTAACAAAAATGCAAGAAATCTCAAATGTCTTGAAAACGGTTAGTCCTAAAGTATAATGGAGTGTTGAAGACCCAGGCCGTCCGACTCATCCAGAGGACTCGAGCAACCGTTTGGACGGCCGGAGTATAATGGAGTGTGGAAAACCCAGACCACACGACCAACCCGAAGGCAGCTGTTTGTGTGGCCGGTGTATAATGAAGTGAGTTATATTCTTTTCCTCGTCAAAAATTGAGTATAAAACAAGAATTTAATTGATACATTTGAGCATACACTACTAAGTCTTTTTTCTTTTAGATTTTGGCGATTTTAGCGGGCCATTTCTTAAAAAAAGGTAGGTTGTTCTTTTCCGAATCGTACCAAAATCTAATCAGCACCAGAGTATCCCACATAACTTATGTGCCAAATTTTGTGAAATTTGGTCAATTAGTGTTTTAGCTAGGGTGGATACATGAAATTTTTGGGGGCCATTTCCTAAAAAAAGACAGGTTATCTTTTTCCGAACCGTACCAAAATCTAATCAGCATCAGAGTATTTTACAAGTAACGTATCTACCAAATTTTGTGAAATTTGGTCAATTAGTATTTTAGCTAGAGTGGATACATGAAATTTTTAAGGACCATTTCGCAAAAAAGGCGGGTTCTGTTTTTACAAATCCTACCAAAAATAATCAGCACCAGGGTCTCACCCAAGTGACTTATCTACCAAATTTTATGAAATTCGGTCTATTAGTTTTTTAGTTAGAGTGAATACATACATTGCACAGACAGACACACACAGAGACGTCACGCTAAAAATAGTTTTTTTGTATTCTAGAGGTCTCGAAACGTGTAGATCAGTCGAAAACTCCTGTTGTGATTTTCGGTAGGATTCCAATACTTTCCCTATACATTACCATGTATTGCAGGGAAAGTAAAAGAGGGAAAATGTCTTTGATACGCTTAAATATTAGTAAATGTAACACATAAATTGTTAAATTTATTTTCATGTATCCCAATTTGGCTATCCAAATAAATTATACATCTTGCATATCAAAGGAAGTGAGAACAAAAATCTCAACTTAGGTAGTATACGTAAAGACGTTTATTTATTTTTATTTAATGACTTCTTTCTGCAGATAATGATACGGTTCTAAAGGGCTGACGATATCGATTCAAATACGATTTCACGGTTACAGAATAAAACGAAAGAAAAAAAAACAACTAGAAAACCTTTATCGTTTTGTGAAACCTTCACTAAGCAATAATCGTTGAAGTCGTTAACTGTCACACATTAAAGAAAGAGGGCGTAAAAGAAAGGATATTCGATTCTTGACTTCAAGGTTCTTTTTGGTATGATTTCAGGTTATTCTGAAATAGATAGCAAATCACGCTCCCATTGCAGATAATAGGATGTATAGATCGGTTTCGCGCTTATTATGCGCTCGTTAGCATGGACTAGCAGATTTTTGCAATAGTAATAAGAAAATTTATTATTTTGCGAAGCGGCCTTGCCTCATAGCTGGCCTAAATTTTCTTCAAAATTCCGTTCAGGCATCCAAAGTTCGCACTCACAGAACTCGCCTAGGTGGGGTTCTTATGATTTGATATTCTGAAAAGCTTTCATTACTTCTCTACAATACATGGTAATGTATAGGGAAAGGATTGGAATCATGCTGAAAATCGCAACTCGAGTTTTCGACGGATCGACACGTTTTGGGACCTCTAGAATACGAAAAAAAATGCTTTTAGCGTGACGTCTGTGTGAGTGTCTGTCTGTCTGTCTGTGCAAACAATGTATGTACCCACTCTAACTCGAAAACTAATGGACTTCATAAAATTTAGTAGGCAAGTCACTTGTGTATCACCCTGGTGCTGATTAGTTTTGGGTATGATTTGGGATAAAAGAACCCGCCTTTCCCCCCCCCCCCGAAATATCCCACAAAAATTGCTTGTATCCACTCTAGCTCAGAAACTAATCAAATTTTACAAAATTCGGTAGATAAGTCACTTGTGGGTTACCCCTGGTGCTGATTAAATTTTGGTACGATTCCGACAAAAAATAAACTGCCTTTTTTCGCAAAATACCCCGCAAAAATCGTCTAAATCTAAAATAAAAGACTACGTATGCTCAAATATAACCATTAAATTCTTGTTTTATTCGTAATGTTTAACGATGAAAAGAATAAGACCAACTACCCCATTACACTAGGACTAGTCGTTCTCGAGATATTACTTTTTTTTTTCGCATTTTCGCTACGCCACCTTTGAAAGTAAGTCCAGTTACCCAATGAAAACGAAAATTGAATTAAAAGTGCCAATTCAGCGTGATTTAAAATAATTATGGCTGTTATTTTGTACCATTAACTTAATTTAATGAATTATTAAAGAAATATAGAAAAAATGAATTTGAGTCTGCAGGGAAAGCTATGTGCTGCCCACACCAGGTTTTTATTATTGTGAAGTACTGACATTCAACGTGAGTATTTTACAGTAAATCAATCACGAATCTCGCTACATTCAAATAACCTCAAAGTCATCTGAAATAGATGCATCTTGTGACAGGGCTGATTTGGGGAAGAGTATCTTTAGGCCAACATACGTACTGATAACTTCGACAGTGGAGATATCAAGTTCCTGTAGATTATTCATATTTGATAAAAGTTAAAAAACAGACACAAACAACCCAGACAACCCAAATTTCTCCAAAATAGACTCATGTTCAAATTTATGTCTATGAACTTGTGCGTTTAAAATTGGGCTCCCTGGGTATCGATTTAATAATGACCGAATTCAAGTATTTGAATTTGGTACAGACAGTAAGTAGTTTAATGTATTACAGGTTTGCACGAGAGGAAATTTTAGGCTTTGATCTCGGTCTAGCAGTAACAGACATAGGCGGCGCCACGGGGTTGCTAGTTGGTGCTTCAGCACCCCCATTACATTGTGTCAATTGTGTACCAATTGTGCAAACACTCCTTTTTACTTAATAACTGCCCCTTATTCCAAAAATTTTCAGTTTCTCTCTCTCTCAAGTCGTTATTTTATTTATTTATTTATTTTTTTAAGAATTTATAAATCTGAGATATTTTTAGGGTTTCTGGCTAGACGCAGTTCCAAATGACTGCACATGCGCAAGGCTTCCATAAAGAAATCTGTTGTGAACTCTCGCCTGTCACGTAAGGATACAGAAACGGTTTGTTTCGTATCGAGTTTGGCAAAACGTTGTCTCAATACTCCATTGCCGTCTCTACTAGCGTGTTCGTAGTTTTCAAATTTCTTTTTATTTAGTATTTTTTACGAATGAAGACCATGGCTATATCATGCACAAATCGGTGGATAACATATAATGAATTAATGTTCCACAAGTAAACAATTTGTTATTTTTAAACTATACATGCTTTGCATGAGTACCCCAATTTGCATAGCCCCCCCCCCCCCCTCCCAATTGTGAACGCCTGGCGCCGGCTATGGTAACAGAGTCTGAAGAAAATCTACCATTTTAAGCGCGAGCCTGGCTCGACCCCAAACGCTGAGTCTCCGACGATCCGACCTGAATGTTTATTTTTAACACTTTACAACAAAGTTAAAAAGTGTTTATGACTTTGTTCATTCTATCTGTCTGTCCGTTAGCACAATAACTGCTGTAAAAATGACTTTACGAAAATGAAATTTTAGTATGTTGTGCAGACGGTCTGTGGGACCTATGGAAATATACATGAATAATATCACCCAATTAGTTTTGGATTGAACGCCCCCCCCCCCGAGTTGAAAAAATTAAATACATTAAAGCCTATAGGACCCAATTTCTCAAACATTTTTTAAGCGAATTTAAAATTCACAAATTCCTTCGAAAGTTTTAGAGAGTATTCAAATTATCCCATAAAACATATAAAAAAAATTTCAGCAAAATATATTCAGTAGTTTTTTAAATAAAGGTTAAAATAATAATTACACCCTTTATACGAAGATATTACGTAACCATTATATGAAAAGATCACGTGACCCACTTCAAAATAAAATATGGCATCCTCTTGTGTCAAAATCGTGATTTTTAAAGTTCTTTTTAATTCATACTTAGTGTATTTAATTCAAAAGATGTAGAATGAGTTGTATCCGTCCTAAAATCGCTTTTTTTTTTGCTTAAATTCTGTGCATCTACATACTGAAACAACACAATTACAATATTAGTTCAGTTTAAATGATAATCAAACTTAGATTATTTCTACAACGAAGCCTAATTTTCACTTATGGATAATGTAAACACCAAAAGATGTAGAATGACTTGTATAAGAATTGCTGATTTTTTTTAACGCAAAATTATTTAGCTCGTGGAGTCTGCAATATAGCTGATATGAATGAAACATTCATTGATTTTACACAGAGAACCAGACGATTTTTTCGATGAAGTTTTAAGCATAGAGTTAAATTACTTATACCTTCATGGTTTTAAGTTTTAAAATAAAATAAATAATTTTAAAAACATTACCGAGGAATGTATCGTATTTTAGATATGTTTAAACCAGGCAATTTATATTTCAATGCCGTCATTTGTATGAAGTTCATTTTTTTTAATGAAGTTTTAAGTTTTCAAATATAATAAATTAATGTAGAATTGTGATAATCTTAAAAATATTACCGAGGAATATATCGCATGTTAGAGATGCTTATATAAAATTGTATTGAAGTTGGAAAGTGTTTCATAATCAATGCTTTATGCATGATTGATCTTTCTTATTTCTTATTTAACATCCTAAATGAGAGCAATCCACGTGCTCAAAATTATATAAAAAGGTGTTTATTAATATTTTATCTTTAAATTACCAATTATTTTATTCAATAGGTGAAGCGCCTCTTCACCAACTGCACCTGAATAGCCGCCACTGTTATATTGTACTTTTAAGACGGAAGTTTGAATTTCAATTAAACAGATACGACTGTGAACCAGAATGACGTACTGTTTTCTCAAAAAATTTAGAATGTATAGGCATGTTTTGAGTCCATTTCGAACATTTTCAGTTTGTGCCTGTATAAGATCTGATTACTATAAATTAAAAACGAATGAGCGTATCACTCTGAAGTTTCATTTGTAGATACGTAATATAAAAAACTAGACAAAATTGTAATTTACATGATTAGAACACAAATTATACAAAATACGATTTTCACGGCACTATTTTTCATGGAGTTTTTTATAAATAGTCAATATAGAAAACAGAAAGTTAAGACAACAGAAAAAAGAAAGTTTAAAATGTTAAGAACAAATTGAAAATGAATTCTAAAATTTAAACAACTCGTGTATATTTGTGGGATTTTAAAAGGCTAGTTAATTCAGCAAACAAGAAAAGTCATAACATTTCGAAAATTATCTGCACGTTAGCTAAAGAATATATACAAAATAGTATAATTTACAATTTGAAAAAGATCGCAAGAAATATTCTAAACATGAGATAAGAAAGCGGATCGCAAAATGTTTTTTACATTACAATGTAAACAAACATATATAACCCATACTCGACAAAAAGTTTATAAAAGCTTTTAAAAATTACCTTTAAAACATTTTAAACCAGTTTTCAAATTGTTTCAAAACAAACAATGCCAAGGAAACTTCGCTGAAACGTGACTTTGAAATCGAATATAGAAAAATTTAAACCCCCATTCCATTTATATACATATACATATATATATATATACCCGGTCACACAAAAAACTACTGAAAGCCTTCGGGTCAGTCGTGTGGTCTGGGTTTTACACACATATGTATATACCTATCTGTTTAAAAAATTCGGCACGCAAAATCGCTCTTCGAACGAATACATTGAATTAAAGATTTTGGTGACACTACGACGTGATTGGAATGCAGGAAATAAGTGAAAGTAGAAGTGAAAAAGCAGACGACAATAGGAAGAAGTTAAACCTTCGAATCTGGAGCAAGCTAATTAAATAGTATTCCGATGTTTATCTGGCCGTTAGCTGTCACGAAAATACGGAAGAGTATTCTTTAATTTTTCAATCAAGATGAGCTAAGTTGTCTCAATTTCTTAAGCACGAACTCTAGCAGCACAAACAGATTGTATTAAACGATTAAGACGTGAAACTTTCCTTTTAATTTCCATGTGATGAAAGGGAATCGTGGTGGTACAGATATGCAAAGGACCGTAACAAAATAAAAGCATGCAGAAACTGTAATATTTTGGAGCATGTAATTACAATTGACAGTAGAGTCAAGAGTGACAGTGAAAATCGGATGTTCTCGAAGTATGACTTTCACTACAAACTAACGAATTTCTATTTGGTGAGAATACAACAAAAATTAAAGTCTTGTCATTCGATCTCGATGGCAATCATAATTGAGATCAAATAATAATAATTAGTTACTGATAGGTACCTCTATTTTGTAGATACGAAGTCAACTAAATTTTATAGAATTACTTTATTCTTATCTTACTAATCATCCATAAAATATATGTACTGGTATAATGTTCGAAAGTATAAATATAAATCGTATATTTTCGACAGTATAAATATAAATCGCGCTTTCATTGCAGATAACAACAGAAAGAACAGAGAAAAAGTTGGTAGGAAAGTATACATTTTCTCGCTGTTAAAAATTTAAGAAGTAAACATATGTCGTCTCGACTTTTGGAAGACCATCTCAATTTCCTGCATTTCAGAACCATTTTATCGAAAGATTTTCTGTTTCTGGTGTAGATTAACATGGTGGAAAGCGAGTTTGTTTGAATCGTCACCTTCTATGATGAAAGTGTCTAGAAAATGATGTATGTTGCGGATTTAATTACGATACTTCACTAATGCAGGTGTCGTTTAGCCAATAAGGGCTTGATTTTTAGGTGACGTATAGACTGTTCGGATGAGGCTCCTAGTATCTGACCCTGAATGGATGTGGGGTGCCGAAAGGTCAGGGTGTTTTTCTTCGATGGGTGGTAGTGTTTGTGTGGATTGATAAAAAAATGAATATATTAAAAATCGGAACGTTGAATTTGGGCGTTGATGAAGTAACGGCTATGGCCGAGCAGCAGAGCTCGCTTGGAACCGTATGAAAATTAATAGCTACCTGCATGCCTAGAGGAGGGGGGGGGGGGGGGAAGCACCAAAAGATTTAGTGTGTTCCAGCGTGATAATGCCAGTTTATATGCCTTTGGCCATCCAGGGCCCGTCGAGTGTGATAATAGGTGTTGGACCCAGAATCGATCCGGTGTTTCAACTACCTGTGTTCCGTAGTGATAAAGATTAAGGCGTTCAGTCGTCAAGTCAAACTTTGTAACCTCCTCTCTCCTTGGATAATTTTTATTCGTCTTCGAGTACATCGTCGTAAGTACAATTTTATATTTAATACGATCTGCACCAACAAAAGGAAATGTTAAAAACCTTTGGTCATGGTGGTGCTTATAATATGCTAATTGCTTAAGAATCTAGTTAATTTCTATTTGAATAAATAATTTATTATTTAAGTAATTTGTTCTGCTGTCCACAATTTGCTTATTTTACGTGTTGCTCCTTTCCTTTCATATCGATCTATGGCTCATCAACCGATTCCAAGAATCTGCCAGGGAATGGAGCCTAGTCAACACGACGCATAACGCTATTAGGTAGCATCTGAAACTCTATACGATCACTATTTTCACCTTTTAATTTCTGACCACTTCTAAAATTTGTACCTACTAATTATATCCTGAGTTAGACGGTAGTGGTCGATCTCTCGCTTATTTTCGACCTCATCTTGTTTACGAGAACTATTTGACAATCCAGGTATTTTATTATCACCCACTAGAACCCACTTCACACGGCATTCTTTCAGCGCGTACCAGACGTATAGTGACGCATTTTGGCGGACTCCGGCAGGGTGTTTAATAATAGTGTATGTAAAAATATATTAAAAGTATAACTTTACAAATTTGAAGGATCAGGGAAAACAAATTACAAATACGTCAATTTTATTTTATAAAAACATAACGTCAAAACAAAGAATTTTGTACCCTAAATAGAACAGGGCTTGCTTCCAAGCAGTGATCTTCGACACAGCAAACAGCTAGGGGACCCCATTTAGAAAATTAGATTTTGATGAAGTCATTAACCCCGCCTACACATGAGTTGACGCTAATGACTTCACATAATCTGATGACATAATTCTAGATTACGAGTATTTTACCATAGGGAGCGCAGAATTCAATTTGGAATACTTCCGCCATACTTCCGTAACGGTGGCATAAGTTTGAATTAGAAAATTTTGCTTTTCATAATTTTACCGTATCTTGTCTGATTGGATTTGGGCGTTACTACTCAGAAGTGTATCAAGACAAAAAGAGTTTAAAGATGAGAGCTACGAAGTAAGATATTACAAGTGTCATTAAACAAAACACCAAGCACACACACATTATAACTGAACCAACACTTTATTGCAAAATACTCATTCATAAGTTATAATTCTATGTTACTTCTATACTTCATAAATACTTATTATACATTTATAAATACTTATTATACATTTATAAATACTTATTATACATTTATAAATACTTAACATAAATTTTTAAATATAATACAAAAATAATAAATACTTTTGAAATCCACATTCGCAAAATAATAATAATAATATAATATATACGAAGTATTTGCCTTCCATAGAAAAGAAAAAGAACAAGAAATGCCTAAATTTGGGAAAGTAGTAGCGTGTTGGCCCCACCAAGTCGTCATTTGCCAATCCGAAATACGTGACGCGAGAAAACCCGATTTTCAGGGGTTTATATCTCAGTCCTCAAGATATAGACTTGATCTTTTTTTAAGTAATATGACCACGAAGTTGACAAAACACAAAACAAAAAAACGGCGGTGGTTCCAGTTCAATGGAGCCGATGATTTTGCGTGAATGACATTTTGTAAAATAAAACCCCAGTAAAATTAAATAATTTGATTCGATTTTTTTAGACTCTTTTGTTTCGTTTACAGTTTTTCAAAGCGCTATAAATGACTCGCTAACTGTTTATATCTAGCTATAGCACTTTTAATCCCCCATCCCAACGATTTCATCTGGATATTCCGTCCATAGACTTCGTTAAAATATTAAATTATATTACTAACTTGCTTGGCGGTATATAAATTAAACCTAAAAACTCGCCTGGCGGCCCACACATACGTACTTTACGGATTTTCCCATCTATTTATTCTATTCAAACCTCATCCACACAAAATAAAATATCTCCTGCTCATGCACTCCTATTTCACCAAGGAATCAGTAAATAGATTGAGCTGCAACATTCACCTGCTGCAACATTCATTGCATTCATTTTAAATAGGACAGCTTTTCCGCCCGTTGGAAACACACAAGGTTAAAATACTAAAATAGCGAAATTATAACCAATATACTCTGAAAACTAGGAGATCGATCTAAAATCCCATTATATACACGTGTAGGGATTTGAAAGAGCTACAAATTCTTGCTTATTGTTCATCGCTGATACTTTCAGTTTTTGATATATAAGTATTACGAACTTGTGGCTTGCGAACTCGAGAGGCATGGTCTTCTAGAGGTCTAAGCTTGGCTGATGGCTAATCCGGGTGGGATTAACAACAAACTTAAAAATCGGAAAAATTTCAATCTTTTTCAACTTACAAGACAATGACTCGAAAATAATACGAACTTAAAATATATATATATATATAATATTAAACATATATTAATTTAGAAACTAAATTTCCTAATACCTATTTTTTTAGCTTATTTATATCGATATTTTATAGTTTCAAAAATATTTTGAGTAACAGTAGGGGAAAAAAAAAACCACTTGCTCGGACAGATACTTTTCAAATTTTTTCGCGAGAAGAAGTTTAAAATATTAAAATTATTTTTATATATTCATAATCTGTACCCTATTTTCGACCAAACAAGGAAACTTTTTTTTTCTATTAGGTTCGGAGACGCGTCCAAAATGTTTAGATTTTTCGTAACGCTACGCTTTCTGCTACAGAAAACCCCAAGCATAGATATTATTTACATAAAAACAAAATTACAATCACTTACGGAAAAAGGATCCTGAAAAGTGCACCCCCCCCCCCCCCCCCCCCTCAATGTTGACGAATCTACTGGACGAATTTTAATCAATGATGGCTCGTTTTGGGTGGGAGGTAAGGTACATACTTATCTTTCGAAATTTGAAGATAAATTTGATTTCGAATTTTAAATAAGGGAAATAATATTTTAAAAGAATCCATGCAAAAGTATTGAGATCTCGCTGAAACATCACTTCATGGTAAACATTTATCCACCAAATACAAATAACAAAAGCCTTCTTCCAAAAAATACATGAGATTATAAAATAGTTTTGGGTGGGAGGTAAGGTACGTGCTTTTCTTTTGAAATTTGAAGATAAATTTGATTTCGAATTTTAAATACGGTAAATAATATTTTTAAAAAATCCATGCTGTGTTCGGAGGTAAAGTAAAGTTTGCAGTTTCTGCTATATCAATAAATATTTCGACAAAAAGTATTGAGATCTCGCTGAAACATCACTTCATGGTAAACATTTATCCACCAAATACAAATAACAAAACCTTCTTCCAAAAAAGACATGAAATTATAAAATATTTTACGCCAAATTACCGCAGGACCAGAGCTGTACTTTCAGGTCTAGAGTACCCTAATGAAAGAAAGTAAGGTTTCCTTCACGTCCCCCGTTTTAGTCGTAGGATTAGAGGGGGACTAGGTATTTATTACATGCCACTACCAGGTTCATTAAAACAGAAGGAAATTATTTTCTAGATTGCAACTTTAAAAGTTAGGGTAGAAGACAAGACATATTTAAAGGTATAGTAATTACAATGTGATTATATCTGAAACGTAATAGGAAAGACAGGGGCTAAACTAAATGTTTGTCATTACCAGGGTGCTCATGACCAAGGCACATTCATGGCTTGGTAATGATAAATGTAACCATGGTCACGACACACAAAGAGTGAACTCCAATTTTAAAATTTGAAATGTCTAACACACAAATGAGAAAATTGAGCAATATTTATTTATGGAAACTATCACGACCATGTTCTAATATGTTATTACTATATTTTCATATGTCATTACCATATTATTTAAAAATTTTAATTCTTTTTAAAATCTATATTTATGTTGCGCGAATTTTTCTTTTTTTTTTAATTTCTTGCACAATTTTCCCTTTTTGTAAGAATGACCCATATAAGAGGATATAGAAAACAAAATGGCTAATACGTAGATAAATTTGTCTCGTAAATACCAATTAAGCAACAATTTTATTAGATCCATCTGAAAAACAAATTCGACGCCTATAGAAGACAAAAAGAAACTAGGAAAAAAAAAAGTTTCCGTCTTCGTTATATCTGCTGTGGTGATATAACTGTCACAAAAGCCAAAGTAACAATTCTATGGATGCAGGAAATCTTATTCTGACCTCTGGTCATCCCAGTACATGAAACATCTCCCTTCCTATTTCGAGTTAGTTCAAGTTCCCTTAGGAGAGATATAATCCGCTATTCTTTCTCAAAGCTCTGCCGTAAAAAATCGCCTGTGAGCGATGCTGTTGCCAAATAGGGATAAAAGACATACGTTCAAAGAAAATTCATTAAGGGATAGGACACCGCTTACAAATGGAGTTCTATAATTAAATAACGTTGTCCATTACCACGTAGAAAAGAGAAACGGCTGTCCTTAACCATGAAAGATGGTTGGTTTTAGGACATAAATAGGATGTGCCCAACGTTTGATTTTCACTACAGTTTAACAAATTTAGGCATTGTGGGAAAACAACACAAATTAGAGCTGGCTGATAAAGAGATTTTGCTAGAAATCAATAGGGTTTTTGTAGCTACTGTTAAAAGTAATCATACCCAATTACTCTGGAATTAACTTGATTCTTCCAAGAAATTTCCAGCTCTTTGTGAAAAGTAATATTTTTACTATCTCGAAAAGGTCTAGTGGCAAGTACTTAAAAATGATGTCTGTTTGTTTCTGTTTAAAAGTACTACAAAAGCATTCACTCAATCTAAAACATTGATATATATATATATATATATTTACATCTATAGATTATAAAATATACAGATATGTTGATGATCTGATTTGCTTAGTACATACTGAAAATTGTGTCATTAATATAGATTTCTATCCTGAGAATTTGGAATTAATTCCTAATGAAGCTACTATTAGTAAAAATATTAATTTTTTGGATTTAAATATTTTTGTTGAACCTTCTAATAGAATTGTTACTAATTTATATGATAAAAAAGACTCTTAATTTTAAAATTAATAAAATCTTACCATTTAATTCCTACAACTCGTTTCTACTGTTTAGAAATATAATTCTTAATCAGCTTTTTAGAATATATAGATTATCTGATCAAAAATTCCATGCTTTACATATTGATAATCTAAAAATTACCAGCAATTTATATGGATATCCCTCTTATTTTGTAAATGGTATAGTTAAAAAATTTAGAATAGCTGAATTTTCTTTAATTTTATTAATATTGCTTTAAATTTTAGCCTGGCATCTCCCTTCTGTTGTTTTAATTATATTTTATTTATACATCCACTTATACATTGGCCTTTCTTTTATTGCCCCTCTTGATGGTATATTATCTCTTATACATGTCTTTTCGTATTACTGTTATTTATTTCTTACGAATGGCAACGGTATATCTTATTCCTTTGTGTATGGCAACACTTGTCACTTCTTTCTGTGTTCCAGTGCTTACTAGGTTTGTGTAGAAGACCCAGACCGTCCGACTCATCCTGAGGACTTGAGCAACTATTTGGACGGCCGGTACTAGGTTTATGTGTATTTTCAGTCAGTTTTTTGGTATCCATTTTTCCTTTATATTTTTCTTATTTATGTATGTCGTCCAAGTAGAAATAGTTCATAGATATAATCTATCTATTTTTTCAGAAACATACATTTTTGTGTTTGCTTCTGCAAAAAACTTGGACATGATTACGATTTTTATAGAAGTGAACAATTCATGATTTAGGCTTAGAGCCTCGTCCACGTGTATAGCGTTAGTGCTTGATTTCGTCTGTTATTATTTTTTCGATTCCATACCTTTGTATTTTGATACTTTTCACTAACTTGTTGATTCGATATTTATTTTATTTATTTATTTTTTTTTTTTTTTTCCCATTAGTTTGAGGAATTGTTGATTTTTACTTTTGTTTTGTAAGCCTGTTAGATAGTTGAATTTTTGTGTTACAGCTTCTCACTTTTCTTTCATTGGATCTTCAAACCCTTTTATTCCTTATATATATATATAAGGAATATAACCCTTATATATATATATCCAATATAACCCTTATATATATATATATATATATATATACACCGGGTGGTCAGAATTAAAACACCCCTACTCTGAGCTCTCTATAGATCGAAATTTCATTCAAAAGTTGAAATCAACAAAAAAAGGTTAAATTGTAAATTAAACTAAATGCGTATATTTTTTTAATGTGAGAAATGCCCTTCAAGAATATGTAAACAGACAAAATTTGCATACTTGGGACTTTGAGGTACACAAAGTGCTGAGATTTAGGCTGTCTCGTTGAAAATATAATTAATAATATATCTGTTTTTAATTACTTTTGACTTGTCAATCAATCACATATAGAAAGTCTAATGATAACAACCAAGAACATTTTTTATGCAAATTTTATGTTTTGTAGCTATGTTTGAAGGTAAGCTATTCTACAGTATATTAGTGAGTGTTAGCTGGATCCACTTATGTAGCGTGAGAATTATTTCTGCACGATATTGATCCTGTCTTCAGCTTGATAGATTCTATGCCTCAACACATTCTAGAAGTTATTGACAGGAACGACCACCTCACTTATGTCTTATTAGGCTGTTAACATTATTTTATGTACCGGGTGGTCAGAATTAAAACACCCCTACTCTGAGCTCTCTATAGATCGAACTACTCAGTGTAAAGGCTCCAAAATTGTTGAACATACTATTCAAGACATGGGGAAAGGGATTACGCGAAAAAAAAAAAAAAGTTCCAAAAACACCGATAGGTGGCGCAACAGAAAATATGCTGAAAAGACACAAAATACACCTTTGTAACACATTTTATTCGAACGTACCAAACATTCATATCACAAGGACCTTATCGATGCAGAGAATGCTGCTCAATATGGTTCCCTTCTTCAAGATGTAAAATCTGCAGTCTGTGGACAGCTTGTTCAACTGCGGATCGTAATTGCTCGATTGAGATGCTTCTCACATGCTGAGTGATACTGTCTTTCAAATCTGCCAAGGTTACCAGACGTCCTCGATAAACAAGACTTTTTAAGTATCCCCACAGCCAAAAATCACAGGGATCAAGATCTGGAGAACGAGATTGCCAAGTTGTCGGAAATGCACGCTCTACCATTAGTAAAATGTTGCCGAAGAAACTGCTGTACACAGAGTCCAATGTGTGGAGGCGCTCCATCTTGCATAAAGGTAATTGAATCAAGACATTGGTGCTGTTGCAGTTGGGGTACAACAAAATTTTCGAGTATGTTTTTGTACCTCCTGGCCGTCACGGTGCATGTGACATGGCCGTTGGAAATAGCCTCTTCGAAAAAGAAAGGTCCAAGAATGAATGTGGCTGTGAATCCACACCAGTCTGTAACTTTCGGTGAGTGAAGTGGAATCTCTTGGAAGGTAAGAGGGTTTTCCGTGTCCCAAATGCGACAGTTATGGGTGTTGACTGTTCCACTTAGATGGAAATGCGCTTCATCGCTCTATAGAATCTGCCATGGCCACGACGCATCCACTTCAACTCTAGCCAGAAATGTCAATACAAAGGTCAGTCGCTTCTTCCTGTCGATGGTCAGCAAGCGGTGATTGTGACTAATTTTGTACGGGAAAAAATGCACTATGTTTCTCAGTACGTTCCGCACTGTGCTGTAGGGAACACCCAAGTGTCGTGACACTCCACGTGCACTACTACAGCCTATAACGTTATCCATTGATTGTTCAACAATAGCGGTGGCAACATCGTCAACGACATCTGAACGAGTCGATTTGCGTCCTCGACCCGGCTGAACTCCAAGATGTCCAGTTTTCTCGAATCGAGCGATTATTCTCCTGAAAGCTTGTGGAAGTAATGGTCCTTTGCGCAAATTCTTAAGTCGACGAAACTCTCGAAGTGCAGCTGCAGCATGTCCTTTGTTTTCATAAAACAGCTTCACAAGCAAAGCGCGTTCTGGCAGTGTGACAGCCATAGCTGATAAGAATGAAAATTTCTCAGTTTTATCCCCTTTTATGCCCAGAACATAGTAGCTGCAAACCAAGGGTTTATGCAAATTTTTGTGCTTACAGTGCGAAATTGCATTACAATGACAGTTTAAGTTTCTTCACTTTTTTATTTTCTTTTTTTTTCATATCAGCAAAAAAAAATTAAAAAGGAAAAATTCCATATCGCATGTGTTTGTTTTTTTGTGTCTTTTCAGCATATTTTCTGTTGCACAGCGCCACCTATCGATGTTTCTGGAACTAATTTTTTTTTCGCGTATTCTCTTTCCCCATGTCTTGAATAGTAGGTTCAACAATTTTGGAGCCTTTACACTGAGTAGTTCGATGTATAGAGAGCTCAGAGTAGGGGTGTTTTAATTCTGACCACCCGGTACATATATATATATATATATATATATATATATATGTTATATATATATATATATATAATTTTTTTTTCAATGTAGATCTAAAACGTGTAATACATATCTCTAGACCAGCACAACTTATCATTCTGAAAATGACGCCATTTCCTTTCAAATAAAAAAGTACATACAAAATGATTATTTGTGTAACACTTTTTAACATTATTTATTTTTATAAATTCAATGTAGCTCGTATCACGTCAATTGCTCTCCAACTGATCGATGACTCCTTTTATATACTGTCCTTAGAAACTCTCAGAAGGGGCTCGTATCTCCGAGAATATTCATTATTTCGAGGAGGTTGGAATGTATTCGAAAAGTTGCCAAGTTGGCGATAAATCGTCAAATCCGGCCACCTAACTCCGAGTGTTCAAATATGGCAACCCGGCAATGAAGTAATAGGAATGGCTGCCAAGAAAGTTGTTTTTGCCTTCTGGTTCTCAAAAGAGGCTCAAGTGAGGGAATTTTACACGTTCGCAACAGTATTTAGATATCCAAGTAACTTTGCTACTTAAGAGTTTAAATTATGGCGCTGTTCTGTCATGCCGAATTCTTTGGGATGCTTTTAATTTACGTCGAATAAACGATCTAATAGTGGGGAGCAGGTGCGCCAGATTTGGCGTGTTATCGCTCGCTTGGCGATTTTTTTTTAAATGCGGGTGGGGGAAAATGTACAAAACTGTACTTTTATAATTTTTGAAAATTTAAATAAACATAGTTATATATTCAATTAAAATAATCATAAACTAAATTAAACAAGAAAGATCAATCATACTTAAAGCATTGATTATGAAACACTTTCCAACTTCAATGCAATTTTATTTAAACATGTCTAAAATGCAATACATTCCTCGGTAATATTTTAAAACTTATCACAATACTACATTAATTTATTATATTTGAAAACTTAAACCTTCATAGAAAAAAATGAACTTCATTCAAATGACGGCATTGAAATATAAATTGCCTGGTTTAAACATCTCTAAAATGCGATACATCACTCGGTAATAATTTTAGAATTATCATAATTCTACGATAATATATTATATTTGAAAACTTCGTCGAAAACAACTGAAATTCATTCAAATAGCGTCATAGAAAAAATAAAAATAACGTCATAGAAAAAATTGGCTCTCTCTATAAAAGCAGCATTTCATTCATAAACAATTTCCCATTCATTTCATTCATCACAATACTATAATAATTTATTTTATTTAAAAATTAAGACCATGGAGCTACAAGTAATTAAACTCTATGCTTAAAACTTCATCGAAAAAAATCGTCCTTCTCTTTGTAAAATCAATGAATATTTCATTCATAACAGCTATGCAGACTCCATGAGCTAAATAATTTTGCGTTAAAGAAATACAGGAATTCTAATACAACTCATTCTACATATTTTGCTGTTTACATTTTACATAAGTGAAAAATAGGCTTCGTTGTAGAAATAATCAAATTTGGATGAGCATTTAAACTCAAATATATTGTAATTACGTTGTTTCAGTATGTAGATGCACAGAATTTAAGTAAAATTAAAGTGGTTTTAGGACGGATACAACACTCAATATGAATTAAAGAGAACTTTAAAAATCACGATTTTCAAACAAGATGGATGCCATATATCATTTTGAAGTGGGTCACGTGATCGCTTCATATAAGAGGTGTAATTATTATTTTAATTTTTATTTAAAAAACTACTGAATATATTTCGCTGAATTTTTTTTTTATATATTTTATGGAACAATTTGAATATTACCTAAAATTTTCGAAGCAATTTGTGAATTTTAAATCCGCTTAAAAAATGTTTGAAAAATTAGGTCCCATAGGGCTCGATGTATTTCATTTTTTCAACCTGGGTTCAATCCAAAACTAATTGGGTGATATTATTCATTTATATTCCCATAGGTCCTACAGACCGTCTGAACAACGTACTAAAATTTCATTTTGATTAAGTCATTTTTACGGCAGTTATCGTGCTAACGGACAGACAGACAGAATGAACAAAGTCATAAACATTTTTCAACTTTGTTGTAAAGTGTTAAAAATAGACGCATTGCATTGTTTCACTGTAAAATATAATGTACAAAAAATTGCAAGCTAATATGCGATTGAAATATTATGTAATATTTTCAGTCTAAAGGATATACTAGTGTGCTGATTGTTAAAACTTAATTCTTAATTTGATCTGGGATACTGTTAATAGATTTTTTTTTTAAATATACAAATATTCTTAAAGTAGGCGTGGCTATGCAACGTATAAGAAATCATACCGTCGTTTCCCGTATAGCCAGCATCCTTCTAATAGAGTATTCCACATCACGTGGCCTCGCGCCCTAGAAACCACATAGCAACAGGGGATGTAGGATAGACAGTTAAGACAATATTCGTACTAACAGGGATTTTGCAGTGGCAAAGCGTTATCAAAATAAAATTTCCATCATAAATGGTATTGATCCATATATTTTAGATTCCAAATATGGATTAACATCTTCTCGAGCTACATTATTGCTGATTCCAACCATACTTACGCTCAATATGGTTTAGAAACATTTCAAACATAACACTTTATTCAATAGAAAAGAATAAACTTATCTGTTATACGATGTGTATCACAAATTGAATTTTCAAGGATATGAGAACTTCAATTTTGAAAGTGTCAATAATTACCACATCCTTCCTCTTAAGAGCTGAAATCCCTTTTTCATGTCTTCCCGATTTTAATTTAATATTACCGGGTTTTCCTGTTTTGGGAATACATCTTTTTAATAGTTTTATGTGACCTTTTGAATTGTGCTAGAATTATCTTCAAAAGTCTATGTAATCCTTTAATTATATTATCTGTTTATTATATTTCATATTTTTAATGTTTGACATTACATGTTGAGTTTATTCATAATTTTCTGCATGAAATACTTGTCTATCCTTGTGTTCTTATTACCTCTTAGCAATTTGCCTATTTGTAATTTAACTTGCTCTTTTTCTCCCCCCCCCCTCTTTATTTTATTTTATTATTATATATATATATATATATTTTTTTTTTTTACTTATATATATGTATATATATATATATATATAAATGATATGTATTCTTATTTATGTGTGTATATGTTTTTATATGTAAGTTAATACATCTTAATTTTAGTTACTTTAATGTTCATATACTGTCTTTTGTTTCCTGTAATTAAATTTGATTATTTTATTTTAGTAATGTTCAAATACTGTAGTATCTCATACCCTCTCCTTCCTTACTTGTTGTCCCCCTTCAGGCATATCTTAGTGATAATTTGAATTTCATGTTAGTTTTGGGTAAAAATGCACTTATCAGTGCAGCGCTCTCTCTCTTTATCTTTTAGTGCTCTTTGCCTCTAAGTAATTTGAGTGTATATATATTATAATAATCAAGTTTATATTTATATTAATATATATTAATATTTATATTTAGTTTTATATATATTCAAGAAATTATATATTCTCATTTATTTATAATTAAATATTGGATTTAACCTTTATACTTTGTACATTTATTAACTCTATGAAAATCTCTACTATGATTAGTTCTATTATTTTTTGTTAGCGCCTGGCAAAATAGTGTAATTGTTAATCAATACATTAGTGCCCGGTAACCTATATAAATTGGGATATAGGGGATCGATATCAAGCAACCAATTATTTCTCTTTCATGTTTTGTAGACACTCTTCGATGTCAAGCCATCATTACTCACCAAAACTCATGTATTTTCGTTCTTGCCGGGATAAACGATGTAAGACCTGTCCTTTAGCTTTACCCTCTCAGATTAATAATAATAACCCTAAATATTTAACTTTTTGTAAAGTGTATAACTGCATATACAAATTAACTTGTGTATCTTGTAATATCTCATATATTGGACAAACAAGCACCCCTCTTCACCTTCGTTTTAATGTTCATCGTAACCATATTAAGAAATTTAGTTCTCGAGCATCACTCAATACACAACTTCCTCCTCCTGCATATCATCACACTGGTAATAATTTTGAATATGCCCACTTTGACCATCATGGTATTGATAATATTTCAATTTCGATTATAGATATGGTAAAGAATCCGGCTGATAGATTATATTTTGAAAATTCACTAATCAAACAGCATAAAACTATTTTTCCATATGGATTAAATCAAATGTATAATAATAAAAATGTAGTAAAAACTACCTATAAAAATCCAAATTTTGATATCTCTATATTTAACATCCTTAATTATAATTCGTTTAGTGCCTCATCAAAAAGATCTAAGCGAGGAAATTACAACAACAAAAAGTGTCAAAATCTGAACATAAAAGCTAAAATTACTGAGTTAAGAAAAAACTTTAAATCTTCATGTAACATAAATTCTTTAAAAACCTGGGTATTCAATATTAAAAAACAAATATTGAATCAAGTTTATAATATATTCTTAAAGTCATTTAATCAGGATGAGCATTTTTCACACCTTTTATATGATCTAATTATAACAAGAGCTTATTTTATAAACCTCCATCTGTACATTCAACCCTTTTCTACCTCTAATTATCATCCAAATAAAACATATAATACTTATTGTGTAATTAATTTCAAAAATTCCTTTTACAATAATATAAATTTTAATTATTTATTTCAGCAGTATAAACACTGCTTTCCTGTTCCTAATACTCAAATCTTCAAAACATTTAAATATAATACCCCTTTAGGTAGGCAAATTTTCAATTACAATGATATATCTAAATCTATTATAAATCAAAATTCCTCTCCCAATTTACTATGTGTCTGTAACCAGCCAAACTATTCTAAATATATAGACAGCAATCATAAACACATAATTACTGGTGATCTCAATATTGTTCAAAATGTAGCACTTAAAAATCTTATGCTTTATGGTACCAAATTCCGAATCCAAAATACATTAAATCACTCTCTTTTAATTAAACAACTAAATATTGATCTAGAAAAATTCATATACAAAATTGCTTGCAGTAAAAACTATCCTATTGAAGCTTTCGATATGTGGAAGGTTAGCATTCTGACAAACATCAAACATCTTTTAAGTAACTTGCCTATAACTAAACCTACATTTAACTATACAAACTTGAAGCAGGAAATTAATGAATTAAAATCACAATTTGTCATCACATATGTGGATAAAGCTGCCAACAATTACGCCATCATATGTAAAAAATATTATGTACAAATCTTAAACGATTTCTTAAATCACAATGATATTAAAAAACAATGATGAAAAATTCACAATGATATTAAAAAAATTGATTCTTCAGCAACATCCATATCTAAGAAAATTATTGCTTTTCATAAATTATTAAAATTACCTTGCAACAATCTAAGATTCCCTTATATTGTCATGATCCCAAAATTTCATAAAAATCCTATCTCTTTTAGATCTGTAACTATAGGACATAAATCTTATGCAACTGTCGCTAGTAAATCTCTTTTGGTTATTCTTAATAAAATCATCTCTAATATAAATAATAATTCAACTTCTCATATTATCAATAACAGTTATCAATTAATTCAAAAGTTGGATACGATTAATATTTTGGGTTTTAAAACGTATGACTTTAAGGACCTTTTCAACAATATTGACATAAAAGATCTATATAAAGTAACTTGGGATATTATTAAATCTTTCTATAATAGACAAAATTTGAATATAGATCATTCTTTCGTGCACCACCTTCTCAAGTGTGTAATTTTTAATAATTACTTGATGCAAGGCAATAAAATTTATATGCAAATTAAGGGTGTTCCACAGGGTGGCTCTGCCAGTTCAGCTCTCGCAAATCTCTATCTACACTTCTACGAGTCAAATTTTATAAACTCTGCATATACATTCTACAGATATATTGACGATGTTATTCTCATTAAAATAGCTCCCTCATCAAATGATATAGATTTTGATTTTTATCCTCCAAATCTATCCCTTTTACCAAACGAAAGCAACTTCTCGTCTAGCGTTAATTTCTTAGATTTAACTCTATCTCTTGATAATGAATATTCATTTTTGTCAAACATTTATGATAAAAGAAAAAGTTTTCCTTTTAAAATTCACAAGATAATCAATTTTAACTCATGTATGAGTAAACAGGTATATAAAAATATTTTAATAAATCAATTTCATAGGATTTTTAGGTTATGTGAAAATACACAATACAGTAACCATCTTGCAGATTTATTTCGATACTGTAAGAATGAATCATATCCAGTTAATTTTGTTAAATATCACTTTAGAAATTTTGAATACTATTTATAATATATTATTTATTGTTTTAGTCTAATTTGAAATTGCTATTGTATACTTTGAACTTTAAAATATTCTTTGATATTTTATTTTCTTAATAATAAGATTTGGATACATATTATATAATTGTTAATTATTAATTATTACTTAGTTTATTGCGCATAATTTTTTTTTTTTTTTTTTTTTTTTTATATTATTATTATTATTTTTTTATTATTTTTTTTTTAATTATTTTATATATATATTTTTTTTTATTTTTTATTTTATCTTTATATCTCTAATTTTTGGGTTTGAAACTTATAAATTTGTATAGTCCTTTGGTTAAACATGCAGAAGTATTTCCTATAATTCACATCAGATGGCGCTCTCTTGTACTCTTTCCTAATACTTTGTTTAGTGCAACGAAAATGTGTCTTGTATAATGGTGAAGAAAGGTAAGACTTTAATTCTATCTGAATCATTGTGGATTGTTGGTTAGATTGCTTATATGTTTGCTTAATGCACTTTCATTATATTCCTTCCAATTTCCTTTTGCTTATTTTTGTTATTTTCGTTAATGTTATTGTCTGGAAGGAAATGTGTCGGATCTTTTGACGTTATTTCGGCCATGTGGTTGTATCGTTGAGCGAAACACATTTGGAACCTCTGTGGATGCAAAGATCCTTGATAAGCTGGATTCACAGAGCTTCTATCCTATTTCATATTTTCGGATTGTATCATTTCTCTTATTTTGTCATTTTAATATTTTGAGCCTCCAGATTTTGATAATCCTTTGTTGTTTGAACTTGATTAGTATGCTTCGCTCTTGAATGTTGATTAATTCATGTGTATTATTCATATTTAAAATTTAGATCTTTTTGTCTTTTATGGAAGCATTGTTTTCCTTTTGTCTGATATTTCCTATCATATCATAATTAATTAATTTTCTTCCGTATTGTTTTTGAACCAGGGTATGACACTGATCATGTTTTAAATTAGTATAACTATTTTAATTTTATATTATTTATTATATATATATATATATATATAAAAAAAATAAAAAAATAAAAACTCTGTAACCTCGACTATCACATACCAAACAGCACAAAAGTTCGGCATATTTTTATAAACCTTTCCTTCAAATCTCACGCTTTTCTTATAAAATCAAATGGATCAAGTCAAAGAATGACCACGTGGCGCTACCAACGCTTTTGAAGCAGAGGATAAAGAACGTGTGACGTCATGTTGGAAAGCTCTATATGTTTTGATTATGCAGCTTACTTGTTGACTGCAATCAACAGGTTCTGTTTGATCGTCGATATTGCTCAGAAAGACAACGAATACTAACGGAAAATGATGAAATATATATTTTAGCCTATTTCTCGTACTATCAGCATTCGAGTTCACGGGCCGTAAGTATTGAACAATGTCTTCCTCGATGCATAGATTACAGATGGCATTTCGATAAAGTCATTTTTACGGAAATTATCGAGTGGACAGACAGAATGATCCAAGTCATAAACACTTTTTAATTATGCTAAAAAGTGTTAAAAATACATATTCCTTAGGTATGTCATCCTTTTAACACAATTGAACCCAAATTTTGTTAGTTTCAGCATCGGTTTAAAAGAAAGTTTTGTTTAAAAAAAATGGGCGCTAATAAGACAGACACTGCGGCATTGTTCCAATCCAAGTTTCCACTTGCATTCTCTTTCATTTAAATCATTGAATCCAGTCAAGGGAATTGTTAAAGTTCCAAGATCTTCCAGTCGTTGGCTTCCGTCTTTCCAACAATCCTTTTACCATCCTGACTAATAACTTAGGAAATGTAACATAGGAATGGCAAAATTTAACTATTAATAGGAGGGTAGCGGTATGGTAGTTTGAGCGAACATCTGAAAAATGAAAACGCCCAACTAGAATAAAAATAATGCATAAAAGTTTCGAGAATAGGCTGGATCCTCTTCGTTAGATATCGTATTTACCTAAAACTAAAGGGGAGAGTGGGGCACCTTGGGAAACTTTACATCAGACTTGAGATTAAAATAGTGTCGTTTTATGTGCTACTAGAACGAAATACCAGCGTTGCCCGTTTCACTACTTATAAATAATTAAATAAGCACCTGCTGCTTAAATAATGCATTTGAACACAATTTAACTGGCACGAATCAAATCGCACGAGCTTTCCACGAAAGCGAAAAATATGATAACCACTCAACCACTCTTTTCTAAATGATTACATCTCCCCCCGTACACATGATCCCTCTAGAGTTTCAATCTATCTCCCCACTGTAAACACTAATTTCCAAATTACCAACCCTTTTCTTACCTACTTTGTAACTGGTCATGGACACTTTCTGGATTACCTACACTTCTTCAAACTTAAATCCTCTTCAAACTGCCCCTGTAACTCCTTCGGCGATGCCGACCATTATATCTTCTCTTGCCCTCTTACCAAACCTTTCCACCTCTCTAAACCCTCCCCTCGGAACGCTGCGGCCTGGTTCTCCAGGGTGTGTCAAAATCACACCTCCATTCATAAAATCAAAGACTGTGTCCTCGCTGCAAAAGAAATCTCAAACAAAATAAACTAATTAATTCCTGGGTCCCCCCCCCCCTGATCCGTGAACCCTCTCACTGTTCCCAGCCATCTTACCTTAAAAATAAACTTATTGGACATATCTTGCATATCTATACACCTGTACATTTTTTGTGTTCTGTACATCTGTACTTTTTTGTTTTGTTTTATTTGTTGTTGTTGTTTTTTTGTTTATATATACTATCTTTGTGTTGTTCTGCGTGCACTGTGTGCCAATTATCCATGGCATCATGCTGGCCATGAGCATGTAATTTTCTGTAAATACTTTTAATCTCATTAATAAACGCTAGCGGATCGTTGGGAGTTGACCGGGGGAGTCAGCTTCGGCTTACTCCCTCTCCCGGCCACACATTAAGCTACCATAAACCTTCGGGTTGGTCGTGTGGTCAGGGTCTTCAATCAATCAACCACTCAACACGCGTTCGTTCGTGTAAATGCAAAATCTAACCATCCCAGTACAGGCCTCAAAATTAGGCCTTTTTTGGAACATGTCAAAAAGCTTTCTCTTAAATTTCATGGAGGTCTGAGAAGCGTAAACAATCCCACGTTGAACAGAATTCCTCACTATCGAATAGGGCACCCGGGCTCGCGCAAGCGCCCCCGGTCGTTACCTACCAGATCGGTGAGAGATGTTTTCTTCCGCCCTAAAAAGCGGTTGTGTCCATCATTGTGCTCTCAATTTAGATGCAGACTCTAGTATGCTGTACCCCTCCCTAGCATTTGGGAATTCGCGTTTTTCGTTGGCAAGCTTCAGTTTATGGCGTAGCTACTAGGCACTGCTCAAGCTCAAGGCCCTGCGTCCTTCGGGGCGCCCCAGTCTATCCCCCTCTTTCTTCTCTCTGTTGGGAACCCACTTGGGCCCCAACTCTTTCAGTTTTCTGAAGACCTGGGGGAGGGCACGACCTAGGTCGCGCCCCCCCCAGGCGTAACTTAGACTTAAAATCCTATCAGTTGTTTAAAAGCTTTTATTACTCTCTCTTTATGCCTCTTTTCTCTTCGCCTGGAGTTTAAAGGGAGGATGCTTCCTCTCCTGGGTACTCCACTAACCCCCGTCCTTGAGTCCTTGAGTCCAGTACAGGCGATAAGGCGATTTTGCACCCCTCTTTCAGCCCATCCCAAAGTATTCACTCCCCTACGACAAAATGAGTGATTCCTCCGTTATGGCTTCCGAGACGGTCCGATAGCCTGCGTGATTAAATCAAAGACATGCTTCGGATAAAAGATTTATAATTAATCAACGAATGGGATTATGATTTTTTTTTCTGGAGTAGTCTGTGACATTTTTCACATACGGTGAAAAAAAGGGTGGGTGGCAAGATAATTTCTGTATATCTTCTATATAAATAAAATTGAAAATATGTCTGTCTGTCTATCTGTCTGTCTGTATGTTTGACTCATCATCACGGGAGAACGGCTGCACCGAATTGGATGAAATTTTCGGAGTAGACTTGAGATAGACTAAATTTTTC
The DNA here is from genome assembly GCA_951213105.1 of Amaurobius ferox. NCBI lineage: Eukaryota > Metazoa > Arthropoda > Arachnida > Araneae > Amaurobiidae > Amaurobius > Amaurobius ferox. The sequence continues at coordinate 140,617,194 of OX578144.1, read as the reverse complement.
ACTACAGACACAAAGAGACATTTTCCTTTTCTATTATAGATTAGTCAAAATACAGAAATATCTACATATTACAACCTCTACTCGTTAAAAAAATTATAATACCTTAAAATCCCATTTTAATTTTGGTTAACAATTATTTGGTTAATATTACTACTCTATTTTTCTTTTTTGACACGCCTCTTAGAAAATGGAGTCATAAGCGAAGATACTTTTTTCTTCCAATGCCTTTGCTTGTAAGTACGTTTGTTTCTTTATTGGCTTTGTTCGCTTCCGAGTTTTAAAACTTCCTTTCAATAGCACAGGAACATTCTGCAGGTTTATTAGATTAGTCATTATATTTATCCAAAATATTAAGAAAGTGCAGCCACAAGGGGGGGGGGGGAGGAAGAATTGCAAAAAGAAAAGCTCGATGGCAAATAATAAAAGAAAAAACTTAACCTGGGGAAATGACTCTGAAGAGTCAGTTATCGTCATATCCAGGACTTTGAGCCTTAACAATTAAGATATCGGCTCTGAATTGCTACGACTCGCATAAAAAATTATACTGAAAATCGTATACATTTAAATTATTCAAAAATAAATTCCATATACTCTTTTTAGGATCCTAGGATTAAAAAAATAAACTTTTAATGTCTCAGTTTGGGACCAAATTTGACCCTCCTGTACAGCGATAGATGGAGTTCGGTGGTTCGAATTCCGGTTTCAATTCATTACAGAAGTTATCTACTAAGATTTGCACCGCATTGGTAATGCATGTCAGCTAATATGCCATACATATTTTTTTCACTGACAACATTCAAACAATTCCACAAATGAAAAGCTACTTTACAACAATCACTGTCACTCCAAAACACACTAGATAAGAGTTACAACCTATCATAAGTAGAACGTGCAAACAGATCATTCTCATTTTCATTCATAATTCAGAGGTAATCCTATTCGACATATTTTAAAGATACTGCCTCGGGGAACACAAGAAGTAAAATTGTTTTGCTTCGGAAAAAAAAAATTCGTCTGCTGACGACAAAGGAGACCGTGTCACGTGATGCATACACAAGGCTGCGCAATAATGGAGTCAAATCAAGAGTTTGCCCACGCAAAAAGATTTCTCCACAGTCTAAATATAAATGAACCGTGTCAGTGAATTAACCTTTCATACCCCAAATTATGTTTTTTTAAACTAATTTCTCTTTAATTATTTACATAATTGTTTCCTGAAACTTTATTACAGATAAATGCAATAAAAATATTGAATGCAGTGGTTGGAAAAATTACGTTTTTTCGTAGTGAACTACAACTACTTTAAGATAAATGTAGTTAACTACAACTACTTTTATAAAAAGTAGTGATTACAAACTACTTTTAAAATGTAGTCTCTATTTAACTACTTTTATAAAACGAATTTTGACACAGCTTCAATTTACACAAAAGTTGAGGATATGGATATACCGTAGTAATTTAGCATACTTATTCGGAACAAGTAAAATGGACTGATTCCCAAATTTACTGATCAATAGGGGTTCATAAGCACGAGATATTTTATTTCGTTTAAAAAAATTAGGTTAAATGAACTTGGGGATTCTAAAGATGTTTAATGATGGGTGAGGCTTGATCTGCTAGGTGAAGTACATATTCATTATGAAGTACACATTTTATACAAGTACATATTTATGTGTCGCCTAGTCAAGTTTAAAGATTAATTGAATGTAAAAGGTTGTTTTCCTAAACTTTTTAAATTCTCCGCTAGGGGCAGTGCAATCATTTTGATTCCATCGAGCACCGGTCACTTTAATATACCTAACGTTTACTCACAGACCTTTCACTACAAAGCTATTGGAATGCTTACGGATTTTCCCAGGAGTCATTTACATTGCTGCGAACGCACGTTACAGTTGGCGCCTCCTCTTTCGTCTGTCTGGAAGACCAGACGAAGAAAATACAATGTAAGGCTCCTCTATATACTATATACTATGTATTCTCTTCATAGAGTTTCATCCAGAACAGAGCACCAGGCGCGAAGCGCCTTTAATCTCCAATCTCTAGGTGTGGTTCTTATCTTCATACTGTGACATTATTTCATTGGTCCATAGTTGGAGGTTCGAGGTTTTTGATTTACTGTTTTTATTATTTGTCCTAGCTCCTAGTGTGGCAGTTTGTTGCACATTAAGAGTTTAAGCAGTTTGGGGGGGTTGATGCAGATCTGAGGGTACACTATGTATTAAAGGAACTCTAATACAGTGCATGACGTCAGGATGACGTGAGCCCAGGATTTCCAAGTTAGAAGTAGGGCTGTCAGATTTACCGATTTATCGCCATTTCAGGGACATTTGGCGACTTCCGGAACGTTTCAGAAACTTCTCGATAGAACGATTATTCTTTGAGATATACTTCCAGATATATTTCCAGAAGTTTCTATGGAGAGACTATGAAAAGGACTCACCCCTCCGTTGCAGTGGAGTTGACGAATTGACAATATACGAACTACAGTAATCTGTGGCTTTTGTCAATGTTTTGAGAATAAATAGCAGCCGCTGTTTTGTGAAATGACTTTCGTCAACATTCTGAGAATAATATAGCTTATTATGTGAAATGAGTGGAGCATTTAAGTGCTGTTTGATTGTATATTGTTCGTGTTTACTTTGTGTTTGTGAATAAACGTAAGTTATCCAGAAACTTGGACTCGTTCTTGTATCCTGCGTGTATACCCACGATTCTAGAGGATACGATTCGTAACAATATATAAAGAGTAGAACTCTGGAGCTTTTGTTAAGAGCAGAACTATGGTGCTTTACGTAGCGTATGACATCAGATATTGAAAGTGAAATCATGATATGGACTGCCCGATCTCTACATAATGTAATGAACGTTCTTTTTTCACAACAAAATTATGATGTAACCACGGAGCTTTACGCAAGGTTTGACATCAGATACTGAAGTGGGAGTATGGTGTTGTTTTATTTCTTATCATTTTATACATATTTATTTGAAATGTCACGCAACTGGATGTGTTACGCTCATTTCGTTAACATGCTTAACATTCAAAATATTTCAAGCTTGCTCCAACAAGAGTAGGACCTTTTCTGGCGTATTTTTTGTTTATTACTTGCAGGGCGGAATGCCCGAGGCTCTGACTATAATTCTGGGAAACGAAATATTTTTTTTATAAACTTTGGATTTCCACATCCACCTGAATGCGATTTACAAACAGACCCAATATTCTTTTGGGTTGAATTAAAATTATAAAAATAAATAAATAAATTTCATTCATTACCCTTTTTATCACGAAACCATAATCTTATGTCGCGAAAGGGAACTTACAGGTATGGAAAGCACTCCCATTGCCGTGGAGGGTTTTTGTGATTTTGAAGGGTTTGATGACCCCAAAATAGAGGTCTTATGGCAATGTTATAAAATATTTTTTTTCCAAAATATCAAACTGAATACGATAATCCCACGCTTTGCCTACCATAGGCGGCGAGTTTTCAAAATCTCAGGGGGGGCACAATCCGATAAAGTTATATAAAGGATTCACAAAGTCAATAAAGATATAACAACTTACAAGACATCCTTGAAAAAAGCAAGCATATCTCAGTTAGATTATTACAATTGTTTCGAGGGCATTATAAGCCCTACTTGAGGGCAAAAGAACAATATGCGCCCTTAACAACCGTCAAGAGCGAAAGTAGCCCAACGAACGAAAGTAGTGTTTGTGAAGCACGCATACTGTTATTTTGGTCTAAAAAAAGGGACTAATAATGCCATCGAAGCAACTGTAGTCACTTAATTGACATATATATGCCTTCCTCAAGGAAGTTTTGTAAGTTATTGTCTTACCAGCAGCATTTTTGGAGTGGGATAACAGAATGGTTAAATCACTGGGATTCTACTCGGAGGACCCAAGTTCGATTTTCGGCTTTGTCTAAACTGTCCCCGTGTACGAGCACGTTAAATTTATGGGTTTGAAAGTCCTTTCGAGCGGTTGGCAGTAAAGGAAAGACGGTCGGTCCCTGTGGATGTCGCCCCCACTGGGCTCCAGTCTAAATTAGATGGCACTGTCACGTCGGTTTAAATATATATATCTTACACCTTCGGGTAGGTCGGACGGGCTGGGTCGAAAGAACGAAATCAACAGTTTTATTTATTGTACGATAAATATTTTTAAACTTTTTAGGCATGCCCCACTCTAGTTTATCACTTATAAAACTTGAGCTCTTTGACTCCTGAACTCATTCAATTTTTGATTTATCAGATGACATCGTCTACGCATTGTATTTTCTCCCTTCGAGGATCAATTAGCTTGTAGCTTTACCACCGATAGAGGTAACGCTTGTAGTCCCCCTAACAAGAATCCGTCACATTATACTCTCCAGCATATTGTTGATTACTCACATCACACCAGTCCCAGATATGGTCGGTGGGATCTCTATAGAGATTTCCCGATGGGTCGGGGCCATTGTATTTAATATTTTCCTTAATGTTTATAATGGGCCTAAAGGGCCATCATGCCCTGTTTTTCCTGGTCCAATCTCGGAGCTAGTATCCAGGCCTGCCCCACACCCACTGAGGATAAAATATGATAAAGTTGCAAAACAATAAAATCAAAACAGTTGTTATGATATGTAACGAAACCTTACGATTTCGTCACATATAAACTTATATAAATTTGGATGTCCATTCCATCATGTGAGTAAGATATGCAAAAACAAGTTTCGTTAAGAAAACATAAACATGTAAATGAAAGGCTTACAGCACCAACATGGCTAGCGAAAATTTTTGCCAAACTGCGATTTTCCCATCAAATAACACTTAACTGGATATAGCAATTTCTGAAAAAATCCTATTTTTATTAAAATTATAGCATTGTCATATTTCACCAATACCCTTAAATGAAAAATCTAATATAATTATATTATTTAATTAAAAAACACACCTATCAGTACAATTTCATAGAATACAATGCGCAGAGCCATTAAAACATATATATACTTACCAGTGTTGCGCTTAAATCAAAATCTGCCTTTTTAATATAAAATGCAGGTCTTTCAGAAGTTTGGGGATTTCTCACACAAAAAGAAATTTTTGCTGTTTTAATTTAAATTTATCCATGAGAAATAAGTATGTTTATATTTAATTATAAATCGGAACATAACCTTTAGGAATAGCACAGATATATTGCGTTCTTTTTTCATCACAGATCAAAATCAAACCTTTATTAAAAGAACCAAAATATCACAACTGCCATCAACACCTCACACATCATATTGCTTTCAACACCACAACCACAAACATCACTCATCTGAGACCAACCACACCAGTTGAACATATGCCAAGTTCTCCTACAAAACGCAACCATTTTTCCACAAGGTTCCTACGAATCCGATATTTTCCATTTTCTCATAATTTATAATAGTTCTAGCTTTCTGGTCTCAAATGACTTGGGGCTCTTGGCTGCTAAACGTCCGGTGATTACCAGGAATATATATACCCGCAGGGATTGCAGCTTCAAACGGAATGGATGCCACCTGTAAAGACGGCACAGCACTGAATCGAGGAGTAATTACAGATAAGATCCCTTTAAGACCAAATAAGTCATCTCTACTTCGTGGTTATCATTTACAGTTATTTCTGGAGGGAAATGGCTATTTTTTAGAAATGCCAATCCCATGGCTGTAAATATTCTGTTTCTCTTCGAATTCGGTGCTCAGTCGAAAAAGTTCTGGTAACCAGGTGCTTTTGACATTAGCGAAAACGTGTTTCCTGGGGGTAAAGATGAGCTTGGTTTGTGAGCGAGATAGTTTACGGCTCTATGATAAGGAAGATGTGAACAAGACTGAACTGAAATTTGACATTTACCTTGATAGGATTTTCTTTCAATTATTTTTATGTTTAAAAAAAATTTCATTTTCTGGTGTTTAGTAAAATATGAAGTTAGAAAAAAATCTTGAAATTTCCCAGAGGGGGCAAAGCCCCCTCTGGAAAAGTTTAGAGGGGGCTCGTGCCCCTGTGCCCCCCTGGAGTCGGCGCCTATGTTGCCTACTAGAGATTATATTCAAAAGTTTGCGTGTGTATGCGCGCGAGCAGTGTTTTTTCAGGTATACCACCGGAAGAGGGGTGGGCGAAGCACCCCGGAGACATTTTATATTAACCTTAGTTTTTATTTATGTGACACAGCTATTAGATATATTTAAATAGGGCAAATATAAAACTTGCCCTCCTAAAACTTTCGACCAAAAAGTCCCGAAAGAAACACTGCGCGCGAGCGATTGAGTATTACGAGAAAACAAAAGTAATTCGAACGTCCTTTAGACACATTTCAAACATCTTTCATCTTTCCCAAAAAGTGCAAATACACTGACTTCCAAAAGTTAAGCACGCAATTCAAATTTTCATTTTTCAAGAGCGTATTTGAATTTCAGTGGCTGAAAATCGTTACGGATGTAGATGACAGCATGCAAATATCGTATGTTACAGCCAATCACGATTGACTGTCCGGATATATGCTAATTAGGCAGTCGTTGAAGACGCCAGCATTCTGTAGGGTTTGAGAAGGTGCATTTAAATGCTGATACGAAGTGTTTATAACCTTTGTAGGATTATTTCTGATGATATTCATGTTTCTATGACTGAAATAAGACGAATGATAGTTAGTGAGCGCTAGCATGATGTCGGAGACATTGAGGCAGGACAGTCAATAAAGGATGTCGCTATTTTCTTTGGCGTTGATCATTTGGCAATTGCTCGATTATGGAAACAATTCCAAACAAGTCAAACAGCTGTCCAGAGACCTGTGCCCGGTCTACCAAGGGTTACCTTCTCAATTATGGAAACAATTCCAAACAAGTCAAACAGTTGTCCAGAGACCTGTGCCCGGTCTACCAAGGGTTACCACCCCCTCTGATGATCGGTATATTGCTATAGTAGCCAACCGGAATCGATGAGCGACCTTCACAACTGTTACATCCATGGTTGCAGCGGCACTTGGTAAGACAATATCTGCCAGTACTGTGCGCCGAAGGCTCCACGTGAAGGGACTATACGCCCGAGTACCAAACGTTTTTGTTCCACAAACCGTCCAAGCCATCGGGGCAAGATTAAAGTGTTGTCGTCAACATGTCAATTGGACTATCTCAGATTGGTGCAACATCCTGTTCAAGGACCAGTACTGTGCGCCGATGGCTCCACGTGAAGGTACCTCGTACGTGAACGTACCACAAGTACCACGTCTTTGTATTCCACAAACCGTTCAAGCCAGAGGGGCAAGATTAAAGTGTTGTCGTCAACATGTCAATTGGACTATCTCAGATTGGTGCAACATCCTGTTCAAGGACCAGTACTGTGCGCCGATGGCTCCACGTGAAGGTACCTCGTACGTGAACGTACCACTAGTACCACGTCTTTGTGTTCCACAAACCGTTCAAGCCAGAGGGGCAAGATTAAAGTGTTGTCGTCAACATGTCAATTGGACTATCTCAGATTGGTGCAACATCCTGTTCAAGGACCAGTACTGTGCGCCGATGGCTCCACGTGAAGGTACCTCGTACGTGAACGTACCACGTCTTTGTGTTCCACAAACCGTTCAAGCCAGAGGGGCAAGATTAAAGTGTTGTCGTCAACATGTCAATTGGACTATCTCAGATTGGTGCAACATCCTGTTCAAGGACCAGTACTGTGCGCCGATGGCTCCACGTGAAGGTACCTCGTACGTGAACGTACCACAAGTACCACGTCTTTGTGTTCCACAAACCGTTCAAGCCAGAGGGGCAAGATTAAAGTGTTGTCGTCAACATGTCAGTTGGACTATCTCAGATTGGCGCAATGTCCTGTTCAAGGACGAGTCCAAATTTGCCCTGGAATCAGATGATAAGCGTGTAAGGGTCTGGAGAGAACGAGGCATACGCAATCAGGCCAAGATCATCGAACATCACGCATTCAGAGGTGGCATCGTCATGGTGTGGGCTGGAATTTCAATGGGATATCGCACAGCGCTACACATCTTTAAAGACGGTTCTGTAACTACTGCGCGGTATCGGGGACCCATTGCGAGACTCTACGCTGTAGCAGTTGGTCCTGATTTCCTTCTTATAAACGATAATGTCCGTCCCCATCGAGATAACATCGTTGACAAATACCTGGAAAGTGAAGACGTTTCTCGTATGGAGTGGCCGGCGTATTCCTCCGACCTTAATTCCATTGAAAACCTTTGGGATGCCTTCGCGCGTGTTGCCTTTGTACGTTTACCTCCTCCAGCCAGTCTCAGAGAGTTGGGAACTGCCCTATTGGAGGAATGGTCATTGCTTGTATCTGCGATGGTTGATCACTTCATTGAAAGAATGGAAGATCGCTAGATCGCTGTAAAGTTTGCGTGAAGGTTCGGGTTGGTCACATAGCATATTAATGCAAGTTTTGTTTGGTCTGTTTGCTTTTAAACATCATGTTGTTAATGACCCAAATGTGCGGTCATCATATAACTTACGAAAAGTAAATATTTTTTTTCATCTTTGTACATAATTCTTGTTTCCTTTAATGCATAAACACATTTGCTACCTTTATGTACAATTTTCAGTTAATCAAAGCTTTCCTTTTCATTTTTGTTGATTTTACCGTCCGGTCTGTGCTTAACTTTTGGAAGGTATGTAGGAAAGAATATATACTATATTATATTATATTCCAGATATAGCATCGAGTTTTAATCACACACTAAAGAAAAAGAAATGTTGCTAAATAAACACAGTTCTGGGCCAAAAACATGATTTTGTAAACACCGCACCATTAACGACAGACGCTAAAAATAGTTTCGAAAACTTGATTAGCGTTACTTCATTAAGCTTTGACCGATTACTCCAATTTTCTGCACGACTGGATATAATGCAGGAAGAAACTTTCAGATCAGGTCAAGTCATTTATTAGAAAAATCAATATTTTGAATAGGTAATAAAATGGCTACAGCATGTTTATTTTAATGAATGAGCAATTACAGATGGCAGAGATATTCTTATGGGTCAGAACAAAATAAATATGCATTTCATTTTATTTAATGCAAATCAAGCCTGATATGTGAAATAATAAAACTAAATGGAATACCAACTAAGATAAATATCAAAGCAAAAGGATAACTTCTTTTGTGAAATAATAAAACTGAATCTACATTCAAATAGCATACTTGCATCTATACAGCTATATAATAAATATCTAACATGTCTGTTTCTAAACTCCCTAGAAGTCCCCCCCCCCCATGCCCCAAAACGCTGAATATTTACACACTTTTAGTAATTACTTGAAACAAAACCTAGAGGAATCTGAGCGAGTGCACCGACTTCTGGAGAGAGCTGAACTTCAATATCTGACCTAACTGAATCCATGTTACTCTTGCAAACATAATAAGGTCAAAAAAATGATGTGCCTGGGTGCAACCTCTTATCGTTCGGATACCAGCTTAAACAGGGGTCACTGCACAAGATATAGACTCATTATTAATGTCATATATCATTGTCAGTATGTCTGTCTGTGGTCGATTTCTTGTGTGCATGATAGTTGTCACAAGTATGAATGGATTTTCACGAAACTTCTTTTTTGGCTTTGTTATCGAGAACTCTAGAACTATATTTAACTTTTTAAAAATCGAACGGAAACTTCGAATTGATTCGAAATTTTATATTTTTATTAACATGGCAGCATGAGACAAAATTTAACATAAAAGGTGTTATTTATGGATCAATGATTACGAGACATAATGGTTTCAATTATTGCTGTTAAATAGAGCCGCAATATAATTTTTGTGTTCGTGGCGTCGTTAGCCCCCCTCGGGGGGCAAGTTAACCTCACCCGGGGAGGTACATTATATGAAGTATGGTATCAATCGAAATATTTTTAAGCCCTTTATAGTGAAGGGTAACAAGCTATAATTGTAATCATTTGGACCAACGATACCGATTTTTCAAAATTTTTCATGTAAAATTTGAAATAAATAAATAAATAAATAAAAACAATATTTTACGAAAATATTATTTAATAATACTACGATGACTATATTTAATAATACTATTATTTAATAATACTACGATACATGAATGTTGTATATCTTTTAACTGAAATGATTTTAACTAATCATGGCTGGCTGGAAATGGCTTTTGGATAAATAAAATCACAGAATAGAAATATGAAGTTCGTGAAAATGACGTAGGTCATTTTAACAATTTCGGCGATTTTTTTTTATGACTTTTTTCCCTCTTTTTCAACGAATCTCGGGCAAAATTTGACTTAAATTGGATTAAAATTAAAAAAAATTTGAAACAGTAAGAATCAGCAAAGTGAAAATGACGCAAAGGAAAAAACAGGCAGAGGCGGGTGCAATCGAAATTCCCCTTGATAGAGAATTTTTATTGAAAAATAAACTTTAGGGAATTGAAAAAAAATGGTAAAAACCAGGGACCTCCTAATAAAACCAGTAGAGTTGACAGTTATGAAATGAGATAAATATCGAAACAAAAAGAAGAAAAAAATTTGCCTTCGATCTTGAATAGGTGTCGAAGAAGGAAGAAGGGTTGGGGGCCGTATCGGAATATCAATCTGCCTTTATATTATTCCAGATTCACATTATCTAATTTTAACAGGTTTTCTTGAAACTTGGGTAAACCCGTTTTTTGGACACGATTTCTTTTCCCATTATATAATAGTGTTCATTATCCCTGATTTTAGAGGCCACCTACTAACGCGATCGCTGAATTTCGAAACCACACATTGTTTATCGCCCGTTTTCAGCGACCGACCATTGAAAATACTATTATATTAATACAACGGATTATATCGACAATCAGAACACTGAATTTTGTGAAAATCTGCCATATAATTGGAAAAATAACGAAGAATTCTTTCTGAACTACTAAGCATTTTTACTTTCTCACGGTATAAAGAAAGAATTATTTTCTCGAGAATTTTCACAATTGAGAACTTATGCCTAAGAAGTGTCAATTCAATTTAAGTCAAGTCAAAACAGCCTTATATAGTCAGATATAAAACCAGAAACACATAAAATAAGTCTTAAAGTAAACGTTAAAGGCAATAAAAAGTTATAGGTTACAAAGTGTTAAAAATTGTAAAAGTAAAAGTTAAAAGTTGCAAGAATTTTATAATTGTTACCGTTACGGGCACTATAATTCAAAACGAAAAATGCCTATGAAAATGTACGTGTCGATACATTATGTAAAAAATAGAACTAGATAGAATTATTCTATACCTAATTCTCATGATTATTCGACATTTAAGATTTTCATTTCACGAAAATCTTAAATTTCGAATAGTTTCGTTTAATACAAAGAAAGTGATAAAACAAATCCCCAACTACTCGGTTTTCTCAAAGTTTTCTTTCGAACCTCCATTCCAAATCAAGATGGCGCGCTACAACTCGAGAATTCAGGAGGCTGGCAGAGATTTTCACGAACTACTGGGAACTACCGGAGTGTGGCATATCTTTCTTTTCGAAAGGAAGTGCCCCGATTCCCTGGCGGCGTCAGGGTCGTGTCTGGACAATTTTGCGGCGGACACAGTCCAGGAGCGCCACTGGCCCGCTTTCGGTGTCGCTAATTGACCATAAACGAAGTCCCTTCCGCGTCGAAGACACATAGCGGTACCTGGATTAAGGGAATTATTCGGTTTCCACAATTGGCAACACGGGAAATCCAGACGATTTGGTGAATCTGGGATATTTAGGAATGAGAGGGGACGGATTTGCCGCCGTTAGAATCAAAGAAATGCTACAACTGCGTATTTTCAATTGCTTCATTTTCAAGTTCTTTATTGGTAAAATATTTAGGTTGAGAAGTTCCGGGTATTTTATCCAGGCAAACATATCTGGCATACAAAGTTCATACTCTTCGGCAAAAATTCATTTCCAAGAGGGTTTGAACATTTTTCTAGGAATTTTTAGTTTCTCTTAGAGCCAAGTCTCTTCGTTTTATACCAGCTTCACCAAGCCAACATTACAATAATAATAAAAATAATAATAATAATAATAAAATAGAAAGAGATAAGCCATTTTCACTTCATAATTTATTAATATCGATGATGAATAACCATTTGCCGTGTTTAAAATATTAAATCTAATGTAAAAAAAAATTGTGCATTAAAAATTAAAAATACAACAATTTTTTCATTTCCAATACTTTAAAAACCGTTAATATTCATGATTTTCATGATAAAATTACAGATTGTTACAAAAGAACACCAAAATTCGTGAATTTTACAAAAATAAATAAATAAATAATAAAAAAAACATCATTATTAAATAACAAATAAAGTCACCTCGACTCTATCATACCAAAATATTATTTTAAGCAGCGTGATATTTTTTCCCAATTTCCAAGAAAAAAATTTGAAATTTTTGTATTGTTTCAAATGACCACAGCGATCGTTGTTCCAAATGACCGTACATTTAACACGCTTAAAAAAAATCTTTCGATTTGGTATAAGTTTGATAATGTACCTCTCGGAGGATAACTTGCACCAAGGAAGGTTATGAACGTCATAAAAATTGTATCGTTGCAATTATTGAAACAATTACGTTTCGTGATCATTGTGCCAGAAATGTCCCCTTTTATGCATGATTATAAAAATTATGCTGCTATGTATAAATTTTAAAAGAAATAAAATAAAAAAAATATCGTAATTATAAAACATATCCAAATGATAAATAACTATGTTGTGAATTCTACTGTCAATACTATCGGCAATACTTAAATACGGTGTCTACGGCTGACTATCGGCAATACTTAATTATAAGTCTATAAGAAAATTTAAACATATAATATTTTTACAGGTAGGAAGGGTCACTTGGCAGTATGACTATTCCGGCCTTTGAATAACTTCTCCACAAACACATTTTACGCAAGTTTTTTTTTTTTGTTTTTATTTACAGTGAAATGCCCGTATAATAGAAATAAGGTCATTTTAAAACACGTAAGGCAGCCTTTATCTAATCAACTTTTTATAAAATAAAATTAATTTAAAAAGTCAATTTTTTTTTTCTTTTATAATATTCACACAAGAATTTCTCATTTCTTAATAACTTTTTTATTAGTCCTTTATTAGAACGTTTTCATAATAATTGGGTAATATAAAAGATAAGAGACATTTTATAATTCTGGTGGGCGCAAGTATTAACTTATGTCACACTTCTGTACTCCTTTTCTAGAAGACGAGAATAAAATTTCTATTCCTTTAAAACGAAATTAATTTTCGAAGAAGAATTTCACTTAAATAAAGATAACTCCATTTTTAACACTTTACAACAAAGTTAAAAAGTGTTTATGACTTTGTTCATTCTGTCTGTCTGTCCGTTGGCACGATAACTGCCGTAAAAATTACTTAATCAAAATGAAATTTTAGTATGTTGTTCAGACGGTCTGTAGGACCTATGGGAATATAAATGAATAATATCACCCAATTAGTTTTGGATTGAACCCGGGTTGAAAAAATGAAATACATTGAGCCCTATGGGACCTAATTTTTCAAACATTTTTTAAGCGGATTTAAAATTCACAAATTGCTTCGAAAATTTTAGGTAATATTCAAATTGTTCCATAAAATATATAAAAAAAATTCAGCGAAATATATTCAGTAGTTTTTTAAACAAAAATTAAAATAATAATTACTCCTCTTATATGAAACGATCACGTGACCACGATATGAAACGATCACGTGACCACGATATGAAAAGGTCAGATGACCCACTTCAAAATGATATATGGCATCCATCTTGTCTCAAAATCGTGATTTTTTAAGTTCTTTTTAATTCATGAATATTGTATCCGTCCTAAAACTACTTTATTTTTGCTTAAATTCTGTGCATCTACATACTGAAACAACGCAAATACAATATATTTGAGTTTAAATGATTATCCAAATTTGATTATTTCTACAACGAAGCCTATTTTTCACTTATGTAAAATGTAAACAGCAAAATATGTAGAATGAGTTGTATTAGAATTGCTGTATTTCTTTAACACAAAATAATTTAGCCCATGGAGTCTGTATGGCTGATATGAATGAAATATTAATTGATTTTATAAAGAGAAGGACGATTTTTTTCGATGAAGTTTTAGCACAAGCTACAAATGGAGCTACAAGTAATTAAGCATAGAGTTTAATTACTTGTAGCTCCATGGTCTTAATTTTTAAATAAAATAAATTATTATAGCATTGTGATGAATGAAATGAATGGGAGAAAGTTATGAATGAAATGCTGTTTTTATAGAGAGAACCAGGCGTGTTATTTTTTCTATGACGTCATATGAATTAATTTCAGTTGTTTTCGATGAGTTTTCAAATATAATAAATTATCGTAGTATTATGATAGTTTTAAAAATATTACTGTGGAATGTATCGCATTTTAGAGATGTTTAAACCAGGCAATTTATATTTCAATGCCGTCCTTTGAATGAAGTTCATTTTTTTCAATGAAGGTTTAAGTTTTCAAATATAATAAATTAATGTAGTATTGTGATAAGTTTTAAAATATTACCGAGGAATGTATTGCATTTTAGACTTTTTTAAATAAAATTGCATTGAAGTTGGAAAGTGTTTCATAATCAATGCTTTAAGCATAATTGATATTTCTTGTTCTTTATTTCAACCCACCATCATTCACAGATCATCCCGATATAAACTTACGTATCAAAAGGATCAAACATTTCGATTTCTTCAAATCGGCTGTAATTAGAATCAGATTAACATTTTAACTCGGGCAGGCGTTGTTAAAATGGAAGAGGAAATGATGCGCTCGAGTTTGTTTCAATATGCAGATGTTACGAATGAAAGGATATGGGGGGGAGTTGATCTCATAAGCAAAATTCGTGAACTTCGAGTGAGTTAAAACGAAGTCATTTCCGATGAAACAGGAAAGCTTTCTATCATGCGGAATTTACATGCACACATTTTACCCGCACAAGACGAAATTTCAGACTTTGACATGCCTCCATATTTGTAGGTGTCCCAAACATCTACTATATTAAAACCATTCTTAGAAAAGATCACTTTTAAATGCGAAGAACGTCATGCTTGTCTGGCTGAAATCGGAGGACGCTTTTATTTCCGATTTATTTCAGCTTGGATTTATACTTGTTTTGTCGGAAACAGGGTACCTTCTATGAATATACAAAAGCAATTGGAAAGTTTTGAACTTTTTATTTTCGGGGTGGGGAGGTTTTGATCAGAGAGAGTTGAGTTTTTGCTTCACTTTGCTTCATTTCACACGAAATATCTGATAAATTATAAACAGCAAGCGACAAACTGTTCAGTAGGAAATCCAGATTTTAGATCAATCATTTATTTTTTAAAGCTCTTATAATTGTTAGTTTTCGAGTTTGTCAAGTTGAAGACTTTTTCTTTCTTTCGACCCAGACCGTCCGACCTCTGAAAGTATAAGATAATTATTTGAACCATTCAATGTAGACTGGAACCCAGTATGTGTGTGTGGAGGGGGTTAACCACAGAACCCGTATCTTCCTTCCCCTGGCCCGTCCCCTCTCGAAAGGACGCTCGGATCTACACATGTACCGTGACCCTACTCCGCGTAGATACAGAAATATATTTGTGTCGCGTTCAGGATCTAATACGCGATTCTCTAGTTTTAACCTCTGGGCTATCCTTGCGTAAGTTGAAGAAGATTGAAAATTTTCCTCTAAAACTAAAAGTGCAAGCTGTAAACAGCAAGGGAGTCATTTGTAGACGTTTGAAAGCTGTATATAGTATATACATGTTATTCGGATCGGGTTCCTAGTTTTTGAGAGATTATATTTTGAAAGTGGTTTTAATTTCGATACCACTATTTTGCAAAGGTGGTTCCAATTTAGCTATTTTGAGACCAGGCGACATTTATGCAGTTTTGAGATTTATATGATGTGTACTGCGAAACAAAGCGCAGACTCGTAGGCGCCATTTTAAGACAATCCGGGCCCTAGAGGTCATGACCCCAATAAATTCAGTGCACATAAATTGCAGGTGTAGTTGGGTCAGAAATATCCTTGCGGCCAAGGTTTATGCCATGCAGATTGGATAATAAGGTGGCCAATGAGGAGCAACCAATACGATTCGGAGGGCGTATCTGAACCTCAAGCGAAATGAAGTGTCAACAAACAGAGAAAGGTCATGTGTCAATTCAGAATGACAAGCGAAAAGTGTTGTGCTTTACAAAAATAGATATGCAAGCAATGACCGTCCAGTAGCGGTGGCATTCGACAATGAGAGTCCTAGAAGGTGTATCCAAAATGTTCAAGAAGGTGCTTTATAGAATTGCGGCAGTGATCGTTGGTGGATGCAATTGGAGGCAATGACCATCCATGAGTGTGCTTTCAAAGTCAATTGGAGGCTAGGCATGTCCAAAACGACAAACAGAGGCATTTATAAAAGGTAGATGATATAATTTGGGCATTATATAAAAATCCTGGTCTCACACTCCTCCTTAAGGGTGTATATAAAATTAATGTAAGTTGAATCGTAATCATAATATACGTAATTAATAATGTTTATTTCAAAATTTAAAATTGTGGAATTCAATGTATGTTAATTAATAATTATATTTTAGGAACTCGTACAAAGAATAAGGGTGGGTTATAATGCGGCAACGATGCAATGTACGATTGACGGTCAATACTAATTAAGAATGATAATTCAATCCAAAGACTTATATTTATTATATTACAAAAGAAGTAAACTTAATGGTCCTCTTATTTGAGCGCCACAATTTTAATATTTTAAATTGTTTTGAATGGCCCAAAGAGGACAAATCATCCACAAAGGATTGTTAGTGAGACGGCTAAGTGTATAAGGAAACGAGTCGAAATAGGAAGAACTTCAGCGATCCGAATATTCCATTAGTTGGAGATTTTAACGTAGACATCAAAAAACCAGAATATATAAAGTTATTAGACTTTATGTTCAACTTAAAATTTGCATCAGATCTTGAAAAATCTACAACGACGCGCGGTCTAACTTGTATAGACCTAATATTCGCTCGTAACTTAAAAATATTAACTTGTTTCAATTATGTATCTCACTTCAGTGACCCTATTTTCTGCCGTAAACGAAACAAATGAGGCTGAAAACAGTGAATAAACTTATTTCCAGTAAAGTTCGATAAGACATTGGTTATCCACGCAAATCCATTTCGACTCCATCGGACTAAAGCTACCGCAGATTTTATTTCAGGGACTGCTTGTTAAGATATGTCTTAATTTGCGCGTAATTACATTGTTTTTAAGTTTTCCTTATCTTTGCAGTGTTATTAATTTTCAAAAAACATATTTAACCGGAAATATCATATTCCATGTTTGAATTCAATGTCGATGAACGTAAAATTCCCAGAACAAATCATCATCCCAAATACATGTGTCTGATTCTTTCCTCAACAGAAGATGGAGTTCTTTAAAGTCAAATGAATTTCATGAGAAAGACTCTCATTTATTACTGAAAGCTCCATTTTCTCCTCCCCAAACCGTGCAGATCGTTAAAAGCATCGATCCCCATACCAAAGGCATTAAACATCCATAGAAGAACAAAATTTCGAATATTATTCATAGATGGCAATTTGATTTGGATTAAATTTCAACTTAGCCAGGTACGATTCGAATTGGAGAGGTCTAAAAGACTTTACCTTCTGAACAACCCCACCCCTCCGCGATCACAGATCTTAAGGTGCGTCTCATAAGTTTATAGTATAAGCAATAGATATCAGAAGAAGAAGAAAATAAGAAATGCAATTTCATCGCTATATATTTAATAACGACTGATAAACAATATAAGACCATGAACATATTTGTTTCATTTGCAGGTTTCAATAAACGAAGTAAACACAAAAAAAAGCATCAAAAAACTTGTTTCAAAAGTTTATGCACGAGTAACAAAAAATGAAGTTATTTAACGAATATGATGTCCATTTCGTTTTATAACTTGAAAAATACGATCTGGCATTGACAGAATAAGAGAATGAAGAATTTCTGGGTCTAAATTATACCAGCAGTTTTCAATTTCACACTTTTATTCGGACAAAGTCGAAAACTTTCTCCTATTCGGATAAACTCTTCTGGACAGGATCAACCAAAGATTTTCTATGGGATTGAAGTCGGGATTTTGGGTCGACCAATCCATAACCATAATGTACTGCCATACACTGCAACCAAAGTTTCACTAATTTTGCCGCATGAATGGGAGCATGATCGTGCTGAAAACAGAAGTTTGGTCTCGCAGCTTAGCTTCTGGTAATATGTGATTCTTTAACATTTGCTGGTAATTTAGCACATTTTGCTTACCGTTAAGAAAAGATAAGGATAACGTACCATTAAAGCAAAACGCTGACCACACCATCAAGGAATGACTTTGTTTTCTACTGAAAAAAAAAACAAAAAAAAAACCCTCTCTGTTCTTTGCGTAGGTCATGCCAATATGATGTCCATCCAACTGGGCCATTAATATTCCATTTCTTTTCATCATTAAATATAGCAGTTATCCATTGGTTGTCCCAGTTCATGTGTTCCCGAGCCCATTCCATACGACGTAATGTATGATTTTCAGTTAAACTCGGAATTTGCTTCATACGTGTGAGCATTATATTGCAATTACTTTGTAAACGTCTGCGAATAAGTAGATCGAGATGCGTTTAAACCTGATTCACTTTGTATTTCTGATAACGACAGTTCTTGAGTGAATGCTAGACGAAAAAGTTTTCTGTCATCTCGAGAACTGATACATTTTGGACGGCCTGATCTATCTTTTACTTTATAATCGCGCTCTTTTTGTAGCACAGCATAAATGCCTCGTTTTGACCGATTTAATATTTTCGCGATATCAAGAACAGACTTTCCACAAGCTTTTTAATCTCCAAATTTCACCCACTTCGTCTTTTGTAAACTGTTTCATACACGGCATCGTACTGAATGGCGAGAGGTGAAACTCAGCAGTCTTATATATAGTGGGCAAACGTCTGCAGAACTGTTTTATGCAAATTACTACCTTATTTGCATACTTTGTTTTGATTTTACACGTTTTTTGTTACTTGTGCATAAACTTTTGAAACAAGTTTTTTGATGCTCTTCTTGTGTTTACTTCGTTTATTGAAACCTGCAAATCAAACAGGTATGTTCATGGTCTTATATTGTTTAATATTCGTTATTAAATATATAGCGATGAAATTTAATTTCTTATTTTCTTCTTCTTCTGATATCTATTACTTATACTAAGTGCATAAACTTTTGAGAAACACCTTATATACCTGTACCAGACGGTATGCCCGTCATAGGACGGAATTCAAAATTTGCAAATCATTACCTCCCATATGGCATCATTTTTAACAATTTGGCGATGGATTTGAGATTACAGTAGAGTTTCCTGCTCAATTTGCAGCCTATGTGCTTTAGCCTTTTCTTTTCGAATTTTTTCCAAAGATTCTTGACTTTGACGTGCTCGCCATCTTCTCACTCGTTCTCTGTTTAACCATCGTTTCTTTTCTTTTCTATCCTTTCTATTGGCCAACACGTTTGTGAAATAAAATTTGTTTGAATGTCAAAAACTGGTTTTCTTTTTTGTTGTTCAATATTTTTAAATATAAATTTAAATCTGCTGACACTACTCAAAGGAAAAAAAAAAATAATAATAAGAAGAAAACCCGAACCGCGTTCAACCAAAAATTTAATTATCTAAGAAGAAAGCTCCGGTTTTTATTATGAACACTGAATTCAAGCAACAGTGAACGTGGAAAATCAGTGGGTGATCGGAAAAATGGAGTGTTCACGTGGAGGGTATGAAAACGTCGATGGTCTGGGTTAGTACCCCACCCCAATTGAAATGTTTATCCATGATTGAAATACGTTTGGTAACTTTTTGTAACAGCGATACCCAGAGATAGATAGATAACAGACAGATAAATCAAGGTGTTTATATTAAAAATAATCTAGTTCCGCGATGGAGAAGAAAGGTCTTTTCAGATCCTCCCCACTCTCCCTCGATAAATCTTTGCACACTTGTACTATACATCACAGGACAGAACCTAACCAAACTGATTTTTCGATTCTTCCCTGAGGGCGAAGAAAATAAAGGTTTTTGCAAAGTCTCTTCAAATCCTTCAAAAGCCCACACCTTACCCCATCAATGACCTAAAAGGCAAAATCTGCACACTTATAGCATCGTCTATGGGATAGATCCTAACGGAGCCGGATTCCCTGGCCAAAGAAAATAGGGACCCAAAAGTCTTTCCATACCTTTAAGAACCCCCGCCCCCCCCTCGGATGAACTAATCTATGTACATGCACACTTGTAGTGTAGACCACGTGACAGAACCTAAATAAACTGCATTTTTTATTCTATGCTCCCCCCACCCGGGTAGAAAAAAATGGGGGGAAGGTCGAAAAGTTTTCCAGATCTCTCTAAAGACCTCGGCGACCTGAATCTTGGACACTTATGATATCAAACACGGAACATAAACTAATAGAGCCGGATTCTCGATTTCTCTTATGGGGCGGACAAAATGGTGGTAGTGGTTGTGGAGGGGGGAGGGGGTCGAAAAGTACTTCCAGACCCTCCACAAGCCCTCCGGTGAACTAAAAGGTTGAAACTTTTCACAATACTAGTTAATATATATGATTTTTAAAACTCTTATAACATTCTGGCATATCTCGTATGCTAAAAATTAACATTTAAAATGAGCATCAAAGTGTATCCGTCATATTATGAATATTTCTTCAATGGGAAGAAAAGCATTACACCATCACGCCATGCTATATATACAAAATCACAATATTGCTTCTTACAACCCTCTACACATCTAGTAAAATTGATTTTTTATACAGACGATAACTTGAACTTTTTTTCAGTTTGAAACAACCAGAACATTACCCCCTACTCAAATACGAAAAAAATGACATCTAAGGAAAACTAAAAAAAAATCCAACAGCGTCTTGCCAGTGACTTCGAACCTTTTAAAAACGCATCGCCGCATATATACAAATAAATATCCGCATCATCACAGTTCGGAGACCCTCCCCCCAGATATGAAAGCGTACAAGTAGCTCCAAAATCGACCTGGAATGATCCATTGTAAGCATCGGTGGGGGTGAAGAGCTTCGATCGGGATGGGAAGAGGAGAGCGACTTCCGCACATGCGCCGTGAGAGGGATGTCTAGAGGAATCCAAAGAGGAATGGGTTGACCATAAAGCATGGGGATGACTCAGAGTATTTATACCGGAATGAAGGAGGGACAATATTTACGTATGGGACAAAAGTTTAATGTACACCAATGGAAAGACAAGCGATTAGTAGAGAAAGTTTGGTTTAAATAGAAGTCCAAGAGCTACAGTTCTTAGCCTTAAAATTGCTGTAAAATCTCTGAAGTGGAAGTCTCCACTCCACTTCCTCTACTATACATTCATATTACACATTCTTAAGGCCCACTTCTATCATAATGAGCATTAGAAAACAAAAAATAGTTTTTATCAACTTTCCCTTCCAAGTTATTCTTTTAAAATATTTTATAAAAATAAATAAAAAAATAAATAAATAAATGGTTTTGTAGCACCTCTAGCGTAGAATTTTAAACGTTGGGATCCCACACTCGGCAAGAAAGCGGGATAGAAAAAAAAGCCAATTACAAAGTTGTCTAATGTGTAGGAGTCGATACCAGGAACGAACGAAACGAGTATACGGTACGCAACAAATACATGTTAGTAAGTCCTATTATAGGGGATTGTAGCACACTGACACTTGCAATACTTGTCAAAGCATAACGCAAATATTAATAGGTTTTCACGAAACTTTATATTCAGCTTTGTTATCAAAATGTCTAGAACTAGATAAATTAAAAAAAAAAAAAAAGAAATTCTAAGTGAAAACTTCGAAATAGTATGTTTTCTTAATATGCAGCATAGGGCAAAATTGGACATAATTATGCATATATAAAGGGGTTATTGATTGCTCGAAACTTAATAGTTCCAATCATTGTAGTAATTTCCAAATTACCAACCCTTTTCTTACCTACTTTGTAACTGGTCATGGACCCTTTCTGGATTACCTACACTTCTTCAAACTTAAATCCTCTTCTAACTGCCCCTGTAACTCCTTCGGCGATGCCGACCATTATATCTTCTCTTGCCCTCTTACCAAACCTTTCCACCTCTCTAAACCCTCCCCTTGGAACGCTGCGGCCTGGTTCTCCAGGGTGTGTCAAAATCACACCTCCATTCATAAAATCAAAGACTGTGTCCTCGCTGCAAAAGAAATCTCAAACAAAATACACTAATTAATTCCTGGGTTCCCCCCCCCCCCCTGATCCGTGAACCCTCTCACTGTTCCCAGCCATCTTACCTTAAAAATAAACTTATTGGACATATCTTGCATATCTATACACCTGTACATTTTTTGTGTTTTGTACATCTGTACTTTTTTGTTTTGTTTTATTTGTTGTTATTGTTTTTTTGTTTATATATACTATCTTTGTGTTGTTCTGCGTGCACTGTGTGCCAATTATCCATGGCATCATGCTGGCCATGAGCATGTAATTTTCTGTAAATACTTTTAATCTCATTAATAAACGCTAGCGGATTGTTGGGAGTTGACCGGGGGAGTCAGCTTCGGCTTACTCCCTCTCCCGGCCACACATTAAGCTACCATAAACCTTCGGGTTGGTCGTGTGGTCAGGGTCTTCAATCAATCAATCATTGTAGTGAAATATAGCCGCGATACAATTATAATGTTCGTGAAGTCATTAGTTCACCTTGAGGGGGGAGGGGGGGAATCCCCACTAAAGTAAGTACATTGTCTTGTTATCGATCGAAAGATTTTTCAAGCCTTTTAAAATGAAGAACAACATGCTATGATTATGATCATATGTACCCACAACACAGATTTTTTCAATCTTTTTCTTGCAAAATTTGCGGGGGGGAGGGGTATCACGAGATATTTAACAAGAAAGATCAATCATGCATAAAACATTGATTATGAAACATTTTCCAACTGAAATGCAATTTTATTTAAACATCTAAAATACGATCGATACATTCAGCGGTGATACTTTTTTAATTATCACATAACTACAATCATTTATATTACTTGAAAACTTGAAACTTCATCGACAAAAATGAACTTTATTCAAATGGCGTACGTCATCGAAATATAAATCGTCTGGCTCTCTATGTAAAAGCAGTGAATATTTCATTCATATCACTTTTCTTTCAGATCCCAGAGTTAAATAATTTTGCGTGAAAAAAAAATCTGCAATTCTTATACAACTCATTTTAGAATGATTTGTTTATATTCTGCATTCAATAAATTAGGCTTCGTTGTAGAAATAATCAAAACTTGATGATTATTTAAACTCTAAAATACTGTAATTACGTGGGCGCAGAATATAGATGCACAGAAAATACGCAAAACTAAAACGGTTTTAGGACGGATGCAACACTCAATATAAATTTAAAAGAACTTCAGGATTTTTACTCTGGGAAAAAAGATGGATGCCCTATTTTATTTTGAAGTGGATCACGTGATCTCTTCATGTTATATGGGTGTCATTATTATTTTAATTTTTATTTAAAAAACTACCAAACCTATTTTGCTGAAATTTTTTTTATACATTTTATGGGATAATTTGAATATTTCCTAAAACTTTCGAAGCAATTTGTGAATTTTAAATTTGGTTAAAAAATGTTTGAAGAATGAGGTCCCACAGGGTTCAATGCATTTCACTTTTTCAATCCAGGTTCCATCCAAAACTATTTGGGTGATATTATTCATTTACATTCCCGTATGTCCCGCAGGCCGCCTCAACAACATACTCAAATTTCATTTTGATAAAGTCATTTTTACGGCAGTTATCGTGCGAACGGACAGACAGACAAAATGACGAAAGTCATAAACACTTCAACTATGTTGGAAAGTGTTAAAAATGAATTATGGTATGAGAAAGTCGCGTTGAGTCACACTCCAGTGAATTTCTTTCTGGATTTGAAATGCGCATTGTTTTTGATTGGCTTTTCAATTCAAAAGGCTGTACTCTTCTGTTCGTGTCAATGTTGTTTATTGTACCATTCCCAAATAGAGCGGACATTCGTCAATCATTCTTATTGTGTGGACCTTCTGCAACAGTTTTAAGGTAGATTCCAACTCATATCAGACAATGCTCTACAACTTTGTCATTGGCTTTTTTAGTGCATCCCGTCTGGTTGCTGAGTTCGTTATTCAAACTGTTTAAATTATCCGCTGAAATCCTTTTCATCGGGTAGTGTCACAGTCATTTCACAGTCATTTCACAAAA
The DNA here is from genome assembly GCA_951213105.1 of Amaurobius ferox. Lineage (NCBI taxonomy): Eukaryota > Metazoa > Arthropoda > Arachnida > Araneae > Amaurobiidae > Amaurobius > Amaurobius ferox. The sequence continues at coordinate 140,592,904 of OX578144.1, read as the reverse complement.
TATAGACTTAACGCGTACATTCATGGACCTTTCCAGATAAAGTTAGTGAAGTGTTGCAGGACCTTCCTAGGAACTCTGTATATTACTATCATTGATTCAGGAATGACCCCGTATCTCCATAAAAATAAACATCTGATGTGGGCAACACATGACTTTCCATACATAATACAAGTAAGTGATTTACTTCTTTGAATGCGAAATACTGATGGACAAGATTCGTGGCACACAGTTTTTAAAGTTGAACAAAATACACCCACATGGGGCGCTTTTCTGGATGACAACACTTCAGATTTACTTAGTACCCAATTCACTTATATTTCGCGCAAATATAACTGGACAATTGGAAATGTTGCTAACATCTACTAAGCGCTGTACACTCCATTATCTTAATAAAAAAATCGGTTCAAGCTAGCTTTCATGTTTGTGTGATTCGTTTTAGAATAAAAAATGACGTATTAAATGATTATTTATTCAACATTGTGGAATATCCTGATTATTTCACTATTTTTTCATAAATTGATTCGAAAATTTGGGGATCTTTCGAACGTTCGGTCGCGATTAAAATCAATAGGCTTCCAGTATTTACGGATTGTACTAACCGTATCAAATTACTTTCGAAACGCTCCTTTCGCTAGTGAGATACCGCATTCACAGGCTCACGGACGCACACACATACAGACATCACCTCAAAACGTTCGATGTCAGTTCAGGGATGTTTGAAACGTATTCTTCCGTAGTTTCAAATTCGTATTTTCGACCCCGTCACAGTACTTTCCCTACATTATATTATGCATTAAATTTTGAATCATTTCAGTTGTAATCATGGAAATGAGTTATCTATCTAGTTCTAAGGTTTTGCATAACGAAGCCTAACCCCACATAAAAGTACTGTATGCGCCTTTCGTTCTTCTGTCATGGTGTGTCCGGCGATTATCCAACAGTATCCAGCGCAGAACCCTTCTTTCAAATCACACGCCAAACGTCGTTTTATCGCCAGCGTGATAAGTAAGCGACGTATTACGACTTATAGCGACTTATTACTTTAAAACAAGAAAATACACAATACATGATTTAAATAATCGGATACAAATGTATCTAATGACATTCTGATACGCAATCAAATCATAGGTCTTCATGAACAATATCGCGGATACCAGTTCGTCTTTCCCTCCGCTCTTGAAGGCGATGTAAGAATAGTGTACCAGAACGGCCGATAAAACGACGGTTGGCATGTGATGCGAGAGAAGAGTTCTGTAATAGTTCACGATTTGAAGAAATGCGTCCGCGACTCTCAGACTAAGGCTCCTATATATTACAGGCTGGCGCAACAGCGGCCATATTGACTCCCAGTTACAGCGGCGGTAGTACATAGCGAAAAGAAGATTACTTTCTTGTACATTTCTCTTTATCTCAAGAAAATCGAAGCAATCTGGATTACTTTCTTGAATGATTGAAACAATTTTTTAAAAGCAAAAGAACGTATTTTACAGCTAAATTGCGTATACCAGCCTTGTAACATGCGCGCGCCACTGAAATAGTACAAACAGACGATCACTGACTGGACCGCTTGGAATCAAAATGACGGTTGAGTCAGCCTGTATATATATATCAGCCTTATCACAGACGAGTCTATTTTTCGAAACAGTTCAGAATTGGTTTAAAAGGTTTTAAAAACATACTTGCAAAATTTCCAATGAAGCTGTAAGGCTCTCGAAAAATGAAGTCGATGACCGCAAAAGGGCTGATTTCGTTTTTCAATATGGACTCTATGGAGAACTAATGTAATGATTCGAGTCCTCCTCTTGGTTTCAAGAGATCTATTTCGTCCATCCAGTTTACCGTACTACGCTATGTCTGAGGTCGTCTTTAATTGGACCCGCTAATGACTCTCTCATTTGCTCTTCTTCGGTCGCCGCGCAAAGAATCCCAAGAAGATATTAAAATGGAGGAAATAGCGCGGGAATTCTGTTTTGAGGCTAAAAGCTTTCTCTTGTATACGATAAAGAAAGTTGCGCGAGAGTTTGTATACATTCTATTTTAGTTGCAAATGAAATGTATTTTCCTGGCGTTTTCTTTATTAACATTTCTATTATTTTTGTTTTCGTAATCTCATACATTTACTGTTACTTTCTCCACCTATGCAGGGTGTTCCAAAAAGATTGTGCGACTCAATATCTCTCGAACGATGGTTCCAATCTTGGAGACGTTTCAAGATACATTTCAAGGGTGTGTCCCGTGACACGTTTTAGTAAAATATACAAAATTTAACTTTTTATGCGGGCTCTCTACAAAAGAAGTTTAAATCAACATATTAGTATTTATTCATTTAAAAAACATTTTGGAAAGAAAAAAAAAACGTTTTCTGGTATGTACAAATGACTGTGAGTAAGTTGTTAAAGTTGTAAAACTTCTATTTCGACACAATCCAATGAAATGGCGAAAATAGGGAGTTTTGTGAGTTCACACACAATTTGAATCTTGTTTCAATTCGAAATCTTACATGCGTACCTATCCTTAGCAAAAGTTCTCAATGATCCGACAAAACTTTCAATGAAGGATATTTCCGATCATTTGGATCGTATGACGCTGGAACATTTTGTGTGTGATTCATTGGGCCGTAGGAAATATTTTAATAATTTTTTTTTGTAGGGCCAGTAGAAAAGTTACATTTTGTACATTTTTACTAAAAGGTGTAATATGACCAAAATTTGCATACGATCATACTCTACCTTAATTAAAGCATTTCTTAAATCGAAATGATGGGCCTACGACCCCTATTTTAATAGATATTTAATCGTAAGATTTTACACGATGCAGTGTTTTCCAAACTCTTGACATTCGCAGTTGTATCGACTTTTGGAACACCATCTCAATTTCCTGCATTTCAAGGCCATTTCATTGAATTTTTTTTGTTTCCGTAGGTTAGCATGGGGAAAAGCAGTTCTGTTTTAGCGCGCTAGATTGTTGTCGCCAGCATTCGTCTGGAAATGACGTTTGTTGCGGTTTTAATTACTATACGTCTCTGGTGCAGGTGTCGTTTAGCCAATGAGGGCTTGATGAATGGCTGACGTATGGGCTGTTCGGATGACGCTCGTGGAATTTGACCCTGAATTGATGTGGAGTGTGGACGGCCGAAAGGTCATGGCGGTGTCTTTCCACTATGGGCGGTATAGTTCGCGTGGATTGATAAAAAAATTAATATATTGTGAATCGAAACGTTGGATTTTGCCATTGATGAAGTAACAGTTATGGACGAGCAGCAGAGCTCGCTTGGAACCATATGGAAATTAATAACTATCTGCATGTCTGGAGGAGAAACCAAAAAAGTACCGAAGGATTCAGTGTTGAAGACCCAGACCGTCCGACTCGTCAGCAAGGACATGAGCAACTATTTGGACTGCCGGGAGAAGGATTCAGTGTGCTCCAGCTCGATGATGCCAGTTTATATGCCTTTGGCCATCCAGGGCCCGTTCAGTGTGCTAACAGCTGTCGGGGCTAGAATCGATCCGGTGTTTCAACTACCAGGGTTTCGTCATCCCTATGTGTTCGAATCCTTTTGAATTAATTAAGCAACGGAGTGCTATACCAAATCCATGGTGATAAAGATTAAGAAGTTCGGTCGTCAAACTTCATAACCTCCCCTCTTCTTGGATAATTTTTTATTTGTTTCCGGGTACGTCGTTGTATTGCAAGTACAATTTTACATTTAATAGGATCTGCATCAACAAGAGGAAATGTTAAATACATTTGGTCACGGTGATGCTTATAATATGCTAATTGCTTGAGAATCTAGCTAATTTCTGTTTGAATAAATATTTTGTTATTCAATTTAATTTGTTCTGCTTTCTACTACTTGTTTATTTTATGTGTTGCCCCTTTCCCTTTAATATCGATCTATGGCTGACCAACAGATTCCTAGCCCTTTAATATCGATCTATGGCTAACCAACAGATTCCTAGAATCGGCCAGGGAACGGGACCTGGTTAACACGACGCATAACGCTATTAGGTAGTATCTAAAATTCTATACGATCACTATTATCACTTTTAAATTTCTGAATATTATCTTCTAATTATATCCTGAGTTAGACAGTAGTAGCTGATCTTTCGCTTATTTTCGACCTGATCTGAAGTTACGAGAACTATTTGACAATCCGGGTATTTTATTATCACCCACTAAAACATGCTTCACACAGCCATCTTGACTGCGATCCTTCTTTAAAAGATTGTTCTGAAGTCGAATCCTTTAAGATGGGGATGTCAACGGTTCGTGAGGCTAAAACACTTCATGATTAAAGTAAATATTTTAAAACTTCTTTTTGAGCGCCGTGGTATCTTATCGCTTAACCCTTTCTAAAGAGTGCAAAAACGGTCCGTATGAGTGTAAAGAGATAGCCGAGAGATCACTTTCTCTCTTAATGGGTCTAATTAGATTGTTATAATAGCTGCACGGTTATCGAAGTATTTATTTTCTACCCATATTTATGAATAAAAATGTATTCCTCGACTTTTCCCCCACCGTTTCATTCATTGAAATTCTGAAAGAATTCCTTATGTTTTGAGCTAGGAGAAAATCGAATTTGAGTTCGTTTATTGTATTTGCGAGCGTGTGGCGAATCTGCGAGTTGTGTTTAACTTGAATTGAAAGCTGTAGAGTGAAGACTGGCAATTCTGAGACATTTTCCGAAACAACGAGAAATTGACCTATCGTTTTGTACATACCATCCTCCTCTCACGTAGTTTACGGGTGGTAAACATATTATTTTTACTGAAAAAGAAAAAAAAATTAAACATCGATTTCTCGACATCTGCTGTATATAGAACTTAGAAGATGTCTGATATGGATTCGGCATCGAATTCCGGCGGAGGTAGAGAGGTTAATGAATTATTTTTCAAATCCGGATCACTTTCCATTTCCTGTTCAAAAATTTTCATTTTCCTTAAAATATCTATTTCTCAAGATTAGATATCGATAGAGTTTGAATGATAAATGATATGGATTCAGCATGAAATTCTGAGGAAGTACATTATTTCACCAAGGATTTCCTAAGGATTCTGGAAGGTAGAAAGATAGGGGTTCAATAACTATTTTGAAAGAGGTAGTGTGATTCCCTAAGGATTCCTACTTCGGTTGAATTTTTTTCCTTTAAACATATATTTCTCAGGACTGGCTATAGATATAAAGCTTAGGTGATGACTGATATGGATTCAGATTTCAAAAAGAGCAAGGAGGGGGGTTACTAAAGATTTCCACTTCCGGTTCAAAAAATATCATTGAAACAATCTATTTGTGAAGATTGGTTATAGCTAAAGATTAAATGATGACTGATATGGATTCAGTGTTGAATTTTAGGGATGGTAGGGGGAGGGGGTTACTAAGGATTTCCATTTTCGGTTTGGAAGATGTCACTTATGAATTTTATGAACACATGAAAGTACGAAATAAGTGTGCAAAAAAACATAAATAAACATTTTAACAGTTCCATCGAAAATGAAGTGTACACTCAAATTGCCACTGCATGAAGGTTTCTTCATAAATTTCTTGTTTTTATTGAAATAGTGTACAGCTTCTTTTGTCAGTGGATTTTCGATTCTACTGTCTGATAAGTGAACAAAAAAACCCATGTCAGAGCTTGTCCGGAACCATTTCTTTTTCCAGTAAGGGTGATGGTCAAGGAAGAGTGGCACAAAATATTTATAACCTGCCAAACAGACCTCTCTGAGCTGAAAGGAATGCAAGTGGAACGGATGATCAGACAATCAGTACCCAAAAATATTGAAAGTACTCCGTTTTTGTAGCTATTTCCAGCCCCGCTGTGAACGAAATGGCCAGTGGTCACCTAATGTGACACATACTGAACTTAATAAACATTCTAAATATCAAAAACCGTCACGAATTATAATGCATAAAAATGGCGCACATTTTAATTTTAGACTTCTGTTAATGTGGAAAATGCGGTATGTAAACACAATTTCATCTCTGGTAACTGTATTTTGTCTATTTTCAACATGTTCTGTCATTTTAATCTAAAAATCAAGCATTAATAATAATAATAATAATAATAATAAATGTTTTTAGTAGTTCTATTAGAAGAATATCCTGTAACGATTTCGGTATTTGAAGCGCAACTCTGTTACCATGGTTGCAAATGAAATCCAAAACTACGTAAAAAATTGAATTATAAAATATAAATAAATCGTCTGCTATAACTATAAAAGAAAATATTTCAAAAACGGTTGCTTATACACAAATAGAGTTAATAAATTATTATTTTTTTTCTGCGCATGATGGTATAAAAGCGAATTTTGTGTATCTAGCCATTCTCGAGTTATAGTTGAAGAATGTTGAAACATAAAATTGAAAGATTTAAATTTTTGAACAAAATTTAAAGATTTAGATTTTTCTCATTACTTATAGGTCAAGTCTCACCGTACATGCAAAATTTCAAATTTCTATCTTCAACAGTATGGACCGTGTCATGAATCACACAGTCATTCAGTCGAATTCTAAATTATCTCCCCAAAGTTAACGTAAATACCCAAATTCATAATAAATACTTAATCTATTTTTTAACTGGTCATGGTCCTTTTCTTGATTATTTATACTATTTTAAACATAAAAAATCCTCGAACTGCTTATGCAACTCTTTTGGCGACGTAGATCACTTTGTTTTCTCTTGCCCCTTAACTAAGAAATTTCATCTTTCTAAACCTGCTCCTGGAAATGAAGCGGCTTGGTTTTCCAGTGTCAGCCGCAACAGTCAATCCATTTTTTATCTTAAGAACTGTGTCCTCATTGCAAGAGACATTTCCAATAAAGTAAATTGACAAGTTCGTCGGGCTTTACTGCTTTTAACTTTCCTGATCAATGAAGATTCCTCTGCTGTTCCCCTTTTCCTGCTTTTGTTTGTACAAACTTGTATATATTAAATTGTAAATATGATAACTGATAACACTACTGTTAAATTGAAAACACTTTCATCTTTTATTATCAGCCTCCCATGTCATTTTGTATTTACTTCATCATCTATATCATGTTGTGCAATGTCTCATTATTATTATCCTTGATGTTTTTCTGAATGTTTCGTGTCCATATTTGTGTCTGTTTACAGTATCTGTCTTCGTTATGTCCGTATTTCTTGTCTGTAAAACTGTCTGTCGTACGAATTTATTCTTAAACTTTAAAAAACTGGATTTTTAATAAACCTCCAGAGCGGTCGCTGTCCTTGGAAGTCGGCACCTGCTAGCTTCCTTTCCCGGTCGTCCAACCAGCTACTCAAATCCTCGGATGAGTCGGACGGCCTGGGTCTTCCACATTCCACAGTCATTCAGTCTCGTAAGTGATATGAAGTCCAGTGACATTAAAAAACGGACTTTCAAACAAATTATATTTTTTTATATACATTTTTTGATAATGGACCCGGAGAATTTCCATTTTCAGTCATTCATTTAGAAAACTGAAAAATATTTCAAAATATTTACCCATAATTTTTAATAAAAATATAAAATGTCTGCAAGTAGACGCTTCTTATTCTCTATCCCATTCAAAATCAGAATAACTTCCAATGAGAGCAAAAGCTGACTTACCGAAAAGAAGTTTAGTTCACTCGAATCACAAATATTACAATAACCACTTAACTTACCTAAAAAAGAAAAGAAAAATGCTTATATTACTATAGATCATATAAATTGAAGGATACAATAAAAAATTACTTTGAGTTCACCAATTCATTACTTATTCATTACTTATATATTACAATCATAATTATAATAATAATAATATTTTTTTTTTTGAGTAAAGCTGCATATGCCACTAATTCCCATGATTTAATTGAAAATAAGGTTTTTAATATTTCCGCCATTGCAAAAACCTTATTTTCATTTAATTTATAAGAAATAATGTCAATTGCGATAATTACTGTCGTAAAGTACAGTGATTTATTTCCAACAGGATTCTGCTGGGTTTTGCGAATCCGAACGCAAGGTATAGCGAGAAACTGAAAAAGTTTGCAAAACGAAGTACAACTTTCCTCCTTTTTTCCACTGTCTTATTTGGGTTGGTTTCTTTGCTCGTTTGTTTGAGTCAAATCTTAAAATCCATTTTTGACCCATTCCTACCAAGTCAATTTTCTCGAAATTTTACACACATACGTATTTTTTTTGGGTGGCACTCCCCGACCGTCCAAACAGTTACCTTACACCTTTCTGGTAGGTCGGACGGTCTGGGTTTCAACAACAACAACACATACGTATTTGCCCGGCCACACAAGCAGCTACCATAAGCCTTCGGGTTGGTCGTGTGGTCTGGGCTTTCTACACATACGTATTTGCGAAACATGTTATAAAACATGTTGTAAAATTTGAGTTGATTCGTTCCCCGGATTTTAACCCCCATCCCACCCGGAACCATGCCCAGAATCCCATACTTGTAAGATAGCTTTATAAATTTTCTCTTTCATATATATATATATATATATATATATATATATATATATATATGCAGATATAAATTAAATAAGGGAATTCCACAGGGAGGAATCTCATCCACAATACTGGCAGCCAACCTTTATCTACATTTTTACGAAATTCAGTACCGCTTCAACAGTCATATCATATGCAGATTCGTTAACGATCTAATTATTATTAAATTACTAATGATGCCACAATGTTAAACTTTAAATTTTATCCTTCAAATCTACAACTAATTGAAAATGTATATCTATCACACTGGATCAATTACCTAGGCGTTAGTTTAAAAATTCAAAATGAAGATACATTAAAAATTAAAATATACGACAAAACTGAATCATATAATTTCAAAGTAAACAAACTTCAACATTATTCATCCAGTCTTTCAAAATCAGTATTTAAAAATATTATTAATAATTAGTTATTAAGAATAAAAATGTTAAGTACATCATGTTACTACAAAGAACATCTTATTAAATTAATAAACAACACCATCCAAAATAAATACCCTCCAAAGCTTATCTTTTCATTTATTAAAATACAATGTAAATTTAAATTCAAAACCTTGCTCCAATTACAGCAACATATTGACAGGTCAATGTCAACCACTTTTGAATAAAAATTTTTTAAACAAATTATCATCAAAGGGACCACTAAGAATCAAAAAATTTTACAAGTATAAATTCAATATTAAAATAGTTATCAATTATTTGATTAATGATAAATGAATAATAAAATTTTAACACCATGTTTCACTTCTAACAGTTACACACTTAGTCTATTATCTTAACTGTAAACTGTATTGAGTTGGCTCAAAGCTTAGTCAGTCTCAATTACGTGATAACTTCATTTTTGTTATTTTATTATTATTCTTTATCAATTTTAAACATTATATTGTATTCTCATATAATTACAAAGCATTACGCTGGTATATTTGATTATTTTGCTTGATTATTTTTATATTTATATCTGATCCATTTTCTACTTTTTTCTGCGTCGGGCCATGTGCATAATTTCTGTAATACAATTTACAGTAATGCATACAGAAACGTAGAAGTTCAGCATTAACGAACCAGGTATGACCCTTGATAATGTACATGGTTTCGGAAGTGATTTTTACTTTTTTCAATTTATTCAATTTTAAAATAACTTTTGTGAGCCAGAAAGGCCTAACTGCACATGCAAAATTTTCTGTTTGCAACTTTTCATTTTATACACTATTCATACATTTACACCATGTATGTTTATACAGGGAACAAGGGGATTAGTATCTTAAGTACCTGTATTACATATTATATATGATTTATAACACTAAATAATCTAATCTAAGGGTGTAGTTAATGGATTATATTACCCAATCTTTCACCACATGTAATTCGTTTTTCAATTGATTACCTTATAGTATATGGAACAGGGAAAGAGGGATATTTCATACCTATTTAGTACCTGTTTTATTTATAATGTTCTATTTGTCATTTTCACAAGTTTGTGGTATAATCATTTGTGATTTAAAATTTTCACTTCAGACCATCTTATTTTCACTTTTGCTATACAGACCATTCTCAATAAATGATCAATCTCTGGTATATATAATACAAGTAAATTAAAATTCTTTAATTATACATACATATATATATATATATATATATATATAAGAATTTTTTCTGTTTTGCAACTTTTCATCTTATACATTGCTTTACACCATGTTTATGCAGGAAATAAGGGGATTAGTACCTTAAGTACCTGTATTACATATATGATTTATAACACAAAAATTTAATTTAAGGGTGCAGTTAAGGGATTATATTAACCAATCTTTACCACATGCCATTCATTTTCAATTCCTTAACTTATACATAGAACAGGGAAAAAGGGGTATTTTATACCAATTTAGTACCTGTTTTATTTATAATGTATTATTTATAATGTATTATTTATAATGTTTTATTTATAATGTTCTCTTTATCATCTTCACAAGGTTGTGGTATAGTCACTATTGATATCAAATAATCACTTCAGATAATCTTATTTTCATTTTTGCTATACAGAACATTTCAATAGATGATCAATCTCTGGTATATAGTATAATATAAGTAAATTAAAATTCTTCAATTATATATATCTATATATACATATAAATCTCTCTCTCTCTCTCTCTCTATATATATATATATATATATATGATAAAAAATTTCATGCTATGCATATTAATAAACTTAAAATTACTATCAAATTATATAAATGTGCAGCTTATTTAGTACATAGTTAAAAAGTTTGGAATGGTAGATTATACTTAAATTCTCTCCTTAGTATCTTATTTTAGCCTGACATCCACTTTCTCTTGAATAAGCATTACCATGTATTTACATGCTCTTACTGTTGAATATCACCTTTTATCGTCTTTTCGCATTACTGTTATTCCTTTCTCACGATTGGCAACAGCAGTTCTCAACTTTTTATTTTTTGAGATTGGCAACATTGGTCTCTTTATTCAAGGCTTCAATGGATCAGACGTATGCAGTGTTTTTTCAGGTATTCTTGTTTCCTATTATTTTTCAATCTTTTTGCATGTTGTCCAGGTTATCAAAGTTTATAGATATAATTATCACTGATATCAGAAACATGCATTTCGTGTTCACTTTTATGAAATACCTGGACTTGATAAAGAGTTTTATCGAAATGAACAATTCATTATTAGGCCTAGGGCTTGTCCACGTGTAAAGCCTTCATGCTTGGATTTTATATGATATTATTTGATCGATTCCTTTCCATTGATGTTTTTTGCTTATCTTCAGATTGATGGCTAGAGGTTTGCATTTATATTTTCCACTTGATTGATGATTCTTTGTTTGATACTTTTATTTGTAAGGCACTTTGTAATGTTGGGGTCTTTTGAGTTGAGAATTCTCTCTATTCTTTCATTGGATTTTTAAACTTTTACTATTATACATATATAATCAATAAGGCCCCATCTTACAACAACGGGATTATGTAAAGCGAAAGAGATTTTTCGCGGGGCATTTCGCAAAAAAAAAAAAAAAAAAAAAAAAAAAATGCCGGTTTTGCTTTTTGAGGATCTCCCCAATTTGAATAGATTAAAATGCTCCACTGGACTAAACTGTGTACCCAATTTCAGATGTTTAGGACGAAGGAAAGTATATCAAATATTATAAACCATTCAAGAAACAGATATCTAGACATACAACTATCGGTCATGACGAATTTAATAAAAGATTTTAAAAAGGTTTGATTGGATATCTGATGAAAAATGGATTACAAAATCGCAGAAGAGTAAAAATTATAAAATAAAATATTATAAAAAATCTTTTTAAGCTACACTGTTTTAGTAAAAATGCACTAAAAATTAAAACATAAAACTATCACAACAATCGACTTAAAATAAAAAATCTATGCGACTCTAAATAAAACCGTGGGGTAGCCATCAAATAACTGTATTTGGACATTAACGGAATTTTAAGGAACAAGAGAAGTGATAATATAGAAATGACATATAGCATAAGAATGACGAATTGTTAAATCAAAATTGTTAAAGAAAAATTTAAATGAATTGAATGTCATCATTTTTGTATATCCATGTTATCACTTCTATTGTTTCTTAAAATTTTGTTAATGTCCGAATACAATTCCTTTCTGGGAACGGTTTTATTTTATTAAATTATTAAATTATTTATTTTATTATATTATTAAAACCACGGTTTTAATTTGAGTTGCATAGGACCCAGAATGGCGTGATAACTAAAAGTTATGTTTTACTTTATAGTGCACTTTACTAAAATGGTGTCATTTAAAAAGATTTTTTTATTTAATATTTTATTTGTAATTGAATAAAAAAAATATACATTAAAATTTTAAAAAATTGTATTTGGAAATTAATAGAATTTTAAGGAATACGTCATAATTTCAATAAATTCAGTCGAAACTCGGGCAAACGTAAAAGATGTTCAAATGATATAAGCATCTTCTCCTGATCTGATCTCACTCAAAACGAATAGACCACTTATGTTTACAGGTTGAAACAAGGTTACCCAATTTTACGCGAATCGTTAGATTTTTTTGCACAGATCTTGTGACCCCAGTCGCACAGGCATTGTTCAATAAACATGTTGTTTCCAATCTATGGCATTCCCTATTACAGATTAAAAAAGAACAGTTATTTACTATGGGACTCTAATAGTGATGGTAAAGGGGGAGGAAGGGAGGTGTAACATTTTCGCCAAATACGCCCCAAAATGAAATATTTAATATGCGTTTCGAGATACAAATGACACCACTTAAAGCGAAGGAAAATGAATGTGAAAACAATCACAGAGTGCAGTTTAGAAATCCATTATGGATGATAGTCACTAAGAATTCGTAAGAAGATCTTGTTTCCCACAACTCACTTTATCGCTTCCATGATTTCTAAACAAACAAACGCGCCTTTCATGCTAATCGATCCATCCTTACCCGATGAGTCACATGTGTGGTCTCTTTCTCTTGAGGCCGTCACGGTTGTGGTCCGATGCAGAAGGAATGAATGACCTTCTACACTTCCAGCAAAACTCTAAAGAAACTCTTACGGCAACACTCCAGAAAGGTAAACAGAAGAGGAAATTATATTTAGGGCAGGATTTCTAGGAACACCCCCAATAACTTTGTAAGGAAAGGTCCGTGAGGGTCTACAGTAAATAACTACGCCCCATCGAATATAAGGAATGGCAGCGCTTATGGAATTTAAACAGTTAGGATAGCGAACTCGACAACAAAGGGAAATAACTACAAAAAGTTGTAGAGCATTGTCTAATGATTAGGAATCAACACTATAACTGTTACAGAAGACATTTATTTCAATCAATAGATTTTCTTTTCTTACTACTCAGGTCATCCGGCCTACCCGAAGGTGTAAGACATCCATGTAGGCGACTCAGAGAGAACATACTAGGGTTATTGGCAAATGGCACGGAAATTTAACCTGCCTGTTCATGCACGTTTGATTTCGGGTAAGATTGGACCGCGTAATTTTTTAACAAGCGGTTGCGGGTGTCACCGTGCTACAATCCCCGATGATACGACTTTTTACAGGTATATATTGCCTTCTGCATATGTGTTTTGTATATTTCGAAAGTCTATTTCTACTCAATCAAATAATCCTCCACAACTCTAGTTGAATTTTTCTTCTATCTCGCTTTATTCGCTATCCTAAATTTTTAAATGATCCGTCAGGGGGCAATCCCTTTTTACGATCAGATTAATATAGGTAGACCGTGACCTCTAACGTGTATAATTGTGGACCTTTCCTTACAAAGTTATTGGGGTGCGTAAAAACTTTCCCAGGACTGCAATAGTTCTGCATAAACTACGCTTTAATTAATATTATTATATATAATTATGTTGTACTTTAATTAGCTCCATCACGCATGATCGCACTCAGTGATTGACGGGGGGGACCCAGAAAAATCGGCAACAATAATATGTGCAGGAACATCACCTGAGAAAGGATAGAACGCGTTCACTCCCACCCAAATGAGGGTTACTTAAAACCCAGTGCTCCCTTTTTTTCAGTGTCGTGCTGTCATGCTTTAGCGACGTCTAATCAAGATGGTAATGAACTTTACCGCTGATCGCTTGATATTTGAAGAGTTTCATGTTACTTCACTCATCTCCTTTACCAGAGAAGAGGAACGGGGAAAACCTTCGAATGAAGGATGGGGAAGGAGAGCTTTCTCGCGCCGAGGTTGTTTGTTTACGGTTCGTAGCTCGAAGCAAACCGTATAGGTAATTGGGATGTTACTGCAGGTCAGTGGATCCAAAGGGCTCATACCTCAAACTGTTTTGAGGAGTGGATAAATATGGTTGAGAAACGTGTCCTCTAGAATCGTGGGTATGCACGCAGGACACAAGAACGAGTCCAAGTTTCTGGATAACCTACACACGCACAACCACAAGATAAACAGGAACAATATGCAATCAAACAGCACTTAAATGCTCCACTCATTTCACGGAATACGCGATATTATTCTAAAAATGTTGACGAAAGTCATTTCACAAAACAGCAGCTACTATTCTCAAAACATTGGCAAAAATCACAGTCCAATGTAGAACGCGTCACGTCCATCCATCAACTGAACTCCAACGGAGTGATGAGTCCTTTTCATAGTCTCTCTACAGAAACTTCTGAAAATATCTCCACATCTCCTAGACCGTTATTTCATAAAGTTTAACATTCCGGAAGTCGCTAAATGTCGCCAAATCTGGCAACCCTTCTTCTAACTGGGAAATCCTGGCAGCCCTGTGCTCACGTCATGGATTGTGCTTTCTTCGTCTGGCCGTCGAGACAGATGAAAACGGAGGAGCCAAAGGGTATATTGCGAGTTCGCAAGAATATTATATAGCATTTATACGCCCCTCTAAAGACGGCCAGAAATGTGGGACGGCTTGAACGCGCCATTCAATTTCAGAATTTATTAGTCATTTTGAAGAAACATGAAGGTGGATCCACACTCGTCCAGACCAACGTCGTGAACACCAATCTGAACGTCCACTGCAGTCACGTTCGAACTGACTTCTGGACTGGGCTGGGGGGTTACTGGACTTGGAACATCTTTTTAGTCGAATTTAAAGCGTTTAGCACGTTGAAGACCCAGACCGTCCGACTCGTCCATTGGACTCGAGCAACTATTTGGACGCCCGGCGCGTTTAGCACGTGTAATTTTTTATTTAAATTGAAATCATTTAGTGGTCAGCTACTATATAATCTCATACCATTATATAGAGACATTTTTTTTTATTTCAAACGAAACTTCAAGCTTTAAACGAAAAGGTGCATTTAAAGACATTTCGAACATTTTTGAAAATATTTCCATTATTATATGTGTATGTATTTGTAAAGTGCGTACACAAGTGTTCAAGAATGAATGTACTTATCATTATGAAATGTTAGATGTAGGTGCATTCTGTAGAAAATTGTAAATAGGGCACCTCGGCCGCCATGCATTTAATCTTATAAATGACCCTTTTTGTAAAGAAAATTCGAGTTTTAGACGTGAAGCTGCTATTTCTTACACACGGTAAAGTTAAACGGTATTCTAAATACGCATAAAGCATCTATTCAAGTCAAATAACTCGTGACAAAGGCGTCAAAAATGTGGAATTTCAAATAGGTTTCGTCGCCAAAAGAGAGCGAAATATATTCCCGATAACGCATATGCATTATTCAGTAGAACACAAGTCGCATGAAGAAGAATTTATAGCTTTCATCGCTCCAAATTGAAGCCGTTGGCGTAAGAGAAGTTCAAGTTGCAGCGTATAAATAATACGTACACTCTAACCCACAACGTTTTTGTTAGAAAAGCATGTTAGCATAAAACTAACTATAGACATTATGTATGTACCTTCCAGTGAATATATTTTGTTATACGAAATATTTGAGATAATGAATCAATAACATTAAAATAGAACTTCAAAAAGCATCCGATAACCACTTGAAAAGCAGTAACCTTGCATAAAAAGTCCTTTTACAGATAAAAAGTTCACCCAATTTCGTGGAAATCGCTGAATTATTTCGATACTATGGCGCTATCTGTGAGGAAGTAGAATTCCTAACATAATGAGAATGATTTAATTTAACTTAGGACAATTCCTAACTTAAATATACTAATCTTTAACAAAAATACATATAAAATGGCATTGAAAAAAATATGTTAGCATACATTTCAAATAACTCCTAAAACGGGGTTTCAATTCATTTTTGGTTAAAATTACTTACAAAATATAATTATGGTGTAGAAAGCTTTGTATCAAGCAGCATGTAACAAAATTAGAGCACCAACAGGTTCCAGAGTTATAAAAGAGCGTCCTTCTTTCTTCGAGTCAATACAGCGCTACCACACACTAAATATAGATCGGTACATGGAGGTAAAGGCTGTTGTTACATATGGCTTTATTGAAACTCAATTCATTACATAAGTGGAATCTCACAATGATACGAAGATAGAAATACAAAACAGAGAAAACAAACTAAACACAAAACAAGAATATTAGAAATCAAACAAACACAAAGATCAATGAGAAGAGGTCGAGGAGGGGGCCGGTTACTCATTTAGCACCGTTACTCATTTAGCACCGTTACTCATTTAGCACTGTTACTCATTTAGCACCACCCAGAAGGTACGTGTGACTTAAGGTTTGTCATGGACGCGAGTAACATTGCCAGTAATTCTGCAAAGTTTACACTGAAAAATTAAAAAGTTGTAAAATTTAACTAACCAATAGTCGGAAAAGCAAAGATGAGACAAAAATGAAGCAAGATTAAAATAAGATGAGACAAAATTAAAATAAGATAAATCCGAATATTTTAAATTTTCAAATAAAAGTTCACATTTTAAAGCCGAAAAATGTACACACGTAAAAGGCAAACAACAAATAGGAGGTAAAGGTAAGGAATTAAAACTTCATATTAAGAAAACGCCCATATCGCTTGAAACCAGGGGCGGCAAATAGGGGGCGCGGTTGCGCCCCCAAATTTTTCTTATTCTGGACCAAAAATTTCTTATTCTTGAAAACTGAAAAGACGTAAAAAAAATTCCAAGCGAATTCGGTGAAAAAAATTTCCATGATGCTGTTAAATCATATTACAGAATCAATATTCAATATGAAATTATAGATTCAGTACCTAATGAAATTGAGACAAGATTTAATGAGAACAATATATCCGTTTTGTTTGCCCTTAGTTCAGTATTATCCGGATCAGATGTCGGAACAGAAAAAGAAAATGTTTTAACCATATGCAAAGTATATAACTTCCGGAAAGAGGAATTGCTATGTGAATTGCGACTGTTTTATTCAATGGTGAAAAATGAAAACATAAGCCATCCTAATTTTAAAAGTCGCCTGGTTTATTTTAAAGAGCGCAATTTAAAAAATGTGTTTCCTGTCATCACATTATTAGTTAAATTGTTTTTGACTGTGCCAATCAGCTCAGCCAGTTGTGAAAGGTCTTTCTCGTGTCTCAGGAAGTTGGAAAATTATTTTCCCAGTACAATGGAACAAGAAAGACTTTCATCTTTAACTATTTTAGCTATAGAACAAGATATACCACTGGATTATGATGATATTGTAACAAAATTTTCTATTCTTCCAGACTCTAAGAACCGGCGTTTAAAACTTCAATAACAGCTAAATAAATATAGATATTTGTATTTAGAAAAATTATGTTAATAACAATTATTTTTTTCAGCATCAATTCAATTTTGCGATCCTTCTCCCCCCCCCCCCCTTGTTAACAAACATTTTATGTATTCCATATTGTGGATTTTCATACAAATCTTGCACCCCCAAATGAAATGCTGAAATGCCGCCCCTGCTTGAAACAGTCATTCATTTGGCGCTGGGGTAAGATAAGAATCCCTGCATTGTATGTATTTCTAGAGCGAAAGGCCTACAATATTTATTTAAACTGTCAATTTTGTAAAAATAAGAGCGGAATCCAAATTAGAACTGAAACTATAAAGAATATCTCTAAGTATTCAAAATTATTTTACCTTTCAGTTTATTTTTATCTCCATATATACTGTACTCTATCCTACAACTATGAAATAAATACTGCTTAAATATACTCATCATTAGGGATTCATTTAAAAATAATCAAAAATACATATATTCTACACTTTTCTGTTGTGTCAATTAATACTAGCCTAATATACTTTACTAACACCAGCGACACCTAGATCTAATTCTCAAAGTATTGTGGCATTTTCAAACGTTTCACCCATGAGTTTTATCTCCCTTCTTTTTAACTCCATGCACCGGTTTCTATCGACTGTTCCATCATTTTCTAATATGCTGTTTTAAATGAATTTATTTACAGCATAATTCGATGTGTGCAGTAGTTGCGTATTTATATCACATAGCTATGTGAAACCGACTGATTAAGTAAGTCATAAATTGACAGCCCAAATTGCTGAAGATGAAAACTTCAAACTTTGCAGACACGTCAGAAAATTCTAAAATCTTTAAATTCTATTCGAAAAATTTATAAATCTCGAATTCAGTTCAACAATTTTCCAGCTATAAATAGAGAACGGCTAGAAACACAAAATCAGTTTTTACACCATGTTGCGCAAAATAAATACTCCAAATTTTCTTTGTTAACTCTATTGCTGTACAATCAAAGAGTGTTTTAATTTATAGTTATAGCAAACGATTTTTATTATTATAATTTCTAATTCAAATATTTGTATAGTTTTTTAATTCCATTTATAACCACAGTAACAGAGTTAGACTTAATAATACCAAAATTGTCTGCTGGCTATTCTTCTCAAATAATTTGAAATATTTTTCATTAATAATTGATTTTCAGATTAAAATGGTTGAAATATTTGAAAATGAGGCAGCAACTAACAGTGATGCAAAATGAAATTAAATGTCACGGCAATGACACTACCTGTATAAAAATGTCACTTCTCCCATAGCAACGAATATATGTCCTAGGTTGTAACGTTATGAAGCATAAGGGGAAATACAATCCATTAGTTGCGTAATCATTGCGTAAAATAATCCATTAGTTGAGTAAATCGAAAAATCAACTTTTAAACCTTTTACTTTTCTTTTAATTATGGAAAACTTCAAAATAAAGTAATGAGGAATTTTCACGTTTTTTTTTTTTGTTTTTTTTTATCGTGTAGTAGAGAAAAAATCATGAATAATAGTGTATATATATTTTTTAATTTTTGAACTTAGATAGTTAATATAAAAATGTTTAAACTCGCACTTAGCAATCCGGCGCGAAAACGCTGTTTCTGTAATGGCCGCTTTTGTGACGTCACTATGCATGTAAACAAAGAGCGCAATACACTGTTTACTGTGGATTCCGAGAGGTGCTCACTTCGATTCTCCGACAAAATATTTTATTTATCATATTTTTATAATGAGTGAGATTCTAAAACCGACCTACAAGTACTGTTTAGTACCTTGCTGCACAAATACAACGGTTAATTCAGTTGATAAGCTGTTTTTTAATGTTCCAAAAGGTCCAATTAAACGAAAAGCATGGACTAAACTAAAGCAATAAAGAGGGACGAGCAGAAAAATCCAAAATTATCGAATAAAACATCTCTTTGGTGTTGTGAAGATCATTTTTCGATAAGTAAACATTTGCTTCTGTTTAAATATTATTTACTTGGGTTTATGGCCGTAACCAAAGGTTTTTTTCGGGGGTTCAAACCCCCCAAAATGAAAAAGTTAACATTGAAACGGTAAAGATCCATCAAGATATGAAATGTGGGTTTAACCCCCTCCCCAAGAAATCAAATCCTGGATACGATCTTGCTTGGATCAATAATAAAATATAAATAATCCTGTGTAAATAGTAATTTAAAATTAAAGAATTTTGTGGTCAAGTTAGGGATTGAACAATAAAACATACTCTAGCTTGTATCTCAAAATAATAAGTTTTAAAAACATAGAATCAAACCTTAAAAATATCTCACAATTTATTAAACAGGGGTGGCGCTAGAACCTGCCCGAGGGGGGGGGGGGGGAGAGGTGGCAGTAATAAATATCTTAAAATGACGCCAGCGCTTTTGGCGCCACCCGTTATTAAGCCAAACAATTTATTGAAATAAACAATGGCACATTAATTTATAATTATTTCTTTTTGATGATATATATTGTATGAATAGAAATGTTAACATTATATAGTAATTTATAATAATAAATGGCTGTCATTTCTTGTGTAACAAATAAGTTGGGATCATAAGTTGTGCAACCCTCATTTGTGAAATAAAGATATATCTTATCAATATTTATCTGATATATATATACTACTTTAACTATTATTTGTCAGTATAAATGCATTATATCATCAACTTATGCAGTGTTTATACAGTAATGGTTCTATCAACTTTTGTCCCCATATACAGAACACAAAATCTCAGTGTCCCCCCCCCTTCATCTGCTAAATATAATATTCCTTTTTTTGGAGGGGGGGGGGGGGGGGAGACGAAAAATTAAGCGAACTATCTCTTATAATGCTTTTATTCTTCCAATTATATCAAAATAATATAATTTGATATATTACAGAATATTCTATGAAATTTTTTTTAAGTTTCGATAAATCCTTTTAACTTTGTAATGGGAGACATTAAATCAAACTATAAATGTAACTGTTTTTTTAGAACTGTTTTTTAATTCCTCTCTATTTTTCAGTTAAAGAAAGATATGGAGAATTATTGGCAATGGAACCTCACGAATCAGACTATGTCATTCAAATTTGGTTTTTTGTAGTTTGTATTGTATTTAAATTTCTTGAGTATTTCAGGCATGCTTTATTTGTCTTTACATAATTTCAAACTACAATATAAACTACTATAAAAAGTCAATTATCAGCTTAAAAGCAGAATAGGACATTGTAGTGTGCGACTATTTCCACGTGCAATCAAAATTAAAGTTTTAAATGTAAAAGAATTATTCATGCATTTAAATTAGTTTTAGATTTATTTGTCAATATTAATGAAGATCATACATACCTCTTAGTTTTAACTCCTCGCATTTCTGCTCCAATAAAATTGGGATTCGTTCCCAAAAACAAAAACATACATATAGTGTTAATTTTAGGAAGATTATCGGATTGTCCTTTGACAAATCCCGGAAAAATCGACATCTTAAACAAAAATGAAATGGATGGGTTATACAATTAAAATATACGGTAAAATTACAAAAGATTATAAAATTTACGGCTCAAATAATGATTTCTAAACTATGAATGCGAAGAAGCGAATTGATCTAGCGTTGTTTTTAAACCGTAAACACTGATACTTCATGCACAGTGACGTCAGAGTCAATCACGTAGCGTTTCAAGATCACATGACATCGCGTCATTTTTCGCTTATTTAAACTTTAATTTTTAATTTATTCAAAATCATTTTGACATTTAATGTGACATATTTGAAAATCGTAAGCCTAAAATTACCAGGAAAATATAAAATTAAGCATGTTCCCCACATGTGCAAATTCCTCATTAAATTGTTTATTAAAATACAAGAATATCAAACCCATATTCATGCCAAAGGTTAGAATTGTGCGAATCTCCCATTCCTGTATGCGACGAAATAGAAATGAAATAGCCTAAGATATGCACCCTATTTCTTTTCTATGGCGTCGAGATGAAAACTCTGTGACACTACGTGACAGTGAAAATGAGACACCAAGAAGGAGTGGGCAGAAAGTGATGAAAATCGGCAAACAGAGAGAGACAGCAACAAACAATAAGCGATGTTTATTGCAACATGATACACCTATATACTGAGCGATAACACAGTCTAATCAGTAGGTTGTAGGACCAGCGCGGGCGGCGATACATGCAGCAACATGTCTAGGTACAGAGTCAATAAGCGTGGTGTCCTGAGGGATGGCTGCTTATTCCCTGTCAACCATTTGCCAGAGTTCGTCTTCTTCTTGTTCTTCGGGGCGGTGGCAGAGCACGTAAGCGACGTACAATCACGGGTTCCAGACGTGTTCGATTGGTGTGAGATCAGGGCAGACTGGTGGCCAGGGAAGCACCTGGGTACCTTGAAG